>JAOTOL010001406.1:385000-941836 GCA_034440575.1 Imbricaverruca yamaguchii
ACAGACTCAGACACGGACAACAGGCTCAGAGATAGACAACAGACTCAGACACAGACAACAGGCTCAGACTCAGAAACAGACAACAGACTCAGAAACAGATAGCAGACTCAGACACAGATAACAGACTCAGAAACAGACAACAGACTCAGAAACAGACAACAGATAGCAGACTCAGACACAGACAACAGACTCAGAAACAGACAACAGATTCAGAAACAGACAACAGACTCAGACACAGACAACAGACTCAGACACAGACAGCAGACTCAGAAACAGACAACCACTACGACTGCGCGTGACCATCAGCTCTCAAGTATTCGTGATATAGAATCACTCGGGTGATGCGTGAGCTATGGTCAGCGTAACATTGGTTCACTTATCGAGAGACCACACACATCGCTGTCACTATTATTCGCTCGAAGTGCCGTTACATGCCGCAAACTATAGCCCATAGGTCATGTGGGCCATGAGGTATAAGGAACAGAATGCTCCGAATGGGGTGGTATTTTCACTCCTTTGTCAAACGATGAACAAGAGAAGGTCAACGCCGCCTGTAAAGCGGTGCGAAGCAGGTGGGTGGCGGGCGGCGCGTGTCGACACACGCGTCACCACATCCCTCTCCCGGCAGGTCGGAACTGCCGCCACATGTCAGGTGACGGCGGGTGTTTTTCTGGTCCGAAGCTGGTCGACGATCGCGCCAGGTTCGGCCGCCACAATGGGCGAGGTGAGACCGCCACGCGCCACTAACGAGAAGAAACGGCGCGCCCGACACTTGTCTCTAATCAATGGAGCTGCCCGACAAACTTACGACCGGCGTTTAAGCTCCGCCTGATGAGAGAGCTGAGCAGATTTATTGCTTACGGCCCGAATAAATACACAAGTGCGGGGAAAGTCAGCTGCCGATTTCTCACGGATTTGAGGTATCGGCGGTCACAGCTGCTACCTTCGTTTTTTCTCGCGAATAACAAACCAGTTCTTTTAACGCAGGCAGTGATTCGTGGCATTCCACATATAACATGCCATAAATGTACACAGAAGAGTTGTACGTTGTTTATCGGATGCTTCACGACGCACTTACCGCACGATCACGGCTAATGGCGCCGCCCACACTGTTTCGCCAGAAGGCCGCGCGATTGGGAAATGCCCCGAGCGGTGCAAGTGTCGCACTCGGTAAGCATGATATCCAGAACTCAGCACCTTAGCCACTCGGCCATCAGCGACCGCAGAAGAGCGGTAAGAAACCTGATCGATATATGGAGGAAATGATGCGACAGACGTGACGCAATGGGCGGAGCAAAAGCAACCACGTGAGACAAAACGGCAGCCGGCAATGGAATAACTCACCCCAACTTGTACGGTTCCATCTGCCAGGTAGCTACTCGAGATTTCCCAATAATCCCGGGCGGCAGATCACATTGAACTTTGCAATCACTCCCACTGTCATTTGATCATTCACAATCACTATCCATTCGAAATTACATTCTATTCTATTTCTTCTGTATTATATATTTTATATTCTATATTCTTCTTTTTTCGGCTCTCCAAATCTGTGAAATTTGAACGCCCTGGGACGTCCTGTGGCGCACCGGATCGCTCTGATACGACGCTGGCGCACCGGATCGCTCTGATACGACGCTGGCGCAGCTGGATCGCTCTGATGCGACGCTGGCGCAGCTGGATCGCTCTGATACGACGCTGGCGCAGCTGGATCGCTCTGATACGACGCTGGCGCAGCCGGGTCTTGACGGCGGCGGGGCCGCGAGCGCCACACGAGGGGTCCAACAGGCAACTGGAGTGCGCACGAGGCGCCAGGCTCACACACCGCACCGCACCGTGCACTTTGCGCTGACTACTGCGCTGCGGCTACAGACGGCTGAAGCGCCCCAACAGTCCCGCCAGCCGGGTGAGGCGACCCAACAGTCCCGCCAGACGGGTGAGGCGACCCAACAGTCCCGCCAGGGGCTGAGGCGACCCAACAGTCCCGCCAGGGGCTGAGGCGACCCAACAGTCCCGCCACGGCTGAGGCGCCAGCCGGCTGAGGCGACCCAACAGTCCCGCCAGCCGGGTGAGGCGACTCAACAGTCCCGCCAGGGGTGAGGCGACCCAACAGTCCCGCCAGCGGCTGAGGCGACCCAACAGTCCGCCAGCGTGAGGCGCCCCAGCCGGTGAGGCGACCCAACAGTCCCGCCAGCGGCTGAGGCGACCCAACAGTCCCGCCAGGGGCTGAGGCGACCCAACAGTCCCGCCAGGGGCTGAGGCGACCCAACAGTCCCGCCAGCCGGGTGAGGCGACCCAACAGTCCCGCCAGGGGCTGAGGCGACACCGCCAGCGGCTGAAGCGACCCAACAATCCCGCCAGACGGCTGGAGCGACCCAACAGTCCCGCCAGCCGGGTGAGGCGACCCAACAGTCCCCCCAGGCGGCTGAGGCGACCCAACAGTCCCGCCAGCCGGGTGAGGCGACCAACAGTCCGCGGGTGGGCGACCCAACAGTCCCGCCAGCCGGGTGAGGCGACCCAACAGTCCCACCAGCCGGGTGAGGCGACCCAACAGTCCCGCCAGCGGCTGAGGCGACCCAACAGTCCCGCCAGGTGGCTGAAGCACGAGCCCTGCGTTGGGTCTGCGCCGGCGTGTGGCGCGTCATGCGGTAGAGGTAGCTGAACCTCCGGACGTTCCTCGCCAGATGCGGGCCAGTCGCCGACCTGACAGTCCGAGCGGAGCGCGTCCAAACGCCTGTAGTTGAGGATGATGAATATGTCGACAGCACGGCCGCTGACGGGACCGACCGTCGGTCTCCTGTCGTCTTTGTATCGGTATTACGACACGAGGACAGGCTCGATGCGCCGGTCCATAGGCGGATACAGCCAGCATAAAGTCGTCGACTGGGTTTTCAAGTGTGCGTCATGTTAGGTATACGTTTCGATGGGAAAAGCAGTTGAAGTAATGTTGTGTGTCTGTGTGAGACGTGTGCGAGTGGCCGGCAGTTGGGGAGCATCTGTTGGGGGACCTGTGTCGGCCGGCTGTCGCGCCGGCCATCTCGGCAGTCTGCACACGCTCGTCAGTTAATACCGACCGAGACGGCGCGTCCCGTGTCAGTGACGATATAACAAACAACAGTACCAAACAGAACGAATCGACTGAACTTCGGCGATATCCCCAATGGCGTCGATGCACACTAAAGTTCAAACAAACTTCTACAGACCTCCCGTATAGTCTGGCCTGAGATCGCCTCTGCGCGCTTACGTATTTGATCGACAACAGCTCATAAGGATCTCGGCCTAGTTAATTGAATTCCTGGCCGCTTCATTTTCACCAGTGATCGAAGACGGCGCCGTGGCGGGCCACAATTCGAGTCACTTTCTTCCCGCGGCATACTCGGCGCGTCACAATAAAACCTTCCAATTATCCGACACATCTTCGCGTGGACACTGCGCGCCGCGACCTCCCAGTCTGCCCCACAACGCCGGCCGCCCGTCAGAGGCCATGTGACGTCACCGGCGAGGCTGGCGGAGATTCCGCCCCGGCCACGTCATCAGCTATTGGCGGCGCGCGTGCGGCACCTTTGATGACGCCGGTGCGCGTGCGGCGCCTTTGATGGCACCCGCGCGCCATTAGTGGTTCGGCGGATTTGGAGCGGGCCGGGCCAGGCCAGGGCGGCACCGTCAGCGGAAGCCGCAGCCGCCCCATGTGTGCGCACACCTGGCACTGGTCCCGGCTGAACTCACGCACAGGCCCTAAATAGGTGACAGATGACCAACTTCACCAGCAGAATCACATTCAAGCGCGTGACAGCACGTGACGGCATGTGGCAATGTGATAGCAAGTGCAGCATGTGACAGCATGTGTGACAGCGTGTGACAGCATGTGACAGCATGTGATGGCATGTGACACCATATGTAGCATGTGTAACGTGTGACAGCATGTGACAGCATGTGCAGTATGTGTAGCATTCCGGGGCGTGACAGGTGGGAACGAAAAAAATCAGTGAAACACGGAATGCATTCAAAGGAATACGAAATAACTTCGTTGGAACACGGAATACATTCGGTGGAGTGTGGAATATATTCGGAGACGACTAACCTTTTATGCCATCAGTATCTAGTGTATCCATTTATATGTAATTATGAGCGCGCTTTGGACAATGTTTCGTCATAGAACGACGTACATTTAAGGACATTTCACTTTGCTCGTGGGAGACATTGCATTTGTGGTGCTGTTATAGTGGCCGCGTCACCGTCGTCGTCCCAACAACACGCGAAGTTTGGCCTGACGTGACGTCAGTGAGCAGGCGACCTAACCGGCGACCTCGAGGTCACCTCTCCATCTGCCGGGTGAATCGACCGAGACCCGGCACGTGATGAGCAGGTCAGGTGACATGTCACGTGCTGGGCAGACGCGTCGCCTCAGGCCGGTTACATATTACGTGCAGCAGAGATGTCACCTCAGGTCAGGTGACATTTCACCTCAGGTCAGGTGACATGTCACGTGCTGCACAGACGTGCCACCTCAGAATGATTCGGCGGCACGGGCAACAGTCATCTACAACACCAGCTCGCGTGCGGCCCAGTATCTGCTCACTTGCTCGCGTGTAACCGAGAGCCGTCACATGCGATGGTTTGGAAATGCAAATGAGCCATCGCCGACTCGAGAGCTGTCCCACTGGAAGCGTGCTGCTGGTCTGCGGGAGGCACCTGTGGCTGCGTGCCCCGATAAATGTCCTGATACGTGCCCTGATATGTGCCCTGATATGTGCCCTGACACGCGCTCTGATTCGTGTCCTGATTCGTGTCCTGATTCGTGTCCTGATTCGTGTCCTGATTCGTGTCCTGATTCGTGTCCTGATTCGTGTCCTGATTCGTGTCCTGATTCGTGTCCTGATTCGTGTCCTGATTCGTGTCCTGATTCGTGTCCTGATTCGTGTCCTGATTCGTGTCCTGATTCGTGTCCTGATTCGTGTCCTGATCCGTGTCCTGATCCGTGTCCTGATCCGTGTCCTGATCCGTGCCACGATACGTGCCCCGATACGTTCCCTCATATATGTGTTGATCCGTGTACTGATCCGTGTACTGATCCGTGCACTGACCCGTGTACTGATCCGTGTACTGATCCGTGTCCTGATCCATGTCCTGATCCGTGTCCTGATCCGTGTCCTGATCCGTGTCCTCATCTGTGTACTGATCCGTGTACTGATCCGTGTACTGATACGCGCTCTGATACGTGCTCTAATACGTGACCTGATATGTGCCCTGATACGCGCCCTGATTCACACAGCTCAGGATAATGCAGGCGGCCAGAATATATAGAGCTCAGGATGACACATGAGAGATCTCCGCTTGGTCACCGAGGTGAAATGAGCGGTCGACATGTGACGCGTGCCCAATGAGCGCGTTTTGACCTGGGAAACTCGCCAACCGGCCAACATTCGACTTGCGTCGTCTCTACTGCACACGAACATTCCACGAACATTCCCAGATCGCCTGGCCAGCCGACATCGGAGACATCCGACCAAAGTGTAAACAATCGGCGCGAGACAGCTGCCCTGTGGCAGGCCGGCGCTGCCAGTGCCGACGGCAACGGGAGTCGGCTCACAGTGACCGAATCTGGGCCAACCGCGCTGACAATATGCGAGCGAGTCGTGGGCGGGGGCGGAGACGGGGCGGGGAGGAATTAATGTGGCGCCCGTTCGCCGCACCTGTGATTCTCGAATCTCCGGTGATATATCGGGGTGGTTACCGTACCTCCGGTAGTATATGAGTGATTACAGTGCCTCCGGTAGTATGTTGTGGATGCTTATCGTGCCTCCGGTAGTATATTGTGGGTGATTATCGTACCTCCGGTAGAATGTGTGGATGATTGTACCTCCGGTAGTATATGGGATGATTATCGTACCTCTGGCAGTATATGGGGTGATTTTCGTACCTCCGTCAGTATATGGGGGGTGATTATCGTACCTCCAGTGGTACTTTGCGGTGATTATCCTACCTCCGGTAGTGTATGGGAGTGATTATCGTACCTCTGGTAGTATATGAGGAGCAGCGATACTAGGGGGCGACTAAAAGGTCATTGGAGCCATTGCAAGGGACACGGGTTGTTTTCGGTAAATATTCATAGTCCGATATGGAACTCGTGTTGCGCTTCGTCTGCGTCCAGCCCGCTGATCTTCAGCTTGAGTGACTCGTGGAGCATTTGGTACGCCATGCGGAGATATGTTTTCAGGAAGGAAACAGAGGGAAGCTGTCCACGTAAAAAGCCCTCTATCGATGTGAGCACTAAGCGGTTGTCATGCGATGATAACGATCAGCTTCATTTGCCTCCTCGCAAGCTGTCCTGCAAGGCCTTGCCTGACTGCACATTGGTTGTTGAGCTGCACGCAGTTGCAGCTGCGCTCTGTGTGACTTAGGCTCGCAGCGAACTCAGCCCGCACCAGTGTGGTGGCTGAGAGGTCAGCCGAGATCTGTGTACGCCTAGTGAGCGACTGGATAGCGAGTGCTGGTCATTACCGCCTCACACCGTGCCCACCAGGCGACACCTGGCCATCACTGGTCTCACAGTGGAGTAGCCGTGACCTCGGCTGGGTCGCTATGAGCCGTCGTGCGGCAGAGTCGCCAGCCAGCTCGTGCGGCTCACGGTCGCCGACGCCGCGCTCCGACAGCAGGTCCACGCCGGCGCCGCTGTCTGGCAGAAACGACCGCTCAAGAGCGTTCGACTCCGGCGGCGGGTCGGTGACGGCGCGCAACGTGTGCGGGTCGGGTCGTGTCGTGTCGTGTCGTGTCGTGTCGTGTCGTGTCGTGTCGTGTTTCAGGCCGTGTCATTGGTGTCGTGTCATCAGGGCTGTGCGTTGGGGCGTGTCAGTGTCGGGTCATGTCTTGTCTGGGGGTCGTGTCGTGTCATAGTCGGTCGGGTCAGGTGGTCAGGTGCATCAGGCCCGGCTGTTCCGACACACCGACACGTGCCGAGGCGGTATCAGGGGCGTGTCGGACAGTATTGGGTCGTGTCGGGTCAGGTGGGTCAGTGTCGGGTCAGGTCGGGTCAGCAGGTGCAGCTCGCCCGGCTGTGTCCAACACGACACGTGCCGGGCGGTATCAGGGGGGCCGTGTCGGATAGTTTGTCGGGTCAGTCAGGTGGGTGTCAGGTCGGGTCAGCAGGTGCAGCTCAGCCCGGCTGTGTCCGATACACCGACACGTGCCGGCGCGGTGTCAGGGGTGTGTCGGACAGTATTGGGTCAGGTCGGGTTAGGTCGGGTCAGGTCGGGTCAGGTCGGGTCAGGTCGGGTCAGCAGGTGCAGCTCGGTCCGGCTGTGTCCGATACACCGACACGTGCCGGGGCCATGGATACTCTGGCGACGCCACCACACCTGCCGGCCACCGGTTTAGCCCACCACGCACGCACTCAACATCGACCTGGTGATATTGTGCCGATACGGAGAAGCCGGAGGCAGGGGCGTCGATTTGTGTCCTTTTGTGGGGGCCATGGCCCCACCAATCTTGGTCTCCCCACACCCCTCAATGTTGATTTGGGCCCCCAATAACATGTGCTATTTGTATGCTGATAAGAAAGTGAGAAAAAAAAAAACAATGTTCTACATAGAAAACTTAGTTGATTAGCACATTTTGTACCGAAAAGAAACATATTTGGGTTCGATAGTATACTGACTCCACATTTTGTTATAAAATTGAAAATGTCAGCAAAATGAAAACAAAATAGCCTGAGTTCCTCCACTGTGAAAAGACAACACACATCATAAAATGCTGAGATTAGCTGATGCTGATGCATTTTTTAAAAACCATTGTCTGAAAAATCTGCTAAGCCATTAAACAACAATTACATTGTCATGCTGATGTTTGTACATGCCACCAAAGGCAAATCCACCTGCAGTTAGTTATTTGTGCTTTAGGGTGCTTCGACCAGAGTTCACAAATCAGCATGCATATGGAGCTTGAACAGGATTCATTTCATTCTCAATTTCCGGTCATTGTCAAACATGCAACCCACGGTCCAGTCCAGTGAACAACAAACACATTTATCATTGAGATTGTGGGTATACAAACTATAATACATTTTCGACAGCATAATTATGATAAATTATAACAACCTGTCACACTATCCATCCTCCATCTATCATTCACCATCAGCTTAAAATCTACCAAGGTACCTTCATGCCCAATAACAATTTGCATGTACTGAATGCAATTAACTACAACAAAAGGTTGCAGGAAGCGGTGCAACTACACACAAGATACACCACAACACAACACAACACGATACAAATACAGCTAAATGGCCCAAGTAGTCGGATCACAGTACCTCGCCAGCCTCGAAAAAAAATAATCCCGCTCCCCTCCATCCAGGTTTGCTGGATGTGCTTCAGGGATGACGCATTTGCCAAGGTGTGCGTGTGTATGTGTGTGTGTAGCGCCAGCAAGTTTCGTCCACAGCGTGAAATCCTATCCGGCTCGCACGCTATCGCAGCCATGCGTACGATAGGCATCAAAACCAATCATGTACCAACCCACCTGAGAGGGCAAACAGCAATCAACACACGCGCGTCAGCAGCAGCACCAATGCATCACCGTGCAGCATGCCGGCTGCCACGCGCCGGCCGGGCGCATCCATCTTGCTTCCACATGATCCATAATCGGACAAATTGCCAATGTTTCCCGATCAGGAGTGAGCTGCTGCCTGCAGGTGGAAGGTGCCGGTTGTGGTAACAGTTATTGTTGTAACGCTGACATTCGTCACGCCAACGTGACCCGCTGCCTACAGGTGCCTTCAGTTGGAAGATGAAGGATGTGCAAACAACCGTGGGCCGATTATTGCCATAGCGATGCCATTCGTCACCGCAACGCAGGGGTGGATTCAGGAGGAGCCATGGTCCCAAAAGAAATATAATTTTGCCGAAATCAGCACTAAAATGGAATTTTCCCAAATTATAAGAAGTGTTAATTAGATACATGTCTTGATCAGACCTGACAAATGTGTGTTGTTGAAAGCCGATTACTGTTTGGAATTCAGGTAATTTATGGATTTATAGATGGAATGGCTCCTGCGTCAACGCAAACCCATCCGTGGGGAAGCCAACGAGGATAGGACACAGGAAGAGATGGGCCTCGATTGCCCGCAGAACGGATGGAACAAACAGCTGGCAAGTCGACCCCAAAGGCAGCCAGCATCAGAAATCAGTATGGCGCATACTCAATTTTTGGACAGACGTGTGCTGGCATGAACATGAGTGCATGTATTAATACGTACTTATACGGGAAGAAAACATTACCAATTTTATTAACGATTATGGTGCCTTAAAACCCATTTGATCCAGTGTGCTCAAATCGGACTAGTGGTTGAGGATGAAAATAATCGGAAATGGGGACAGAGTGTTCGATCCTCAAGACTTCACACCAAGATGTGCAAACACTCATGCAAGTAATGCCCTACGACGAATGCGAGCAATGAACTCCGGTGAACTGTGATGAATCTCACTTCTGAAGTTCACAGCCGACATACGCACCGTGCTGCCGCATCACCACGGTGCGTATGTCGGCATCACCTCAACTGGACAATAATTGTCGGGGGGAGGGCAGTACGCTCTCCACTGATCACGTGCAGCCCCGGTCACGCTCCTCGCGCCACGTATCAGTGGAGCGCCAGCACACCCCTCCATCACCGACATCCGGCACCATCGGACAAGTCGCAGCACACACGGAACGTCCAGCCATCGGCGACCACTTCCGCTGCGGCACCCCTCAACTACACTATGACCTGGACCTGGAGTACAGGACCGGACCTGGACCTGGAGTACAGGACCGGACCTGGACCTGAAGTATATGACCGGACCTGGACCTGGAGTATATGACCGGACCTAGACCTAGAGTATATGACCGGACCTAGAACTGGAGTATATGACCGGACCTGGACCTGGAGTATATGACCGGACCTGGACCTGGAGTATATGACCGGACCTGGACCTGGAGTATATGACCGGACCTGGACCTGGAGTATATGACCGGACCTGGACCTGGACATCTGCAGCGCTGAACCGCTGACAAAGCGGAACACGATGTCGACGCGGATGGATGTTGGAGACCAAACGATGCGCCCTGGAAGTCGAGTCCGGGCTCGGAGCGAAGTTCGGCGGTCGGCTCGGCGGTGCGGGCTGGTCAGACACCCCCATCCCCCACCGTCGGCCCCTCAACGCACCACCGACTGCTCATCTGATTTCCATCTGTTATTGGCTGATGAACCTGGGCGCGCAGGTGCCGCCAGTAGCGCCGACGGAAGCTTAACGAGCGGGGCGGGGAGAAAGCTATTGATTGCTGGCGCTGACCTCAAGTCAAGCATATGCACAGTGGAGGCGGCGTGGGGTACAGTGTACACCGTGGGAGCGCTCAATCATGCGGGGCTTGGTTGCCCGTGCCGACCATGGCTGACGGCGGTACACCGGTCGCGGACCAGTACCCGCCGACGGAGCACCGGTCGTGGACCGGCGGTACACCGGGGACCGTGGCGGTACACCAGTCGCGGACCGGTACCCACGGCGGTACACCGGTCGTGGACCAGTACCCACGGCGGTACACCGGTCGCGGACCAGTACCCGCCGACGGTACACCGGTCGTGGACCAGTACCGCCGACGGTACACCAGTCGCGGACCAGTACCCACGGCGGACACCGGGGGTACGCCGACGGTACACCGGTCGCGGACCAGTACCCACGGCGGTACACCGGTCGCGGACCAGTACCCGCCGACGGTACACCAGTCGCGGACCAGTACCCGCCGACGGTACACCGGTCGCGGACCAGTACCCACGGCGGTACACCGGTCGCGGACCAGTACCCACGGCGGTACACCGGTCGCGGACCGCTACCCACGGCGGTACACCGGTCGCGGACCGGTACCCACGGCGGTACACCGGTCGCGGACCGGTACCCACGGCGGTACACCGGTCGCGGACCGGTACCCACGGCGGTACACCGGTCGCGGACCGGTACCCACGGCGGTACACCGGTCGCGGACCAGTACCTGCCGACGGTACACCAGTCGTGGACCAGGTGTTAGCTGCTAGGACGGCGCTGCGGCGGTCAATACGAACCCCAACGGACGGCATCAGCCTCCCCGCGAAATAGCCCACGCCTGTCTCCTTGCCAGTCGTGCTCCTCTCTGTGTGTGGAGAGGAGCGAGTCTCGCTCGCGCAGGCCTGCGTGAGAAACTGTGTAGCCGTCCCTGCGCCTCAACTTCAACTTGCGGTCGGTGCCATTACGAGTCATCGGCAAGTTTCCAGACTCCAAATGGCAACCATAGTTGCGTAAGTGCATCTCACTGTAGGACCACATACTTCAGCTGCTAAAAAGTTAAGTACCTTTGTGGTAGGCAACGGAGGTCGCCACGGGCCGAACAATTGCCAGCCCAGCCCGGCCCGGCCCGGGGCCCATTCGCTGGCGGCGAAGGAGCGGTCCGTACCCAGCATAGTGCGTTCAGCTACGGCCAGAGCACGTCCACTCGCTCGTTCGGTATGAAAAGCCGATATAAAGCTGTCTCCTGGTCGACATCTGATAATGGCTGCTGTCTGCACGGAATTTCAGTCCTGTATTTTTCAACAACTGAAAAACGATCGAAGCAAAAAGAACAACATACACAGGGAGAGATGTAACGGTTATCGATGGTTTCAAGTGCGGACATTCGCACATGAATCGAGAGTGATATATCTTTGGCGTCGAATATATGAGTCTGATCAATGTACTGGACTAGCTTTATATCGTTGCATCGACATCACAACACTGAATACATTCATGCCAGATGACCAAAAAATGAGTGTCTGTGCTGCGGCAGGACAAAAACATGATCGATGGCGGGAACCATACCAGTGTCAACATTCCGGCAATACTGCTGCGAGAGGAAACAAACTGTATCACACCCTCTTTCGTGTGGCCGGCGGATTATTACTTCACCGCGTCCAATTCTGTTCATCAGCCGAAGACGTTCGTCACGACTCAACGGGTCGAGGAGTTCAGAGCCACCTGATCTCGATTCCCGCATGGGTTGGACCTCCCGTCAGAAAGTAATTATAATTAGGGCAGCTAATTACACAACTACGACTCTTGTGTTGCAACACCACGGCCAAGCTTATGCAACGCGCATTTCCCACACTATGGCACATGGTCAAAATAATGGTTTTTCGTTAGGTGTGAGATGTCGAAACGATCCAAGTAGGGTGTCGAAATTTGCCATGGAATTAGTGTCATTTGAAATGCCATTGATGTCTCAGACTCAGATTTGAGTCAGTGGTGTAGGCACTTACGACTGCAACTTAATCATTTGTTTTGAGATTCATAATATAAAAAGAGATTCGGGATAGGAAGAATGATAACTATGCTATAAACTGGCATTTTATGCCATATCATGTCATAGGTAATCCTTTACCTGAAACTACATTGCAAAATGTTTTTGTATGCGAAATGTTCCTGTCACCATTCCTGATCGAGAGCATGAACGTGCTACTCATAAATGAGATACTGTTAGAAAGGAGACACGAAGACTTTATAAGCATGCATCAAAGAGCAGGATGTCAATACTTCTTGGTGAAGGATGTCCATTGAGTGTTCAGAAAGTGATATATTGCACCCTATTTCACGAATAATTTATAATTGCTATGGCATCGCGTACGCCGAGTTCGGACATCTAGCTGGTTAGTGAATACCCGTGGTAATTATATTTTAGCCGTCGTACAGCTTTTGTTCGGGATGCTTGAGGTCGACGCTCTCTGTCTGTGCAAAATGTCACACCGCATTTTAGCTACAACGCTACCAAAAATCCCGAGATGGAAAAATATAGTACTCGCATTCATTGGCACAGACATATCATGATGTAGGATAAAAAGAGTTCGAGCAGTGTATATGAGAGTCGATGGATATTCGCGTGGTGCACAATTCGGACATGGTCTGGCCAAAGCGCGTCAAAGTGCGCGCGACAAACCAACCAAAACCAGTCGGTGCCTGTTCTCCTGCTGCTGATCTCCTCTCTGAGCACAACACGAACTGACACAGATGCTGCTGCGCGGCTGGTCGGACTGTTTTTAAACACTGGGTGAGCTTACATGCACCACTGCGAAGCGATTTGGAAGGGCTGCAACCGTTTCAAATCCAAATCCGCACTCGAGGACAACAAGCAACCGTTTCAGGTGGTGAAAGTAGCACTTGCGATCGAGGTTGGGATACCATTATAATATAGCCTGGCATTGTACTCGAAAAAAAAAAACACACACAAATATACATATATATATATATATGCTTGACCCAGAGTGGCCCAGTTTAAGTCACACGGTAACAAAATGACCTCTGGCACATTAGCTGCTCCTGGACATATTTGTCAGCATACATTGGTCTGATTGTATCCCATCACAAGAAGCAACAGTTTGAGACGATAAAATCAACGACGCGGAATGGTTTGATGACGTCGTTAGAAGAACTTGATGAGAAGAGCTTGATCACTTTAATAATACAACACACACTAGGTGTTCAATTGAAGGCACCGAAAGTATCGAGTTGCTTTCTCAATTGGCTTGGCTGTTACGGTAAAAACACTAAAGCCCCCATCCCCACCCCCAGTGGCTCGCAGGTTAAGCGAGTGGTCGATAAACAAGTCCTGGGAGTAAAGTACGCCGAAACAGATGTGTCACCCGTCCGGGAATAGACATACCCCCCCCCCGCCAATGATAGTGTCGGGTCAAGATCAACAATTATGTAGTGGAGATGACCCGATGTTCCATGTTAGAGAATGACCGGATACGTGGGAACTGCACGAGACGCAAGCAACGTAGCACCACAGACTGCACGAGATGCAAGCAACGTAGCACCAGAGACTGCATCAGTCAATAAACAGCAACTGAGCACGAGGCGACCTGTTCAGCACACAGCAGAGAGACGGACAGCGGGCAAAAGTGCACGCGTGGCTCCAGTCACGTACAGACACGCGATGACGCGTTGCTGGAGTGACGACAAACAAACTAGCGATACGGGCGGCGACGGGGAGGGACTTCTTGAAGGCAGGGCACTTCGTGACAATCGCACCGCGTTGGTGCTCAATTAGTGCAACAAAGTGAAATAACTACACTTACGCACGCGATATGCATGCACCCGTTACCCCAGGCCTGATGAGAGGCGTCCATACGACTCAGCCTTCACTGACTGGCCACCGACCACCGATCGCTCACCGAGCAGCAGTCCAGGTCGGTGATCTCCATGATGATCACCATGTCGCCGCCGAACTTCAGCTACCCAGCTGATCTCGCCAGCCAAACCTCCATCCACCTGCACAGCTCCACACTGTCCACGGCTCGAGTCCACACCTCCGCGGAATGGGCACGCGAACGAGCGACGACCGGGAGACGATCTGACGCGAGTTCGTTCAGATCGATCCCTCGACGAGCGTCCGGATTCACGAAGTCACTTCAGTCACTAACCCGACGCCGATTCTGCCGCCTGCAATCATCCATCCAATCGGCGGCGCGCGGAGCAAACGTGCCGGAGTGCGCGCGACACCTCCGCTGCGGAGATACTGACTGTCGGCCGCCGCCGCCGCCGCCGCCGCCGCTGCCGCCGCCGAGGTCTGCCTGGCGGGTGCTCGGTGAACGGTGACGGACGGGTCGCCCGGGTAGGGCACGCACAACTGAGACCTGCGCCTCCCAGACAGCGTGTGCGCCACGTCAGACAGAATCAATTACACGCGGAGGGACGACCGACGGCCGGGCGGCATGTCATGGCTGCGACCGCCGGTCGGCCCGATGCCGAGTGATGGACGTGGAACTGTCGCGTGCTGTCCGCAGACGAATGTCGTACGGGTCAGCTGAGCGATGAACTGTCAACGTGAACCGTCAGCGCTGGATGCTGTCAACACGGAGTGACGTGATGTCAGTATGGAAGGATGAAGTGTTCTCAACATGTAAAGATGTAGTGTTGTCAACATGAAGCAATGTGGTGACGCCAACATGTAGCAATGTGATGTGGCAATGCAAAGCTTGTGTACACATACGTGTACGTTAGGGTGATGCTCGAAAACTAATGTGGACATCTTCAAGGTGCTTTTCAATATTTGTGTTCGATTTACAGAACACAAATATTGAAAAGGCTGTTATGTATCTATCTTTTATTTAATGTTTTGTTTCTATTCAACTGAAAATAACTGACTTCCTTTATTTTCTCTTTCCGTGTAGAACATCACACTATTGCTATTCATTGATGCGAAGACTCGAATTCCGTAATGCTAACCCCACATGTGGCAGTAGTAAATAAAACCGTATAGAAATCATATTTGGTACCAAAAATTGTCTGGCGAGTAGGAACCATTTTATTAAAAAGCACCTTGAAAATAACTATATATTTATCTTAGCTGTACTATTGAGGACCACTATAGTATTGGTAGATATGTATATATATATATATATATATATATATATATATATATATATATATATATATATATATATATATCAGAAATGACAGCATCTAAGCTACAATGCTGAAGGAATATGACGCGGGTTTACTGTTATCATCTTATAAAAAACATAATTTTCCCAGGAACTTGGATAGGTCAGAACAGTAGACAGGATACATTTCCTTTATACTGAAGCGTTTAAATTGCGCTGTATCCGTAGGTACATTTGTCGAGTAAATATATTGCACCTACCAGCAGAATTCACCTTAAAATATTGTTGGAGTGATTAAAGCCCATCTGGGGAAGCAAGTGCGTAGCTACTTACCATTCCTGATCACCGAAAAAATAGCTTATTCGATAATGGCCACTGGAGGTTGTGATGACGATGCATATCTATTTATCCTTTTCTCGTGATTATCCGGGCATGCAAGTATTAAAGAGAGCAAACAAAAAATGGTTCGTGCATGTAATCTGCCTCTGCATGGTCAGGACGTCAACCCCACACCAGATGCTGCCAGCGCGCCATGGGGAGTAAGACCAGTCTGGAGCAATGGCCCGGGTCTGAACCTGCACCACCGCGACCGTGTACTGTGCGCAGTCTCGAGTACAGCGATGCATCTTCGGTGGTTTTGGTCTGGCTCCCGCGTTTGCGGCGCCGCTCCGCTTCTGCCGCGCCGCTTCTGACGCGCGCAACGAGCCACTCGCGCGACGCATACCGCAAACGCGTCCAACGGTGCGGCCAGTGCAACGCACCCTGTCGGCCGACGCCCGCACTAACGCCCGCCACCACATGGCGCCAGCGACAGCCGGCCGCGGGGGCGTCGGCCGACTGATTGACGGATCAGATGGACGGTGGTGACATCTGGTGCCGCCCGCGCCGCGCCCCGCCCACCGTCTCCCAGCAGTCATACCCAGCAGGCACACCCAGCAGGCACACCCAGCAGACACACCCAGCCGGCATACCTCACACCTAACAAACACACCCAGCAGGCACACCCAGCAGACACACCCAGCAGACACACCCAGCAGACACACCCAGCAGACACACCCAGCAACACCCAGCAGACACACCCAGCAGGACACCCAGCAGACACACCCAGCAGACACACCCAGCAGACACACCAGGCCAGCAACACACCCAGCAGACACACCCAGCAGAACCCAGGGCACACCCAGCAACACACCCAGCAGGCACACCCAGCACACACCCAGCAGGCACACCCAGCAGACACACCCAGCAGACACACCCAGCAGACACACCCAGCAGACACACCCAGCAGACACACCCAGCAGGCACACCCAGCAGACACACCCAGCAGACACACCCAGCAGACACACCCAGCAGACACACCCAGCAGACACACCCAGCAGGCACACCCAGCAGACACACCCAGCAGACACACCCAGCAGGCACACCCAGCAACACACCCAGCAGCACACCCAGCAGACACAGCATCACACCTAACAAACACCCCACACCCAGCAGACACACCCAGCAGGCAACCTCACACCAACACACACCCAGCAGACACCCAGCACACACCCAGCAGACACACCCAGCAGACACACCCAGCAGACACACCCAGCAGACACACCCAGCAGACACACCCAGCAGACACACCCAGCAGCACACCCAGCACACCCAGCAGACACACCCAGCAGGCACACCCAGCAGACACACCCAGCAGACACACCCAGCAGACACACCCAGCAGACACACCCAGCAGACACACCCAGCAGACACACCCAGCAGACACCCAGCAGGACACACCCAGACACAGACACACCCAGCAGACACACCCAGCAGACACACCCAGCACACCCAGCAGACACACCCAGCAGACACACCCAGCAACACACCCAGCAGACACACCCAGCAGACACACCCAGAGACACACCCAGCAGCACACCCAGCAGACACACCCAGCAGCACACCCAGCAGACACACCCAGCAGGCACACCCAGCAGCACCCAGACACACCCAGCAGACACACCCAGCAGACACACCCAGCAGACACACCCAGCAGACACACCCAGCAGACACACCCAGCAGCACACCCAGCAGACACACCCAGCAGACACACCCAGCAGACACACCCAGCAGACACACCCAGCAGACACACCCAGCAGACACACCCAGCAGACACACCCAGACACACCCAGCAGACACACCCAGGCACACCCAGCCGACACACCCAGCAGACACACCCAGCAGACACACCCAGCAGACACACCCAGCAGGCACACCCAGCAGACACACCCAGCAGACACACCCAGCAGACACACCCAGCAGTCATACCCACACACCCAGCAGACACACCCAGCAGACACACCCAGCAGACACACCCAGCAGACACACCCAGCAGACACACCCAGCAGACACACCCAGCAGACACACCCAGCAGACACACCCAGCCGGCACACCCAGCAGACACACCCAGCAGACACACCCAGCAGACACACCCAGCAGACACACCCAGCAGACACACCCAGCAGACACACCCAGCAGGCACACCCAGCAGACACACCCAGCAGACACACCCAGCAGACACACCCAGCAGACACACCCAGCAGACACACCCAGCAGGCATACCACACACCCAGCAGACACACCCAGCAGACACACCCAGCAGGCGCACCCAGCCGGCACACCCAGCCGGCACACCCAGCCGGCACACCCAGCCTGCACACCCAGCAGGTACACTCAACAGGTACACCCAGCAGGTATACCCAGCAGGTACACCCAGCAGGTACACCCAACAGGTACACCCAGCAGACACACCCAGCAGACACATCCAGCAGACACACCCAACAGACACACCCAGCAGTCATACCCAGCCGGCACACCCAGCCGGCACCAGGCACCGCACACCCAGCAGACACACCCAGCAGACACACCCAGACAACCACACCCAGCAGGACACAGGTCACACCCAGCAGGTACACACAATACACCCAGCAGACACACCCAGCAGACACACCCAGCAGACACACCCAGCAGACACACCCAGCAGACACACCCAGCAGACACACCCAGCAGACACACCCAGCAGACACACCCAGCAGACACACCCAGCAGACACACCCAGCAGACACACCCAGCAGGTACACTCAACAGGTACACCCAGCAGGTACACCCAACAGGTATACCCAGCAGACACACCCAGCAGACACATCCAGCACACACCCAGCAGACACACCCAGCAGACACACCCAGCCGACACACCCAGCAGGCTGGCTTGACTGGCGGTAAACCGGCAGCTGCTGCTTGGCTGGCTGGTGCACATTGCCGAAGGCAACTGAAATGCTACGTTTCTCGCGTTTTATAATCAACGCCTGGTGACAGCGACGCTGGAAGGGACCCGGGTCCCCCATCCCTTAGCAACCAGCAATACACTGGATAAAACGATAGGTTTATATTTTATCTATGCAAAACCTTGAATTTTCGGTACGCTTCACGAGCCAAAAGCTTTAAATCATTTCTGAAAGGGAGGAGGGGTGCATATGAAAATACCGGATGCGCAAATCCCCGATAAAGTGCACTAAAACAACCTTTTTGATGAAGCCTGCGAAGCTTGAGAGAACACATTTTTCCCTCAGCGAAGTCGACATAGCGAGGAGAGGTGCCAATTGCTCTTCCACCATCCACCCCACCCGCTGGGTTCAGCAATGGCCACAGATGAGCCTGGTGACTCCACCGGCGTCCTGCGTGGACGGGGATGCCGGCGGCGCGAGACTACCGGCGTGTCGACCTCGAGGACCGCGTGCCACGACGTCGGAGGGCGGCCCGGCGTCCAGCTGAGTTACGATGGCTCGCCCTACCGCGTAATCTGGCCTGCGGCCGTGTCGATTTACTGCTCCGGCGACCGATCGGGTCGACGGACACCTTTTTCTTGGCGACCTCCCGTGCCGGGTCGGCCGCTGGGCGGCGAGCGGCGCACATTCCTCTGTCTGGGGGCACACCAGGCGCACATTCCTCCGTCTGGGGCACACCCGGCGCACATTCCTCCGTCTGGGGCACACCCGGCGCACATTCCTCCGTCTGGGGCACACCCGGCGCACATTCCTCCGTCTGGGGCACACCCGGCTCACATTTCTGCGCCTGGGGCACACCCGGCGCACACCCCTCCGTCTGGGGCACACCCGGCGCACATCTCCGTCTGGGGCACACCCGGCCACATTCCTCCGTCTGGGGCACACTTCCTCCGTCTGGGGCACACCAGGCGCACATTCCTCCGTCTGGGGCACACGCGCATTCCTCCGTCTGGGGCACCCGGCGCTCCTCCGTCTGGGGCACACCCGGCGCACTTCCTCCGTCTGGGGCACACCCGGCTCACATTCCTCCGTCTGGGGCACACCCGGCTCACATTCCTCCGTCTGGGGCACACCCGGCGCACACTCCTCCGTCTGGGGCACACCCGGCGCACATTCCTCCGTCTGGGGCACACCCGGCGCACATTCCTCCGTCTGGGGCACACCCGGCGCACATTCCTCCGTCTGGGGCACACCCGGCGCGGGTGCTCAAACATGCGGGTAAGGCGCAGTCTTCTGTTTCGAGGTAGTTCTCAGCACGAGGGTAAGGGTAGGAGTGGGTGTCGGCTCGAGAGTAAAGGGGTGGCTGTCAGTGCCAGCACGAAGGTCAAGGGTAGGTGTCACCGCGTATGTCAGGGGTAGGTGTCACCACGTAGGTCAGGGGTAGGTCAGGGATGTATGTCACCGCGTGGGTCAGGGTTGAGTGTCAGTGGGGGAATCAGGGGTGTATGTCAGTGCGTAGGCAGGGGTAGATACCACCGTGGGGGTGTATGCCATCCGTGCAGTAGGGGAATCATGGGTGTGTGTCAGTGCGTAGGCAGGAGTAGATACCACCGTGTGGGTCAGGGTTGGATGCCACCGCGTGGGTCAGGGGTGGGCGTCACCGCGTGGTTCGGAGGTGAGTGTCGGTACGTGGGTGTCAGCGCGGGGTCAGGGGTGAGTGTCATCACGAGGGTCAGGGGAGGTTGCTGGCATGACAGCACCGAAAGGCAAATATGACCAAAACAAAGTCAACTTGATTCGACAGCCATTATTGTCTGAGTCTACCCACTGCAGGGAAGTGTGAACAGGAGCACCGGGAAATGTCATCGAGGAAGTTGTCACCTGACCGCCGACCTCAGCAGGAAGGTGGCGTCGCTTATCCGCACAACGTGTACCATGATCGCTCCAAATCACGTGTCTGCGATTCCGTTTTCCGAGTTGCCCGTGCGGAAAAAAAATTGAAGCTCGCCTATGTCTGCCACGGCGGCCGTGTTTGCTCCGTGCGTCGACAGCGGCGCGCGCCAGAGGACGCTATGTATGAAGGTCAGTGTTTTGAGCCTGAAGACTTAGCGAGACGGTCCGCTGCTTCCAGCACAAGTGGGTGGGTTCGTGCGCATGTGACCGGTTCCGGTGGAATTACGCGGGGGGCGGATGGGCAGGGCGCGTCATCACTGGTAGCTTGAGCGGCAAGCGTTCGCACAACCCAGTGGGCGACCGGATACCAAGCACACCGGGGCGGCGGCACACCCGCGACCGGATACCAAGCACACCGGGACGGCGGCACACCCGCCACCGGATACCAAGCACACCGGGGCGGCGGCACACCCGCGACCGGATGCCAAGCACACCGTGCCGGCGGCACACCCGCGACCGGATACCAGGCACACCGGGGCGGCGGCACACCCGCGACCGGATACCAAGCACACCGGGGCGGCGGCACACCCGCGACCGGATACCAAGCACACCGGGGCGGCGGTACACCCACGACCGGATACCAAGCACACCGGGGCGGCGGCACACCCTAGCGTGTGGGGCGGACATTCTGCTTGGGTTCCGCTGCAAATCCAATCTCCCCGGCCGTCACTCGCGCCCCGTCCGTGGATGGCACTGCGCCTTGGCTGGTCCGTGGATGGCGCTGGCGCCTTGGCTGGTCCGTGGCTGGCGCTGGCGCCTTGGCTGGTCCGTGGCTGGCGCTGGCGCCTTGGCTGGTCCGTGGCTGGCACTGGCGCCTTGGCCGGTCCGTGGCTGGCGCTGGGCCTTGGCTGGTCCGTGGCTGGCGCTGGCGCCTTGGCTGGTCCGTGGCTGGCGCTGGCGCCTTGGCCGGTCCGTGGCTGGCCGGGCCTTGGCTGGTCGTGGTCGGTGCTGGGTGGTGGACTGGCGCCTTGGCTGGTCCGTGGTGGCGCTGGCGCCTTGGCTGGTCCGTGGCTGGCACTGGCGCCTTGGCTGGTCCGTGGCTGGCGCTGGCGCCTTGGCTGGTCCGTGGCTGGCACTGGCGCCTTGGCTGGTCCGTGGCTGGCACTGGCGCCTTGGCTGGTCCGTGGCTGGCGCTGGCGCCTTGGCTGGTCCGTGGCTGGCGCTGGCGCCTTGGCTGGTCCGTGGCTGGCGCTGGCGCCTTGGCTGGTCCGTGGCTGGCACTGGCGCCTTGGCTGGTCCGTGGCTGGCGCTGGCGCCTTGGCTGGTCCGTGGCTGGCACTGGCGCCTTGGCTGGTCCGTGGCTGGCGCTGGCGCCTTTGACGGCTCGTCGAGCGACGCCAACAACAGGGCACCGCCGGCCAGGGCGGACACGAACTGTGTCACGCAGCATTGTATTCAAATGGCAGCGCCCTTCTCAGTCGTCCGGCGTCCGGCCCGTCGAGTCGCTCTAAAATCGTCACGCTCGTTTTCTCCTCGCCACGTCACCTTTTCTGGAGCTTTGTCGACGACAGCTCCGATTCTCGATAGCGATCTTGGCCTGCTGAAGCGTCGCGCGAGAAGGACGGCTCTTTCCAGCACGAGCGGAAAGGTCTGTTTCTGCCCAGATAGTTCGGGTAGAGTTAAACGGGAGGTGGACGAACAACGCACCACCGTTCAATTCATCTTACAACCCGCTGTGGCGAAGAGATAACCTACTCTAAATAATGATTTTTCTTTAGACGCAGGGTGTAAAAATCGAGTCCAGCAGGATGTAGAAAGGCGCAATGAAATTTATGTCATTTCAACAGTTCGCGTTTAGTTCCATCAGCCTTAATTTTAAGTCAATAGTCTGGGAGTTGTACAATTTTGTTGGTTTTGGAAGATATCTAAAATAGGGATGATTATATCACAGGCGACGACGACACTATCTATTCCATCAACAACTGACATTGTGCAACTAACCACGTGTCAGCTAACAAATGTGCCTGGGACCCAACCACGACATGTGCGTACCACGATCTGCAACGGTCAGCATGTGTATGGTGCCCATACACGCGGTATTGTTAGCGACGAGGCGTAATGACTTCATCAACACACATCTATAACCACGTTGTCCAAACTTCTTCAGAAACAATGTTGTTTCAGTATTCCGGAGTGTATGTTCCACCATATCTCACAACACTCTTATCACAGTAGATATGGCTGGTAATGTCTGTAAACTCCCGCTATGACCGTAGGATCTATTAGACATCTCATCACGTGACAAACCATCACCATTACGAGTGTGCAATTACTTCAGGCATAAAGCCCATTTCGATCCCGAAAAAAATATCAGAAAATGAGAAAGAAAAAAGTATGACAGATACAAAACGGCAAGATCATATGCAAGAAAATTTCACAGTCATCATGAAACGGAAGGTCTGCAGAATGTTGTTTGATGGTCATTGCATACTATAAATTCTTGTGTTTTAGAAATTCACGAGACTTAGTCCGTATGGGCGTTCTATTCCATGCGCTTCCATCACATTAAGTATCTTGAGGTGTGAATGTATCAATTGATCTTACTTTGACAGAGCTGTGGCCTCGGACTGCCTGACAGGGAATAATGGCGTCGCCACCAAAACACCAAACTGCTATAACCTCAACCAACCCATCAAATTGGATTGATAGCAATCCGACTGTGTGGCAATTATTTCGTCACCAATAATCCAGCCAAAAATATTTGTCGGCCAGTAACCCAATATGTTATCAATCCCGGATATCAATCAAACAAATCAGACGTACAAGAATATGATAATCCAGCCGGAAGCCGTGTCGGACGCCGACTAATGTGGAACTCCGACACGAAGTCGTGCATTACGCAACCTCCTGTTGTCGGGCATTCGCCACAAGTCTAGACACAACTAGCTGAAGACGGTTTTGCATGAACGACACCTTTTATTTTTGTTTTAAGGAAATAAAATCTGCATCACATACGCCAACGGCTTGGACGATTGTTTATCAGGCATACTAGCACCAAAGCAACGCTTGCGGAAGCCCTTCTGTTGACACGTGCCTGCCGATGATGGCGTTGGACACGCGTCGTTCCCAAACATGGACTCCGAGTCTTCCTAAGGGCCGAACTAAGCTTCACGAGCAGCCTTTTTGCAACTGAACTAAGTATGTTCAACTAACTAACTACCTAAGTTCAACGAACCAAATAAACTCAACAACCTTCTACACTTCAACCAACCCTATCTACATGTGTCCAGTAAATAAGCTTTACGCGATGTTCCGTGACGTCAGGCCTGTATGGAGGAACATCCTAACACGTTCCGGCAACATACTGTACACTCCAGCTGACCAACGACGCGTTAGTTTTGCTGCGATGCATGATCTCATTTGCGAGCTGTGCACAGCCGTACACAAGGTCAAACACGACTAGCCGGGGCTGCTATGTGCTCAGCACGGTCGATGCGCCCTCAAGCCCCGGCTAGCCGAGGTTTACCTGACCCACCCAACACCAACACCAGACATACCTGCTTCGTCACACACTAGACATACCAATGGCGGCCTCAGCTGAACTGACGAAAACATCCCAGCCACCGACCTCCCGGTAGCGGGTCCCAGCCACCGACCTCCTGTTAGTGGGTCCCAGCCACCGACCTCCCAGCAGCGGGTCCCAGCCACCGACCTCCCGGCAGCGGGTCCCAGCCACCGACCTCCCGGTAGCGGGTCCCAGCCACCGACCTCCCAGTAGCGGGTCCCAGCCACCGACCTCCCGGTAGCGGGTCCCAGCCACCGACCTCCCGGCAGCGGGTCCCAGCCACCGACCTCCCAGCAGCGGGTCCCAGCCACCGACCTCCTGGTAGTGGGTCCCAGCCACCGACGGTAGCGGGTCCCAGCCACCGACCTCCCAGCAGCGGGTCCCAGCCACCGACCTCCCGGTAGCGGGTCCCAGCCACCGACCTCCCAGCAGCGGGTCCCAGCCACCGACCTCCCGGTAGCGGGTCCCAGCCACCGACCTCCCAGCAGCGGGTCCCAGCCACCGACCTCCCGGTAGCGTGTCCCAGCCACCGACCTCCCAGCACCGCTAGCGGGTCCCAGCCACCGACCTCCCGGTAGCGTTGTGCCACTCCCCACACGAGCCCGCACACGTACCCCCGTCGTGTGCCCGCCTCCTGTGCCACTCCCGCCACACGAGCCCGCACACGTGACCCCCCGGTCGTGTCGGCCCGCCTCCTGCGCCACTCCCACCACACGAGCCCGCACACGTGACCCCCCGGTGGTGTGCCCGCCTCCTGCGCCACTCCCGCCACACGAGCCCGCACACGTGACCCCCCGGTCGTGTGCCCGCCTCCTGCGCCACTCCCGCCACACGAGCCCGCACACGTGACCCCCGGTCGTGTGCCGCGCCTGGCAGTCTGGGAGCCGGCGGCCCGGCGGGCGGCGCAGTAATTAAGGCGAACGCGACGCCGGGTCATGTGGAAAGGTCGGCACTGTCAGCACTGTCGGCACACTAGGCGGCGACGCACCCCTGTCCCAGCCCAGCCGGCTCACCCCCCCCCCAGTCTGTCAGCCGGAGGCAATCTCTGCCAACCACCACGGAGCGCTCTCAGACCAGCTCTGCTCAATTTAGTCTGGCGTGTCGCTGCTGTAGTCGAAACGCCTCGGCCAAGTTGGCTCTCAGAGCCGGGCCTCGAGCCGAACAGCTCGAGCTTAGACGGTTTGTATTCGGGACGGGGTGGTCCGGCGAAATAGGTGTTGTGTAAGCAGTCGGTGCACAATGCCACACCACGAACTACTCCACCCACAGGCGGCCGCCGTGCCAGCCATACCAGCTGCCATACAAGCCATACCAGCTGTCATGCCACTCATACCAGCCATACCAGCTATACCAGCCATATCAGCTGCCATACCAACCATACCAACCATACCAGCCATACCAGCTGCCATACCAACCATACCAGCCAGACCAGCTGCCACATCAACCATACCAGCCAGACCAGCCGCCATACCAGCCATACCACCCATACCAACCATACCACCCATACCAACCATACCAACCATACCAGCCATACCAGCAGCCATGCCAGCAAGAACAGCTGCCATGCCAGCCATACCAGCAGCCATATCAGCTGCCAGACCAGCCGCCGTGGCAGCAGACAGGATGGCCCGTTAGGCGTGCATTCAAACGTCACGTTGGGACCGAAACGGGTGTGAGGCCACGCCGGGACGTGTGGCACGTCACTTTGTTCCGAGTGAGACCAAAGGCCGAGAGCCTTCCCTCAACTGACAGGCAACACCTGACAGCGGCCCGGTCGGCCCTGTATACCGCTTTCAGGAGGCCCATAGCAGGACTCCAACGCGCCCCGGACTAACACAATACACACTAGCATGCGGTTCGATTTTCTGAGAAGTCCGTATTTTAATTCGCGAAGCCTTGTCAACATCGTCTCAAACGTCATTTTGGTATGAGGTGATGCTTTCGAGTTATCACCAGCTTAGCCGACAAGGTTCAGCACAGCTGCTTGTTCAGCGAAGCTATTTTGTTCAGCACAGCTGCTTTTTATTGTACCGAAGAATAGGGGCGGGCGTTGCGCGTGGCGTTATTTTACTAATTCCCCTGCAATGAGACATGATAAAACTCTTCATTCAACTGTCGGAATGTACAGCAACCTCAGCGACCCAGCTCGACCCGGGTGATCAGACAAAACGCCCTTGAGATTCCAATTGTTGTGTGACTACCCACCATACAATCACACATTAAGCCCAGAGATGTAGGCCCATTCTCTCTAAAAGTTGCATATTCCAATTTGCAAGGTTCCGGCCTGCCATGTTTCTCCTACATTGTATTGTACCACATGGTGCATTGGAGCGAGGGCACCTCACCCGGAATGGTGGTGAAACAGCACAGGATCTGCGGCAATGAATACTATCACTGAGCGCTGTATTTCATTACAAAAGGGAATACCAACCTTCCTCACTAAAAAAAGGTCACGTCCGTCTCATGTGAACGTTTCAGGAATGCGCCATTGCAATATTTATTCGTAGCGATTTTCAAAATAAGACACAGCACTAACATGCCTCTGCCCTGTCGTACTTTATCCTTCAAACGGGTTACAGAGGAGCCATCATGCAGTGCTGCTCATCACTATTGCTTGGCATTTATGACTGTTTGTGACGACGGATCTGTCCGCGCGGTGAAGACCTATACAAAAACGAGACCAAGAGGCAGAAGCAGTGGCATCCCCATCGTCTCCTGCACCTCTGTGAATGATCTAATCCCGTCTTGAAGTGTCACAGGGCATTCGAGTTCAACTAGTCTGGCCAACCGTCTCTCACAATGAACAAGAACTGTTAGCTCCACCAAGTGTGATTTCCCAACTGAACGCAAACGTACTTAGCCTAAATATCTTTATCGTCACTCTCTCAGGAGAACATAAAAATGTTTTTTTATAGTAGAGTGTTGCCCATATATCCACAAAAGTGCACCGTACGCATATATCCGGCCTTCATAGTTATGCCATTTATGAGTATAAATGGTTGGTTATTGGTTTTACGACACATCGACCGTTGAGTCATGCAGCGTCGCCAAATCTCTCACGCCGATTGGTCGCGGGCGAAGAGTAGCGACAGGCGAGACTCGAACTCACAACCTTTCGATTGTGAGACGAGCAACTTACCCCTAGGCTACTCGTCCCCGAGTATAAATGGAAAACACCAGAAAACAGCATTGCATATGCGTGATATAATATACATTTTGCAGTATTTTCCTGATGTGTTGATCAGGTTCAGAATAATCCGCTGATGTTAATCAGCATTTGTATAAAAACCGTGGGCCTCACAGAGAAGTTGATATAAATTGCGTACCATTTCATCTCCAAATAAAAAATATGGAAGAAAATGAAAATTGGAAATGAAGTCCAGCCTGGCCGAGGCCGGCTGCTATATGTAAAATGTTGGTCGGGCCCTACCCGTATCCCGGCCCGGTCCAGTGTCCGTCAGGTCAGGTCAGTCGAAGCTGGCCTCCGCACGCTGACGTGGGAACGCTCGCCGACCCACCGCACCAGCAGTGGTCGGTGTTGGATCACGTCAGGTCAGGCCAGGTCAGGTCAGGTCAGGTCAGTCGGGGCTGGCCAGCGCACGCCAAACTGGGAACGCTCGCCGACCGACCGCATCAGCAGCTGCCAGTATCTGGTCACATCAGGTCAGGTCAGGTCAGGCCAGGTCAGATCAGGTCGGCTCAGGTCAGGTCAGGTTGAGTCAGGTCAGGTCAGCCGGAGCGGACGTGACGTGGGAACGCTCGCCGACCCACCGCACCAGCAGCGGCCGGTGTCGGGTCAGTCGGAGCTGACCCGAGCTATACAATAGGCACACAGTCGGTCACGCAGTCGGCCACGTATTCCGCGGTTATTACGTGCAGCGAAACAATGCTCCCAGCGTGGCATCATCCGCCGGCCGACCGGCACGAGCGGCGGCGCAGGTCACGTTAGTGGTCGCCGTGGTGCAGGTCACGTTAGTGGTCGCCGTGGTGCAGGTCACGTTAGTGGTCGCCGTGGTGCAGTGGTCGCCGTGGTGCAGGTCACGTTAGTGGTCGCCGTGGTGCAGGTCACGTTAGTGGTCGCCGTGGTGCAGGTCACGTTAGTGGTCGCCGTGGTGCAGGTCACGTTAGTGGTCGCGGCGGCGCAGGTCACGTTAGTGGTCGCCGTGGTGCAGGTCACGTTAGTGGTCGCCGTGGTGCAGGTCACGTTAGTGGTCGCCGTGGTGCAGGTCACGCTAGTGGTCGCCGTGGTGCAGGTCACGCTAGTGGTCGCCGTGGTGCAGGTCACGTTAGTGGTCGCCGTGGTGCAGGTCACGTTAGTGGTCGCGGCGGTGCAGGTCACGTTAGTGGTCGCCGTGGTGCAGGTCACGCTAGTGGTCGCCGTGGTGCAGGTCACGTTAGTGGTCGCCGTGGTGCAGGTCACGTTAGTGGTCGCCGTGGTGCAGGTCACGTTAGTGGTCGCCGTGGTGCAGGTCACGCTAGTGGTCGCCGTGGTGCAGGTCACGCTAGTGGTCGCCGTGGTGCAGGTCACGCTAGTGGTCGCCGTGGTGCAGGTCACGCTAGTGGTCGCCGTGGTGCAGGTCACGCTAGTGGTCGCCGTGGTGCAGGTCACGTTAGTGGTCGCCGTGGTGCAGGTCACGCTAGTGGTCGCCGTGGTGCAGGTCACGCTAGTGGTCGCCGTGGTGCAGGTCACGTTAGTGGTCGCGTCGCCGTGGTGCAGGTCACGTTAGTGGTCGCCGTGGTGCAGGTCACGTTAGTGGTCGCCGTGGTGCAGGTCACGCTAGTGGTCGCCGTGGTGCAGGTCACGTTAGTGGTCGCCGTGGTGCAGGTCACGTTAGTGGTCGCCGTGGTGCAGGTCACGTTAGTGGTCGCCGTGGTGCAGGTCACGTTAGTGGTCGCCGTGGTGCAGGTCACGTTAGTGGTCGCCGTGGTGCAGGTCACGTTAGTGGTCGCCGTGGCGCAGGTCACGTTAGTGGTCGCCGTGGTGCAGGTCACGTTAGTGGTCGCCGTGGTGCAGGTCACGTTAGTGGTCGCCGTGGTGCAGGTCACGTTAGTGGTCGCCGTGGTGCAGGTCACGTTAGTGGTCGCCGTGGTGCAGGTCACGTTAGTGGTCGCCGTGGTGCAGGTCACGTTAGTGGTCGCCGTGGTGCAGGTCACGTTAGTGGTCGCCGTGGTGCAGGTCACGTTAGTGGTCACCGTGGTGCAGGTCACGTTAGTGGTCGCCGTGGTGCAGGTCACGTTAGTGGTCGCCGTGGTGCAGGTCACGTTAGTGGTCGCCGTGGTGCAGGTCACGTTAGTGGTCGCCGTGGTGCAGGTCACGTTAGTGGTCGCCGTGGTGCAGGTCACGCTAGTGGTCGCCGTGGTGCAGGTCACGTTAGTGGTCGCCGTGGTGCAGGTCACGTTAGTGGTCGCCGTGGTGCAGGTCACGTTAGTGGTCGCCGTGGTGCAGGTCACGTTAGTGGTCGCCGTGGTGCAGGTCACGCTAGTGGTCGCCGTGGTGCAGGTCACGCTAGTGGTCGCGGCGGCGCAGGGCGAGTGGGGATTAGAGACACAACAAAACTCACTCCAAGCTCGTCCTGGCACTACTGACTGGTGGTGAGATGCCGGTGGGTATCGTCCTGGCACTACTGACTGGTGGTGAGATGCCGGTGGGTATCGTCCTGGCACTACTGACTGGTGGTGAGATGCCGGTGGGTATCAGATGCCAAAGTTGTCGAAGGTCCGGCGTGTGTACAATGATTGAGTGTAATAGGAATAGGAGGGTCAAGTCTATTTTTGTTTGCAGCCGTTGTGATAGCAAGCACTCGTATCCTATATGACTCGGGGCTCCCCAAAGAAATCCGTCATAACCATAACGTGATCGGACGGTGCTGTCATCGCTGTTTTTTTATTTACACTGCCACATTGCTGTTTCGGACATATAAGATATCGAACATTTTGTGAAGTAATTGCACACACCCTTTACCCGCCCTGGTTGTCATCGCATTGAAATATGTGCTCGTAAAACAGGAAGCCATGGGACAGATAATGGCATGTCCATATTTGCTGCCATAAAACCATCATCCAATATTTTGTTTTTCCTGCTACAAGAGGGCAACTTTTAACATACTCGTACCTACAGTACTGCTTTATGGTGATCGTGAAATCGGGTCAAGCACATACGACAGAAAGCTAGATGTTCATAGGCAGCGATAAGTAGTGAAATTTGCTAATTTTTGCGGAACTTTCGTCCCCCAATATATCATTCTTAGCAACGGCAAATCCGAAAAATTGAAATAAAATGAACATTGAATTGAAGTGGCTCAAAATGATATAAAAACTGATTGAAATTCAAGGATTTTTGGGGAAGGGGCAAGGCCCTTCTATCCTGTTCAAACATACCGCGTTCCTGGTCCCCCTCAATTTCGAATCCCTGGTTACACCCATGCTTTATGTTATATATGATATGCTATATACTATATAATAATGCAGTTGTGAACAGCTCTTCGCCGACCATTGGATGTTCCCTCCTGCGTACCAATGGCGACATGTTGCATTATGCAGTATGAGTCTACTGCTCATATGCAGGGAATCCAGGTCGATGAGAGCGCTTGCGCTAAGTATCATTTACTGCACCGCTGGACAGTTGTTCATGCTGCACACGATCTCAGTTTACATACAAATCCAGGGTGATTCTAATGAAACTCCCTGAGACATTTACATCACTACATCACATTTACATCACATCGTCATTCACACAGTTCCCTTCAATAGATGATTGACCGATTGATTATTGACCCACTGATTGATGGATGGGTGGATTGACCGATTGATTGATTGATTGATTATTTCAATTTCCGGGTCTGGCGAGGCGAGTCGTTTATTGAGATGTCGTTTCCTGGGTTGCCCGATGTTGAAGCATTAACCGAAATGCAAATATCGAAAATTCACCTCACACCGAACGAACATTCAATTGCGTCGGCACCTCAAGGCATTATCATTCGAACATCTCGAATCTTGAAATATTGTAAGTCAGCATGATTCATGGGTGTTCCGGGCAACAATAACATCGTAATAACAATAAATCCCGATAGCACATTTCCCATTGCCGGAAGTACGGCGGTGGCTGCCAGCGCCCGTGCCCGGTGGTAGCGACCTCATAGCCACGGACGATACACATTTCAGACTATGTTTTTGTGGCAATTCCGCCGTTCCCGAACGACAGAGGTGACGGATTAGAATTGCCAACACCTCAGCCCGTTGAAGCCCGCTGAAAACGCCGCAAGCGACCCGTGAGGCTTCTTATTTACCGTAATGGCACGAGTTAGCTCTGACCTTGTCAGAACGCTTGCACGATACGAGTTAGGTCTGACCTGGATCAGAACGCTTGCACGACGGGATGAAGGCATGATGCTGGCAGGCAGCACGCTCAGCAACTGAGAGCGAACCATGCACATACACACAGGGGCATTTATTTCTGAAAATGTTCGGGAGTCCCAATACATGAAGGCAATGGGCAGGTCCCGAGGGATTGAGGGGGCGAGCACACTATATAGGGTCCCATGTTAAAAGTTGAAATTATTGGGTAAAGTCAACATTGAGGGGACACTTGCCCCCTTAAAAGCGTTCGAAACAACACTCTGCATACACCTCATTTCCATCACAGAAACGAGACCAGGCTTTGCGGTGACTATGCGCTTGCGTGCTCCACCACAAAACAGCGAGCGACTCGCACCGTTGGGAGAACCCAACTGCAAAACCCACCAGTTCCATAGATTGTCCACCGCATCGCGTCGAGAGCGCCAGCGCTTCCGGCGACTCTCGCCTCGCGCCTGGTTGCGCCGGCATCCTCCGTTGTGCAGAGTCTGCCCGGCCGGTATGACGGGGCGGAAGTGGTGGTCGGGTTGGGCCGCTAGTTGGTCTGTTTACTCTGGTTCGGCCGCAGTCGCTCAGATCGAGCCCACTCGTGCGTGACGCGTGACGAATTGAATGGCGCCGACCGTCCCAGATGGGCGGCACACGCGTCTGAAGGCGTGCTGGGGCGCCGACAGGGCGTCAAACTCTCTGTTGATGTTCTACCGCTGGCTTGGAGTTCCAGCGTTAGCCGATGGATGCAATGGCTGTGCCACAAGTTGTAGTTAATTCTGGCTCAGATGACACGAAACTAGTAAATCAAACATCTGCAATGAGTTTCTGTAGAACGCATCCGCTCCCTCTCTCTCTCTCTCTCTCTCTCTCTTTCTCACTCACCATTGCTTCTTGTTTGCCGAGTGCGTCAGCTGTTTTTTTATGGTTTTTCGATAATAAACGACCCTTGATCTTTGAAAAAAATGGCGGAATCTGTCCACATACCCGGATTTAATGATGGAAGCTGTGCTTGCAACTTTTTAGACAACATGATCCTAACTCGCTTCGCAATTCAAACCCAAATTGAGAACATGTTAAGATTTGTCAATTTTTCCCAGGTTTAACTAGTTAATGGGAGTCGGTACAGACGCCTAAGAGGGACGGGGGACTAAAGGGTTTTCAGGTGGACTTTTTATGCAACGCCACAGATGCACCGTTAAGCTTCGCCCAGCTAAGGCGTCCCTCATCGCCCGTCCCCCGGTCCCCGTCCGCGCAGTAGCGACACCAGTGCCATCAGGAGAGCTAATAAAGCACAAATGCAAAACGCTCAGCACTTGCATTTAATATTGCATTCTGACAAGGAGGGCTAGCCCGCTTTGCCTATTTTGTTGTCAAATCTGACTTCCTTTGATCGCACCATGTATGCCCGATGACATGGCAGGTAGACCTCCAGAATGGTGAAGCATGCGTACATAAACACATGAATTGAAACATCACTGATACGCCAAGTCATAGGCTTTTGTTGGAATATTTTGCTCATGAAAGGCTATGATGCGATGCCACAATTACGGATGTATACATAGCATCGTCTGACGCGTTCTTATTGACGTTGGAAGTCTTATTAGCTCGTAGCGTGGACACAGAAATAAAAAAGGCAAATGCACTGTAGCATTGTCAATCGTCACCCGGTAGATCAGTCTCCCGACGACAGCCTCGCATCCCGTCAGTCAATATGAGGAATTCCTCGGGTTCAGGAAGCGCTACCAGCCGGGGGACGTCCCCCTCCCCCCTGACAAGCCGCCGACAGCCAGAAGTGTGTCGGACGTGCCCCCGACGAGCCGCCGACAGCCAGAAGTGTGTCAACGTGCCCCCGACGAGCCGCCGACAGCCAGAAGTGTGTCGGACGTGCCTCCCCCCCCCCGACGAGCCGCCGACAGCCAGAAGTGTGTCGGACGTGCCTCCCCCCCCCGACGAGCCGCCGACAGCCAGAAGTGTGTCGGACGTGCCTCCCCCTCCCCCGACGAGCCGCCGACAGCCAGAAGTGTGTCGGACGTGCCTCCCCCTCCCCCGACGAGCCGCCGACAGCCAGAAGTGTGTCGACTCCCCCGACGAGCCGCCGACAGCCAGAAGTGTGTCGGGCGTGCCGTAACGGGTCACGTGACGATTATCCGCCCTTTGAGTCGGCTCGGTCGTCCTGCTTTCACCTGGATATTGGTAGCTGACGAGCCGTGGACCGGCGACCCGGCTCTGGGCCGCCGACGCCCTCTGCTCGGCTAGCAGCAGCACCTGCAGTCTCACCTGGGAGACCGCAGATGAAGACGGTGCACATCGAGTATCGTTTTCGGTTAGTTGTTCCCGCTATTTATCTCACCCTTCCCACCTTTGTGCGTCATTGGCAGAGCTCCTCAATCCCTGACGATGTGAACAGTCGAGTGGACGGGGACTGCTTTCTATCACAAGATAATTGTGTATTTAGTCGCGTGATATCTGGGGAACGTCTGGACACGCCCAGCACAATGCAAATGTGGTGTGGACTACCCGGGACATGGCTGCATGGTTAAAGAATGGTGGCATTCAGTGAACAGTCGGGGGGAGGATGAGGGAGAGAGAGGAAAAAAACAATACAAAAGCATGTGCTTACCTCAAATTGTGAGGACAATTGCAAGGTTTTGAAACACTGCAAGCTTGCGTGGTGCTGTTCCCTGAGTTCGTCGAAAAACGCACCAATCTCCCATCAGAGAACGTATCCATGCCTCACCAGAAAATGCACCCGTGTCTCACCAGAGAATCCACTTACCAGAAAACGCACCCATGTCTCACCAGGAAACCCACCCATGTCTCGCCAGACAACGCACCCATGTCCCACCAGAGAACCCACCCACGCCTTACCAGACAACGCACACGTGTCTCACCAGACAACGCACCCAATCGCCCATGTCCCACCAGCGTGTATGCCATCCACCCGGCTCTCTGGAGGAGAAGCACGGAGCCAGTACACCACCTTGGGTCACGCGCCGCCGCGGAACAGTTAGAGCCACGTTCCGGTCGGTCGGCAGTCGGTCCGCTGTGACCGACAGGTACCGTCCCGCCTGACCACCCGTGCCGCCCTGCTGCCCACACCAAACGGCGCTCACAGGCCATCGTGGGCAGGCGCGTGGCAGCCAGGTCAACGGTGACGTCAGGACGCTGTGTAGCCAATTAGCGAATAATAATACATTCCAATGTTTTTAGCTGCATTTTTCAGACGGCTACGCATATTTGTAGATGGTCTTAGCGGAATAATATTATGAACCGTAGACACACCCGCCAAAATTTACAGCTTCCTTGTTTAAAAAAAAACTGCTTTTCAACTTGAAAAGTATGGACATAATGGTCTAGCAGTTGCGTGCTTCTGGAAGCCACATGGAAGCACAATTGACTAGGCCATGACACCACTTGGTTTTGACTGGTTTAATCATGCTTAAAGTCGTATGGGTAAACGCCCAATGGTTTACACCGGATGAAATTACTCCGCATGTGAAGTTTTCAGGACGCCTTGGCGAAGTCGGAGACAACTGCATCTAATGTGCTGAGCTGAAATGTTTTTCGACATTGATCACGTGGCACGTGCAGCAATGCTTTATGCACCATTGTGATCGCGGTACGTAACATTTTCGATTAGTGGGCTGTCTTTAGCTCAAATTTAAAGAAGCTTGGTGAAGCCAACAATCAAACAGAGAACAACGCTGCGTTGAGCTGTTCCTGAAAACCAAAATAATTGGGACAGTTCAAAAAGGGGCTTAAACCAAAAATATTCCCCGAAGGTCCATGCATGTCTTCCATGTACATGCCTGAAGAAAAATGTTGATGACATGGTGGCGTTCATGATCACAACCAATCCAAGGGCGGCCCAAGCTCCGCTCGAACACCCGATAATATCGTAAGGTCAGCCGCAGCGACGATCTCGAGGGCACCACGATGAAAAAGGCCACGAGGAGTTTGGCCGGTCTACTCATCCCTTCGGAGAACCACAAGAATGGACATGAAGTTCTCTGTGCATCGTACTCAGCTTAAGCACACGTTGATCAGCGAGTACAAGGCCGGAAAGGTAGAAATGTATCGGTGGCTCGGGCACCAGATACATTTCTGGTGCTGCGGCTGCGTATTTCTTAGCCGAGTGTGTCTCTCAGACGAGCCACATCATTATCTTGACGGATGCATCAATAGCAATAACTCTGTCATCTGGGATACATCAAAGCCAGAAGAAGTGCACGAAGCATCCATGCACAGCAAAGCATGCGCCCGCTTGTGTGGCCTTGTGTGGCCTTCAGCAGCCAAGGCATCACCGGACCGCACGAGTTTGAAGAGGAGGCCGAAACAGTCACCATCTAACGGTACATCCAGGTGTTCAGGAAGTGTTGGCGACACCTCGGACGACAGATGGCAGCACCGCCACGGACAGCGGCTGCAGCGGGACGGCGCCAGCCGGCGCACCGCTGCCTCGGCGCGTGGGGGTGGCTCGAGAAGAGGCTCGGAGGTCAGGTCGTCTCACCGAACACCGGTGGTCTCACTCACCAGTGGTCTCACTCACCAGTGGTATCCGGACCTCATATATTTTCTCTATTTTGTGTTCTTGTTGGGATACCTGAAGGACCGTGCGTATGTGAATAAGCTACCGAGAGTAGAGGGCATCAAGATGGCGGTCGTCCGGAAAATTTGGACTATCTCAGCGGATCCACCCTTGAAAGGCTTCTAGAACCTGGAGCGATGGCTCACCATACGAGTATAAATAACACAACCACATTGGATTGCCACGTGCCGAATTGATTTCCTGATCGCCCCGATTTGTGTTATGACATGTATGACTACCGGTTTAGCTGTTTTGTGATTTTGACCTTTCCTGCTTTGCGGTTTTATTTAATTGACGCCATGTTATAATAGCCACAAGTCCATCGTGGATAACTCGTCTGTCGGTCTGTCGGTCTGTCGGTCTTGTCGGTCTGTCTGTCATCTGCCGACGGCAGAGTGGCGGTCACTCGGAGCACGTGATACAGCGACGGAGCCTCCAACATGAAACCTCGGGCACGCGGCGTCCAAGTGTTATTGTGTAATACAAATTCACCGTGTATGCATCTTTCGGTATTTTTTTTTTCTTCAGACGGAACAATTAGGCCTTGAGTTGTGACATTTTCTATTGGTCCACTCACTTTTGGCCCACCCGGTCTAAATAATACGACATTGGATTGCTATTGATACAAAATGGCACGAGAATGGCTAAACTCGAAAGAAGCCTACTGGTTTAGCAAGTGACTTTTTGTCCCAGTTTCTTTTTTCTATACTTCAAAAACAGTCGTGAACTTGCGCATTGATGTCCTGGGAGGAAATCTTGGCTGTTCACTTTACTTTGGTTTTACAAAATAAAACATTGTTGAACGATTGAAATAATTATCTTCCAATGTATAACAGACTGACAGTGGTACTAATGATAGCAATCTACTTCATGTTTTTTTTCAAGGGATCCATGAAGCAGAAGCACAGACATTTAGGCGAATCTTAGATTCTAAGGCTTGCCGAGTATTCATAAGCTAAGCCAATTACCAACTTTTACCTTTGACCTCACAGAGAGTAGACTAAGCCAAATTACACCGGCACGGAGCGCGCTGGTATCGGTCCCACGGTGGGTGTCACGACAATCGGAGAAGAAACATTGGACAACAAGACCTGTGATGATTCTTCTCGTGTCCAAACGAAATACTCCTACCCTAGGTCGGGTCATCGCTTGGTCATAGACAAACGACTTCGCATTAATCAACGGGTCATCAAAACGGGTCATCGCAGGAGGCAGGCGCGTTAGCCAACTCGACAGCTCCACCGTCGATGCACCGACAGGCGGCACCCTGCCAGACTTCGAAAGAATAGCGGGAGTGCTCAAATGAAAACACTTCTTGCTGCAGCAGGGACGTCAGCTGACGGCGAGACCGCCTGCGGTGAACGGACGGAGCCGAGCCGAGGCCCCGGCTACCGGCCGAGCTGCACCGACACCAGCGCCGTCTATCGGCAACTGCTGCGCGACACTAGCGCCTCCTGTCACAAACAGGTGCCGACCCGGCAGCTCAGTTGGTGAGACCGCTGGCATGCTCTGGTCTCCCCTGTCCTGGTAACGCAGGGTTCGAGTCGCTTCACGTGCTCGCATTTAGCCCCCGGCCGGGAGGGTCAGTTGGCAGCTGACCCGATGAGGCCGGGGACGAGCTACCGGGCGGCCGTGTCGGTGCTTTGACGACACGTTATAATTGCGGTCAAAACTCTGCCGTTGGACTGGAATTCATGGATCGGGTGGTGGGGCCAGGGTTCACGCAACAAGTTCTGCTTAGTAATATAACCCTGGTTCATAAGCCACCTCAACAATAACACGGATTAAAATGTGCTTAAACCGTGCGCCACAGTGGCGCCACCTACCTGGGATTCGGAGTCGGGCAGGTTGCCATCTGTCGGCAGTTTGCGGAACTCGTCCTCTTCGCCCTCGGGCGAGATGTCCAACTCGTCGTCCAGGCCGCTGGAACGGGGTGCGGTGGGTCAGCGGTCTTGTGGTGTCAGAGGGTCAACGGCACAGCGACACAAGGTCAGCAGCACAGGGACACGGGGTTAATAGCACAGGCACATGGGGTCAGCAGTAAGGGGGCATGGGTCAGCAACAAGGGCACATTGGGTCAGAAACGCAAGGGCATTGGGTCAGCGGCACAGGGACATGGTCAGCAGCAAGGGCACATGGGGTCAGAAACACAAGGACATGGGGTCAGAGGCATAGGGACACAGGGTCAGAGGCATAGGGACATAGGGTCAACAGCACAGGAACATGGGGTCAGCAGCGCAGGAACATGGGTCAGCAGTGCATGAACATGGGTCAGCAGCGCATGAACATGGGTCAGCAGCGCAGGAAAATGTGGTCAGCAGTAGGGGGGCATGGGGTAAGCAGCACCGGGACATGGGTCAATGGCGCGGGTTGTTGGGTCAAGCGCAGGACATTGAGACAGCAGCAAGGACACTGAGTCAACAACACAAGGGTATTGGGTCAACATCAGAGGGACGTGGAGTCGATAACTTGTCTACCAAATACACTGGAGTAGACCCGGTCGGACTCCACCTTCGCTCATAATAGCGCGCGCCCCAGTCGGCAAGAAGTGAAATTGGTCGTGATTCTGGCTACATCTGCAGGTTATCAAATCTATCTCCAGATTACCACATCTGCATCACATCCGGCCACATCTGCCGGTTATCACATTTATCACCAGAATACCACATCTGCATCGCATCCGGCCACATCTGCAGATTATCACATATCTCTAGATTACCACATCTGCATCACATTTGGCCTCATCTGCAGGTTGTCACATTTATATCCAGAATACATCTGCATCGCATCTGGTCAAATCTGCATCACATCTGGCGATATCTGCAGGTTACGTCATCAGTGTATTATGTGCCCAAATTAGCCATCGTCATGGTAACCGACGTGTCACCTGTTGACCATCCAGGCCGAGGTGATCTGCTGCCTATAATATCACACTGGCGCCGAACAAAGCTGACGCGGAAGTGGATGGACAGGTTTGGCCAAATTTCCACCTCGGATCTGGATGACCAAGTTTGCACCTCGGATCTGCGCAACATGCACGAGAGCGCAAGACCAAGCCGACATGACTGAGCAGAATGATGGGGAAGTGTAAATGCATTGCGGGACGGATCTCGGACCGGTTGAGCCATTCAGCTGGTAGGTAACGTTGGGTAGGGCAATGTTGCATCTCCATTATCCATTATATTGTGGTCCGAATTTGAAAGGAAGTAAACACCGACCTTCATTTCGACCTTCCTGTAGACACGACAATCACTTTGGATGCCCTAAATGGTATGTTAAAGCTGCACTCAAAGCATAATCCCAGTATAGTTTTAATATAATGTTTGGTGGTGCGAAGTTATCTATTTTCTCGCAAAATGAAAGTAGGAACATATTTTACGTTCGTTAGATTATAGAGATAATATGCCGGGAGAGAAAGTCTTCCGGCATCACAAAATACCACCATGTTATTCTCCATCCAAATCTAGCATAATTTAGCGAGCATCAAGACTTCAGCCCTGTAAATAGACGAGGCATACCTTAAATTGACCCTGTTCATTCTGCCCACATCGGTCTACCATACCCAAGGTAATCCCACATCACGTGGAACATCCACTTTTGCAATGAATTAGCAAGCATAAAGAAGCAGCAGCAAGCATCAGCAGCATGCATATCAATACAACAATTCCCTCACCTTGCGCCTGTGTTTTGTGACATGTGGAAACAATCGAGAATACAAACTTGCAACGACAAAAAAAAACAATATCCTAACCAGTGAGAATCCTGTAGGGTTTTCTTAGCCCCATTCAACCTGATTCAATATTCAATTCAATCCGAAATTCATTCGGCCTTGTGATGCGTGCTTTTGCAACACACCCACCATGCTTGATTAGTAACTGATCCCGCGGCACTCGAACAGCACGACTTTGACACGAGCAGAGTCCTTGACAAGGTCCGGACACGACCAGCGGCCACGACACGGTCAGCGGCCCGAATACAAACCGTGAAAAAGGTGCGCAAATACTCGTCTACAACAGGTACCATTTGCCCCAGTACTTTCTCTGCAGGCAGATGCCGATCGTTCATGATTGCCAGTGACCGTCCGGTCAAGGTGGAGCGTGACCGATTATCCCTCCAGCGTGGAACTGGCTCCAGCAGGAATCACACCGAGACTCCTTTGGATTCAGCCATCTGACAAGTTGCTGCGAGCGTATTAATCGCGGGGCGATATCATGCTGTTTAGCAGTCGTATTCGCCATCATTTGGAACTTCAAGCAGGAGCTAATACAGCTAGAGATCCAGCAAAGGAGAGGATCAAGTTCGAGCCAAGCCCTGCCGAAACTGGCTGGCTTACTAATAAACTTAGTAGGGATACTGAGATTGGAGTCGACGTTCCCGAAGCGTCACTATTGGATCCGGGGGTGGTCACTTTAGTGATGCTCACCCTATCACTTCTCCTTTGCCCTCCCCAGGCTCCCTGGGAAAATTTTGACCTTTTCGCGTTTGCTAAAATTGTAGACACATTTTATCTCTCCCTCCCCCGAACTCCAAGCCGGCTGGCTGGCCCCACCTACGTGTAAGCATGTCCATGAGTATCAGAGGAAGACAAGATGAGATACCAAGATGCCGAGATGATGGTACAATGGGTTTCCTAGACATGCCCGTGCCATTCGACTGTGCCGTATATTGGAGCCATGACACGCGCACACCGCGCAGCGGAGGTGCCCGCGGCGATTACTCACGCGCAGCACCTCTGAGCAGACGAGATGCGTTTCTAATGGTGCTTGGGGTGGATGTGAGGCCATTTCTCTGGTCACGACCTGGCGGCGGGGGATGGCCTCATCCATGAACAGCGGGGTCGAGTCGGATCGGCACGAGTGGACACGCCAGCTGATGACGTGGACCCCGGCAACCTCTGCGGTGGTTAGAGGGCAGAGCTATTTATGTGAGAGTATTGTTGTTGTTGAGGTTTAGGGGCGCATCAACCGCATCGGCTATACAGCGACTCGATGTCAGTATTGAAGATGACCAGTGCTAACTGGTAGACATGACAGTTAAAACTTTCTCTTAGATATGGGGGCAACAATGAAATCAATATAATGCAGGTCTTTGATACTTGTTGTACGTCATGCATCTAACGTTTTTTTTTTCTCAAGCAGGCATTAAATTCCCCCACCCCCACCAAAAAATAGCCTAGGGTCTCCATCCATGGTGTCAGAAATATGAGAAATATGAAAAAAGAACAAGTATGGTTTGAGGTGATATGGAAGCAAGTCACTTGTCTCCATGAAAACAGAGTCCTGACCAATCAGGCTGAGACAGAGAGCAAGGCAGAAGCCGAGGTTGGCATGACAACCGGTGCTGATAGTTGTTAGATAAGCAGGTTGTGGCAGTTCCGATTCATACCAACTGCCACAGTCTAATGAAGTGCGGGGTGGGGATGGCTGGTGGACATGGAAGGTATCTGACAGTAAGTGTAGTCTACAATTCCACAGAACCCAGCAAAATAGCACCGAAAGACGGGCGAATTCTTAGGTCCCATCTGCTCCCTCGGTAAATCACGAAGTCTACAATCACCGCCATGCCCTTAATGGCCGAAAGATACTTCGTGCAACAAATAAAGCTTACAAGTCCCATAACTCATGTGGTGGTGGACTCGCCTCTGGCCTCTTCTGTCGCGACGAGACGGGCTCTGGCCACTGCACACGCTAAGTGTTCTCAGCTGCTGACCTCCCAGCTGACCCCCTCTCAGCTGGAGGGGGGGGGGGGGTCAGCTGGCAACTGGCTCGGCACAGTTGGGGACGCGGTGGCGGGGCGGCCAAATCATAGCACTGACAGCACATGGGACCCTTTGAAAATCGGCCACGTTCGCCGTCCACACAGTGACGTCATAGACACAGCTGTTCCGTCCGCTGGCCAGCGGTGTGTAGATGAGTTCCCGACGTGTTGGGAGGTCAGAGGTCAGAGGTCAGAGGTCAGAGGTCAGAGGTCGGACAGCCGGGCGGCAGAGCCCTGACGTCTGCTCACGGCGCCTCTATTCAGCAGTGGAAGTCCGCCATACAGCAGACCGGCCCACGTCGGCAGACATGCATCACACTGGTGCTCCGTCCACGGCCAAGCGGAGCACAAACGGAGCACAAGCGGAGCACAAGCGGAGCACAAGCGGAGCACAAGCGGAGCACAAGCGGAGCACAAGCGGAGCACAAGCGGAGCACAAGCGGAGCACAAGCGGAGCACAAGCGGAGCACAAGCGGAGCACAAGCGGAGCACCAGCGGAGCACAAGCGGAGCACAAGCGGAGCACAAGCGGAGCACCAGCGGAGCACAAGCGGAGCACAAGCGGAGCACAAGCGGAGCACATTCGGGCTGTCTGTCGGAGCCGTACCGTCGTGTCTGGCCGCCTCCGTCGGCTGAAATGACGCGACGCGCACAAACCAGTCACTCGTTCTCAGATGGTGAAAGAGCGATAACAGGCGACGTGTGTGCTTCTGTGCGTGCGACAAAGAGTGGCGATCGAGGCTATGGAGCGAGCTCCTTGATACGATGCCACACGGAGTGGTGGTGGAGGTTGAGGAGCGGGCAGATCTATGAACAGATATGAACAGCGGGCAGATAAGTAGTATGGGATTTCCAGATCTCGGCATCATGGCCGAATGGAAATGTTCTATTATACTTGTTCTGCTTACTTAATCCGAAAATTTTGATAGTCTGAGCAAAAAGGGGAGTGGAAGCAGCGTATTCTCGAACTCCGATTTCTGCCATGCTTTCCACCCAATTGTATTATCATCCCCCCCCCCCTCCATTCCACCCACAACACACACATGAACACACTACCACCACTCTACAAAGAATGAAGTTCTGTCCAGTGTCAAGAGGAGAGCATTGGTTGATGCTGGAAGGGTGACCAGAGGTCATGCTGACGCACTAAAGGAATGTGCTGATATCCGCCGGGTCGGTGTCTCGTGGTAATCTAGAAACGCCGAGCCTCGGACAAACTACCGATTTGGATGACAAGACAATATTGAAATTAGTCCCACGTCGAAAACCATCGGACCGGTGAAGACGTGCACCGACGGAAGGGATGTACGAGATGCGGCTGGGGAACACACGAGCTAAGACCGGGGAACGCACGAGCTACGACTGGGAACACACGAGCTACGACTGGGAACACACGAGCTAAGACCGGGGAACACACGAGCTACGACTGGGAACACACGAGCTAAGACCGTGGAACACATGAGCTACGACTGGGAACACACGAGCTACCGCTGGGGAACACACAAGATACGGCCGGGGAGCACAAGAGCCATGGCCGGGCAACACACGGCCACCCCTGTTGTTGTTTGCCCGGATGAGGCGCTGACACAAATGTGGCGCGGCCACTCAGTACTGACGCGGCCCACGGCGCCGCCTTTGCCGCGCGCCGACCGCACTGACCGCACTCTCGCGACCACCAATTGTGTAACGCGGCGCGGCCTGAGGCCGACCCAACACAGACGTATTCACGTCCGGCGCGGCCTCGACCCAACACAGACGTATTCACTGGTCCGGCGCGGTCTCGACCCAACACAGACGTATTCATTGGTCCGGCGCTGTCTCGACCCAACACAGACGTATTCACTGGTCCGGCGCGGCCTCGACCCAACACAGACGTATTCATTGGTCCGGCGCGGTCTCGACCCAACACAGACGTATTCATTGTCGGCGCGGTCTCGACCCAACACAGACGTATTCATTAGTCCGGCGCGGCCTCGACCCAACACAGACGTATTCATTAGTCCGGCGCGGTCTCGACCCAACACAGACGTATTCATTAGTCCGGCGCGGTCTCGACCCAACACAGACGTATTCATTTGGCTCGACCCAACACAGACGTATTCATTGTCCGGCGCGGTCTCGACCCAACACAGACGTATTCATTAGTCCGGCGGGCGGCTGACCCAACACAGACGTATTCATTGGTCCGGCGCGGTCTCGACCCAACACAGCGTATTACATTAGTCCGGCGCGGCCTCGACCCAACACAGACGTATTCATTGGTCCGGCGCGGTCTCGACCCAACACAAGCCCCACAGACGTATTCATTGGTCCGGCGCGGCCTCGACCCAACACAGACGTATTCATTAGTCGGGCGCGGTCTCGACCCAACACAGACGTATTCATTAGTCCGGCGCGGCCTCGACCCAACACAGACGTATTCATTAGTCCGGCGCGGTCTCGACCCAACACAGACGTATTCATTAGTCCGGCGCGTCTACAAAATTTTGTCCGGCGCGGCCTCGACCCAACACAGACGTATTCACGTCCGGCGCGGTCTGAAACCGACCCAACACAGATGTATTCACGTCCGGCGCGGTCTCGACCCAACACAGACATATTCACGTCCGGCGCGGTCTCGACCCAACACAGACGTATTCATTGGTCCGGCGCGGTCTCGACCCAACACAGACGTATTCATTGGTCCGGCGCGGTCTCGACCCAACACAGACGTATTCACTGGTCCGGCGCGCCCGCCGGTCCGAGGAGACCAGATGAGAGAGGCGTGGCTGGCCAGGAGGGGGAAAAGGAGAGAAGTCTGGCTAATCAGGAAGGAGATGAGAGACCCATGCTGCACGTGCCGGGGCAAGGTATGGCGCTGCTGCTCTCGTTGTCAACGAAGCCGACGATCTCGCCTGATCACAGAGAGCCGGCAACTGTATAAATAATTTGGCGAGCACCAACTATGGCGGACAGTGCCCGCCACGCCTGCCATAGATCGGATCGGATGAGATCAAACGGATCGGCCCTTCGGTCGGGGTGACCGGTGACGTCCTCACGCTAATGGGACAATGGTGGCGAAGTTCTCACGCCACTGTGAAAACTTTCGGTGAGATCCTCACGCCACTGAGACGTTTGTGAGGTGCTCACACCGATGAGACGGCGTTGTTGTCTCATTGGCATCAGCCATGAGACATCAGCGGCGAGGTTCTGACGCCACTGTGACAGTGTCTCGCGCCGTACGGCACCAGTGTGATCTGTACGACCGTCATGCCACCGGATACGGGCTGCGAAGTACTGATGTCACTGGGGCTGGTAGGTTCTCCAGTTACTGGGAGAACAGAGTAAACTCCTCGACACTGAGACATTATCTTAAAATCATCATGCCACTGGGCTAGCAGATTAAGCTACTCATGCCACTGGGATAGCAAATTAATTTTTTCACATCACTGGACAGCAGATTAAGCTCCTTATGTCACTGGACCAGCAGATTAAGCTCCTTATGTCACTGGACCAGCAGATTAAGCTCCTTATGTCACTGGACCAGCAGATTAAGCTCCTTATGTCACTGGACCAGCAGATTAACCTCCTCACACCACTGGAGCAGCAAATTAAGATTACCACGCCAGTGTGTCAGCATCTTAAGCTCTTTACGTCACTGGGATGGCAGTTTAAGCTTCTCACGCCGCTGGGAGAGCATATTACGCTCCTCACATCACTAGAACGGCAGCTTAAACCAGTCACGCCGCTGGCACAGCGAGCGATGGAGCTCAGAGTTAGAGCGATGGAGCTCAGAGTCAGAGCGATGGAGCTCAGAGTCAGAGCGATGGAGCTCAGAGTCAGAGCGATGGAGCTCAGAGTTAGAGCGATGGAGCTCAGAGTTAGAGCGATGGAGCTCAGAGTCAGAGCGATGGAGTTCAGTCAGAGCGATGGAGCTCAGAGTTAGAGCGATGGAGCTCATCAGAGTCAGAGCGATGGAGTCAGAGCGATGGAGCCAGTCAGAGCGATGGAGCTCAGAGTTAGAGCGATGGAGCTCAGAGTCAGAGCGATGGAGCTCAGAGTCAGAGCGATGGAGCTCAGTCAGAGCGATGGAGCTCAGAGTCAGAGCGATGGAGCTCAGAGTTAGAGCGATGGAGCTCAGAGTCAGAGCGATGGAGCTCAGAGTCAGAGCGATGGAGCTCAGAGTCAGAGCGATGGAGCTCAGTCAGAGCGATGGAGCTCAGAGTCAGAGCGATGGAGCTCAGAGTCAGAGCGATGGAGCTCAGAGTTAGAGCGATGGAGCTCAGAGTTAGAGCGATGGAGCTCAGAGTCAGAGCGATGGAGCTCAGAGTCAGAGCGATGGAGCTCAGAGTTAGAGCGATGGAGCTCAGTCAGAGCGATGGAGCTCAGAGTCAGCGATGGAGTCAGAGCGATGGAGCTCAGAGTCAGAGCGATGGAGCTCAGAGTCAGAGCGATGGAGCTCAGAGTCAGAGCGATGGAGCTCAGAGTTAGAGCGATGGAGCTCAGAGTCAGAGCGATGGAGCTCAGAGTCAGAGCGATGGAGCTCAGAGTCAGAGCGATGGAGCTCAGAGTCAGAGCGATGGAGCTCAGAGTGAACGACAGTGGTGTGCGAGACCACCTCGCTGAGTGAACAACAGGGGCGGCGAGGTAGGCCGGGTCAATACGGCGAGGGCCGCTCACGATCGGTGGAGCAATACAGCCGGGTTTCTCCCGCGTGACCCGCGGGTCGGCGTCTCGGTCGGTCGAGAAGACGACCCATTCGTGGTCGGTGTTCGGTAGGAGGGCCAGACAGAGCTCGACACGGCCGTCTGTACGGGCTGGAGGCCGCAGATTTGCTGGTCCGGCGGCATGGGCAAACGAGCGATCGCGCGATGGAAGAGTTTTGTGTCGGTGTCACTCGGCGAACTCGCGCAATTATCGTGCTGGCGGGGAGGGGAAGTGGCGCGGCCAGCGTCTTCACAAGCGGAGGCGAGAGACAATGCAGGGTGGGCGTTGAGGACATCGACTTGTCGATGTTAAAGGCGACAGCTTCAACTCGAAGTAGAGAAATCAAAAATTATTTCTTGGAGTGGTGTCAACTGATGACTGACCGTTCCATGACCATGCTGGCTATCGGAACACACGAACAAATGTTTTCTCCATGAAAGAGGAAAGGTAAATATATAGCGCTGAACAGCTGATCTAAGGAACAAGAGGCCTCACGGAGTAGATAACAATTCAGTTTTTTAACTTCGAGCCCAGTATGAAATTTCAAGACAATAGGTGTAGAAATATGTTTCTGAACGTGACTACGACAACGTGACCATTCATTCTCGCTTTAAATGCAACCAAATGCTGCAATGTTTGATTTTCTATTTGAAAGAAGTTTTTTTCAGGAAAGATCTTGAACTAAACTAGGTTTTAAAAGGCTAGGCTGGGTCAGATCAGATTAGATTAGGTTATAATCTGTCAGATTCAGTTTGGTTCGAGTAGATTAGGTTAGGTCATGTAAGGTCAGGTTAGGTCAGGTCAGGTCAGGTTTCTTTTTCCTTCGGTTCTTTAACGATGCATTCAACTGCTAGGTTATCTAGCGTCGCCAACCTCTCACGCCGATTGGTCGCGGGTGGACTCGGTAAATGTCGTCGGTTGTGAGATTCGAACTCACAATCTGGCGATCCAGTGTCCGACGCTCTACCAACTGAGCTACCCCGGCCTCCGAAGGTCAGGTCAGGTCGGGTTAGGCAAGGTTAGTTCACGCTATTGACGCAATAATTCGTCACCAGGTGAGAAATGCGTATCTACGGCGGGAATGAATGGTTCCATGGTCTTAATCGCCATCAGAAGCGTGTTCTAAAACAATTTCTACAATTTCTACAATTGTTTTTTTTCCAAATGCAGATCGGATCTAGGGTAAAAATTGACCAAAGTTTAACATTTTCCCCTCTTACGGCTGCACTACTGTAGGCAATGACTACGGACTTGTGCCTGATGTTCCTAGATCTCGGTCAGGGACCCTTAGGGATGCGGGTCAGTGCCCCATTCCACTTATACACAGCCTTGTCGGTGGAAGGCTGGCATGCCACGCGTTTCGGCACTGGCGATCCTGACCGAACAATACTGGTGACCCTGACCAAACAACACTGGTGATCCAGACCGAACAACGTTGACGATCTTGACTGAACAACAGTGATGAAGTTGTCCGAATAACACTGGTGATCCAGACCGAACAGCAATGATGACGTTGCCCGAACAACACTGGTGATCCAGACCGAACAACACTGGTGATCCAGACCGAACAACACTGGTGATCCAGACCGAACAACAATGATGACGTTGCCCGAACAACACTGGTGATCCAGACCGAACAACAATGATGACGTTGCCCGAACAACACTGGTGATCCAGACCGAACAACAGTGATGACGTTGCCCAACAAATGATAACAACAAAAACGTTGCCCGAACAACACTGGTGATCCAGACCGAACAACAATGACGACGTTGCCCGAACAACACTGGTGATCCAGACCGAACAATGACGACGACGTTGCCCGAACAACACTGGTGATCCAGACAGAACAACAATGACGACGTTGCCCGAACAACACTGGTGATCCTGACGGTGTAACACCAGACCCCGGCGACAGTTCTGCCAGCACCTCCTACCCAGCAGGTGAGCTGGCGCGGCACAGTCGTCCCCACACTCACCAACACGTGCACCGCCTCAGGATGGTAACACCAGACCCCGGCGACAGTTCTGCCAGCACCCAGCAGGTGAGCTGGCGCGGCACAGTCGTCCCCACACTCACCAACACGTGCACCGCCTCAGGATGGTAACACCAGACCCCGGCAGCAGTTCTGCCAGCACCCAGCAGGTGAGCTGGCGCGGCACAGTCGTCCCCACACTCACCAACACGTGCACCGCCTCAGGATGGTAACACCAGACCCCGGCGACAGTTCTGCCAGCACCTCCTACCCAGCAGGTGAGCTGGCGCGGCACAGTCGTCCCCACACTCACCAACACGTGCACCGCCTCAGGATGGTAACACCAGACCCCGGCGACAGTTCTGCCAGCACCTCCCACCCAGCAGGGGAGCGGGCGCCCCACACCCCCCCCCACAACAAAAAAAAACGCACCGCCTCAGGATGGTAACACCAGCCCCGGCGGCAGTTCTGCCAGCACCTCCCACCCCGGAGGTGAGCTGGCGCGGCACAGTCGTCCCCACACTCACCAACACGTGCACCGCCTCAGGATGGTAACACCAGACCCCGGCGACAGTTCTGCCAGCACCTCCTACCCAGCAGGTGAGCTGGCGCGGCACAGTCGTCCCCACACTCACCAACACGTGCACCGCCTCAGGATGGTAACACCAGACCCCGGCGACAGTTCTGCCAGCACCTCCTACCCAGCAGGTGAGCTGGCGCGGCACAGTCGTCCCCACACTCCCACCAACACGCCTCAGGATGGTAACACCAGACCCCGGGGACAGTTCTGCCAGCACCTCCTACCCAGCAGGTGAGCTGGCGCGGCACAGTCGTCCCCACACTCACCAACACGTGCACCGCCTCAGGATGGTAACACCAGACCCCGGCGACAGTTCTGCCAGCATCCTACCCAGCAGGTGAGCTGGCGCGGCACAGTCGTCCCCACACTCACCAACACGTGCACCGCCTCAGGATGGTAACACCAGACCCCGGCAGCAGTTCTGCCAGCACCTCCTACCCAGCAGGTGAGCTGGCGCGGCACAGTCGTCCCCACACTCACCAACACGTGCACCGCCTCAGGATGGTAACACCAGACCCCGGCGACAGTTCTGCCAGCACCTCCTACCCAGCAGGTGAGCTGGCGCGGCACAGTCGTCCCCACACTCACCAACACGTGCACCGCCTCAGGATGGTAACACCAGACCCCGGCGAGCATGTTCTGCCAGCACCTCCTACCCAGCAGGTGAGCTGGCGCGGCACAGTCGTCCCCACACTCACCAACACGTGCACCGCCTCAGGATGGTAACACCAGACCCCGGCAGCAGTTCTGCCAGCACCTCCTACCCAGCAGGTGAGCTGGCGCGGCACAGTCGTCCCCACACTCACCAACACGTGCACCGCCTCAGGATGGTAACACCAGACCCCGGCAGCAGTTCTGCCAGCACCTCCTCAGCAGGTGAGCTGGCGCGGCACAGTCGTCCCCACACTCACCAACACCTCCACCCCCCCAAGAAAAAAAACACAACCCCCCCGCCACATTTTTCCCACCACCTACCCAGCAGGTGAGCTGGCGCGGCACAGTCGTCCCCACACTCACCAACACGTGCACCGCCTCAGGATGGTAACACCAGACCCCGGCAGCAGTTCTGCCAGCACCTCCTACCCAGCAGGTGAGCTGGCGCGGCACAGTCGTCCCCACACTCACCAACACGTGCACCGCCTCAGGATGGTAACACCAGACCCCGGCAGCAGTTCTGTCAGCACCTCCTACCCAGCAGGTGAGCTGGCGCGGCACAGTCGTCCCCACACTCACCAACACGTGCACCGCCTCAGGATGGTAACACCAGACCCCGGCGACAGTTCTGCCAGCACCTCCTACCCAGCGGGGGGGGGGCCGCGGCCCCCCCCCCCCCCCCCCCCCCCCACCCCTCAGGATGGTAACACCAGACCCCGGCGAGCAGTTCTGCCAGCACCTCCTACCCAGCAGGTGAGCTGGCGCGGCACAGTCGTCCCCCACACTCACCAACACGTGCACCGCCTCAGGATGGTAACACCAGACCCCGGCGACAGTTCTGCCAGCACCTCCTACCCAGCAGGTGAGCTGGCGCGGCACAGTCGTCCCCACACTCACCAACACGTGCACCGCCTCAGGATGGTAACACCAGACCCCGGCGGCAGTTCTGCCAGCACCTCCTACCCAGCAGGTGAGCTGGCGCGGCACAGTCGTCCCCACACTCACCAACACGTGCACCGCCTCAGGATGGTGACCACGCCGCTGCGTGTCCCCGCCTTCGGGCGGCACTTGCTCATGTTGAGCAGTCGGTGTTGTTGATCAGTGGGTGTTGCTGAGCAGTGAGAGCGCCGACAGTGAGCGTCAACCCAGCAGCTGGTGCCCGTCAGACGCTGGACATGCCGGCCCCAGACACAGGGGCGCCACTAGGTCCCTGCGACGTCACTGATGACCCTCCTACCGACGTCGGCTGTCGAGCTGTCAGCCATGCTCTGCTTCGGAGCGACTTTCGAGCTGCGACTCACACCAGATCCAACTGACGCTACTCCTCTCGCTCTGTGGGGTCCGTCCCCCAGGTCAGGACGCTCTCCGTCCTGACCTCGGCTGGGTCGGCGGCGCCAGGCGGGTCATCCCCAAGTCGTCGGCCAACTCAGGGCGGCACACCGATACGGGTCAGGTCGGGTCACACCTCTGCGCGTCAGCTCGCCACTCTGCTCGCTTGCAGCCCAGGTCAGGTCGGGTTGCGTCGGGCTCGTGTGCCAGTTCAGTCGGATGTTCTGTGGCAGTCCTATACCATCAGCACCAACAATACCAACCGCACCACCGGCACCAACCGAACCACCGGCACCAACAGCACCGCCAGCACCACCACCACCGGCACCAACAGCACCGCCGGAACCAACGGCACCGACAGTCAACAGCACCGCCGGCACCAACACCACCACCGGCACCAACAACACCGCCGGCACCAACAACACCGCCAGCACCACCACCACCGGACCAGCGGTCAGCACTGTGGCGCGAGGCGGCACCGAGAGACGCCAGCGAACCTGGCACCGCCCACCATCCACCAACGCGAGCTGTATGGAAATTTGGCGCCGACAGCGACTCGAGCCGGCGCGCGGGAAAGGCACGGCCGGTATTCAGTGCAGAGCGAGACCGACTGAGTGGTGAGGGTCCGCCATCAGACCTGCACACAGACGAGCCCGCCGACCGTCAACAAAAACCGTCCTGGAGGGGCGCAGGGGGCAGGCGAGCCATGCACCCCACTTGTGATCTTAACCACGACAGGGCAAAATGGCGCTGCTCTTCCTCCACACTTTTCGCCGGCGATTCTGTGCTCCTGGGAAGAGTCCCACCATGTTGGTCCAGCTGTTGCGAAGGGCCGTTCGCTCGTGCTGACCTGATTGATGTTTTGTACGTTCTCGCGGATCATGTCCAGATGACGAGTTGTCGCTTCTGGGTTGAGTCCGGAAATATCAATGAAAACTTCTACCCCATTCCTTGTTCAACATTTGTTTTTTCATGCAGTGCAAAGCGATCTCCCAGCACGTTGATTCAGCCTCAACTCTTCCGACATGATCGCCAATCGCTAATCGGCCTTGGCCTCAACGAATATCGGTTAAATCGAATGTCACCCCTGATCAATCCCAGCATAGCTGCATACATGTGAATACACGCGCAGATACACACACACACATATATATATATTATATATATCGACACACAATTACCGAAATATTAACACATACCTGCCTTCCCATGGTCCATTGTGCTGTGACCGAACGGCAAACCTTGATACTGGCAAATTGCCAGTATTGAACAAGTCGTTACATCACGAGATGTTTGAAAGAAATTCACTTTGCTCGAACCGCCCAGCCAGCCGAACGATATTCACGATCCTCTACTACTCAACACCAGACAAAGTAACACCGAAACCTGAACATAGTCGTATTCTCTGGTCCAAAATGGTGTGTTTTTCCGCGAGTCCGCCGTCCATTAGAGGTTGCCAGAGTTTGACAGTATATCCGATATGCTGTCAATTTGACAGTATATCGGATATATGTCAATGTCGGACAGATGTCAATTTGACAGTATATCGGATATAGTTCGACATAGTGTGCATTGTTCGATATAGTGCATAGTTAGGCATGGTACATAGTTCGATATACTATATCGAACTATGCTTTTTATCACATCACACTTACTTTCCGATATAGAACTACGTACTATATCAAATGATGCACACTATCGATTATATACATATGTCGAACTATGCACACCATACCAACTATGCATTACTTCTAGCTATGTACCATATGGAACTATGTACTACATCCAACTATGTACTAACTCGAACTATGTGCCATTTCTAACTATGGACACCATATCAAACCATGTACTACATCCAACTATGTATCATATCCAACTGTGTACTACATCAAACTATGTACTACATTGAACTATGCACTACATCAATCCATGTATGTACCATATCGAACAATGCACTACATCGAATTATGCACCACATCGTACTATGCACTATAGCAACTGCTACTTAGCTTAGCTACTTAGCAAATGTACATTAGTAAGCCACTTCGTTAACACGTACAGTGGCAAGTGACGCACTAATGTACGTCACCAACGCGAGCATGGTTAGCGCTCAGCTGTCGCCGAGCTCCCGGCACAGCGGTACACATGGCAGGGCTGCGCACGTGCGCTGAATCCCGGTACTCGGGCTAAGTGATGCCGGCCGGCCTGCGGGACATGACCTGCGCTCACTAACACTTCTCACGCATAATCCGAGCCTGCCGGGGCGACCCCGACCGACCCGAGATGGCATCAATTCCCGGCACTGCATCATCCACGTGTCATTCCCGCACGCCTTTGGCTCCGGAATCCCTTCCCACGGCACGCGCTCCGTCCGGTGGAATTAGTGTGGTTGGGCCGGTAGTTACTGATGGCATGCTTTCTTTGCTTTGTTGCCAAAACAGACGAAACGTAAGCCCCTTCGTTCGGGTTTAAATGCATGATCTTGTCATTAATAAAGCATTGGCTTTGTGCATCATGACAATATCTTACGATATTGTCTTCATTTACTGTGCAGAAGCGCTATCTATTCTGGAATAAGGTTTTGGAGTAGCTCCCTAGTTATTACAAGACGTACCCATGACCAATAACACTAGAGGGTAGTCACTGCCGCTTTTCCACCAGAGGATCCGTCAGATGTGGACTCGCCGGCGCTAGCGGTTCCAACTGTACTAGGCCAATACAAATCAGCATCATGCTCTGCTGATCAAAAAAGAAAATGGTCTAACTATAAGGGAGGGCGAAGTTCGTACGGCATTACTCTGAATATGTACGAACCAATTTTGTCTGTGAAACTCCAACACCATTACGTCATTGAGCGTTATTTATGTCTTGGATTTAAAATATTTTTTGTAGTTATCTACAAATGACAATGCCTACATATTTTTCGATTTCATCAATTTGTAGCGCAACATTTCCTGCGAACTTCTGTTTCAAGAAAGAGGCGTGTGTGGGCACCTTCCGCACGCGTATGGAGCGCCACGGCGACGTGGTAGCTGCAGCACCTTTAGTGACCCAGTGAGCTTTCATGGGCTGCCGATAGAGGGCAGTGCTGGTCAGGCAACCAATCAGCTGCGAACGACGGTGTAACGTCAGATACTGCACCTGCTTCATGCGGGAACTTGTCTGTACTGGCTTACATTGTTTTACAAATTTATACTCGCGTATTACTCAACCAGGACCGGAGTCTGGTGTGAATTACAGACAGGCCAAAAATAATAAATTAACTATGCAAACTGGGCCGGGTCTTCAGAAGTCCAACTTAGGGTTTGGGTTATTTTCGCAGCCTACGTAGTGCATACATGAACTGTTGCACCACACACACTGTTATATTTGGACATCCGCCTCTCAACATTTTTGCATTGAAGACTATGTCGAAGCGTGAATTTAGTAAGTGTGAATTCGTAAAAATAGAAAGTAGACGAGCACATCTAACTGAGTAAAGAACTTTGAACACCAAACGCTGTAACACACCTGTTGTCACGGGCTGAGCAGCATGACGGCCGTGCCGGGCGGCGCTTTCCCGGCCCATCTGTGCCGTATACACGGGAGTAGACTCGCTGGGGCTGCGCCAAATATATTGCCCCCCCCCCTAATCGCTTCCGCCAAACGGCACCCGTACAATGCAAATTGCAAAGCACAATCGGATGCGCTACCGCTATATCGATGCACTGCCGGCATATCGATCAATCGTCGGCCTCCTCAGAAGCCCAAACAAGGCGCCGCCGCGCCACAAGGCGGCCCAGACGGCACACAGCACACAGCGTACAGCACACAGCACACAGCACACAGCACACAGCACACAGCACAGCAAGCACATAGACACAGCGGGCACATAGCACACAGCAGGCACATAGCACACAGCACACAACACAGCAGGCACATAGCACACAGCACACAGCACACGGCAACGGTACACACACACAGCACAACACACAGCACACAGCATGCAGCACACAGCACACAGCACACATCACACAGCACACAGCACACAGCACAGCAGGCACATAGCACACAGCAGGCACATAGCACACAGCACACATCACACAGCACACATCCACATCACACAGCACAGCAGGCACATAGCACACATCACACATCACACAGCACACATCACACAGCACACATCACACAGCACACAGCACACATCACACAGCATACAGCACACAGCACACAGCACACAGCACACATCACACATCACACAGCACACAGTACACAGCACACATCACACAGCACACATCACACAGCACACATCACACAGCACACATCACACATCACACAGCATACAGCACACTGCACACAGCACACAGCATACAGCACACGGCACACAGCACACAGCACACAGCACAGCAGGCACATAGCACACAGCAGGCACATAGCACACAGCACACAACACAGCAGGCACATAGCACACAGCACACGGCACACGATACACATCACACAGCATACAGCACACAGCACACAGCACAGCAGGCACATAGCACACAGCACACAGCACAGCAGGCACATAGCACACATCACACAGCACACAGCACACAGCACACAGCACACAGCACACAGCACACAGCACACATCACACATCACACATCACACAGCACACAGCACACATCACAGGGCCCGGAGCTGTCTCAGGTCAGGTGGCTGCCGTTCCAGTTCGCGTGTCTCGCTGGTATAGTACTCTGGTGTGGTACGTACCATGGCACGGTGCGCTGGTATGGTATCCTCGTGCCATACGTTTGTGTAGTACGCTAGCATGGTACGATTGTACGCTGCAATGACAGTGTACGTTCGCATGGTACGCTGGGATGGTACGATAATGGACGATGGGCACAATGCTGGAAGTATTAACTTCGTGGCTTTTCCACCAACTACCTTGAAAATTCTTCAACATACCCCTTCAGAAGGGAGGCCGTTCGCCTTTTCTTTTCCTTTTTTCTTTCCGCGGAGTTTGTTTAGAGGGCCACCTGGCAACACAGGGTGAGGTCGCTTCGCGCCTTTATCTTTGTCAAAATGTAAGCTGGCGCGAGGTAAACTGCGTCGAGCTGGAGTTCATGGATCGGATGGGGGCCGTTAAGTCTCAACCTGGCTCCCCACCCCCCCCCCCACAAAAATTATTAAAAAAAAAAAAAAAAAAAAATCTGAGATGGCTTGTCTCAGGTTGGATAGAAACAAGACACGACCAAAAATGAAGAGCAAACCGATTCCATTAAAGTGTAGATCATCATGTTCATGATAAATTCACGGCAATATCCATGCTTTATAAGTTTCGGGCAGGACTGGGAGGATTTAAGCGTTGACAACTGGTGCGCTTGACCATAGTTCCGCGATATATCGTTACAAAACAGACGCAACGCTAACGCGGACGGTGCAAATATACAAGTGCCGTGCCAAATTTTTAAAGTTGAAATTCATATCAGTAGATAGCTGATCTTGTTGCCTATACCATAGTTTCTCTAGCCAAACATGCTACCCGTGATTACTGTGGCAACGAATAAAATCGTCAGTTCGAACGAAAAATATCGCGGAGTATTGGACACAATCCCAAAGTGCCGCGCTTAAATCTTGGAAAAGGACAGCAAAATTCACATCAGCAGAAACTCCCCAGACCCTCCAATAACTTCTCTTTCTCGAAACAGTACGATACGTGGCCATATTATTGGCGTGGGGGTTTGCATGGAGGAAATGGAAGGCCAACGTCAGGTGGGGGCACCTCATAGGATCCCATGCTAAATGCTACCATTATTGAGGGGAAGCCAGCATTGGAGGTAGGAGGAACCAAACCCCAAAAAGTATATAAATCGACACCCATGGTTCCATGTTTATTTCAGGTATTTACGGCATGTCGTCTAGCTCTCCCCACCGGACGCTGGTAGCCAAATGTACGCGCTTGGCACGTAGCGATCTAGTCAGCCACTACAACAGCGGGTTCGTGGGTTGCAATTTACAACAAGCATGGGTACATCGACGGAACAGCTGAGGTCTGCACACAACTGGGGCTACTCACAAAAGTGAATCAAAGGAGTTGTAGATTTGGATGTCATCTTCTTCCAGCCTCTTCAGCTTTCCGCGGAAGCAGCTGGACATGGTTAGTCCTGATGCTGTGATATTCCCACCGATGATGTCACATCTTGAAGTTCCTGTATTTTATATATTATTTATTTTCACACCTTTTGGAGTTCGTTTTAACCTGGAAGTTGTTGCAGCGATTTCATTTACTAAGGTTAAGTATGAGGGAAATCTGTGTTTGGTCGTGAGTAAGCCTTCAAAAGCAGACATTTTTTAAATTTTTGAAATGTTAAACATCTATAATTTCTTGGATTCTCAAGAAAAGGAAGTCAAATTTTGGCTCATGTCTTTTTAGACTGCACCTTTTGACAGGAATATGCATTTACGGATCATTTTGTGTTTACCAATATTTCTAGACTGGCTTATATTTTCTAATATATTTCGCTGCCAGTCGGAATCAGAATTCCCCTTTCCCTGCGGACAGCAAAATTTACAAAGCCGAAATCGTGATGGCAGAACATTGTACATTGCCAATTATATGTAAGTATATATATATATATATATATATATATATATATATATATATATATATATATATATATATATATATATATATATATATATAAATATATACATTTAATTTGTATCGAAAGGTCCAAAAATAATGACTGCAACTTTTGGATGCATTCCCACATGCTTCGACCTAGATCGGTGGCCATGCAGAATATTGAATCAAATCTTGCATTGGGGATGCCAAAAGAATAAGCAAACAATAACACCAAATTTCAGCGAAGTGCTATCATTCGTCTCCCAGTCGTTGTCGGAAGGCCGGAGGACGGGTGTTCAAACACCCGTCCTCCGGCTGTGTTATCCCCGCAGAGGCGGTAGACAACAGAGGCTACTGCAACCTCCCCACCTTCCCTGCCTGTGTTCGCGTCCGGCGCTGTCGACAGCTCTGGCGGCCGCCAACACTGCTGACGTTCTGTTCGATACCACCGGGCACTGAGGTGCGACACGGGCTGAGGTGGCCCCCTCTGCCGGCGGCGATACTGTCCGACCACCGCCGTCACCTCGTCACCTCGTCACCTCGTCACCTCGTCACCTCGTCACCTCGTCACCGCTGGCACCTCGTCACCCCGTCACCTCGTCACCTCGTCACCTCGTCACCTCGTCACCTCGTCACCTCGTCACCTCGTCACCTCGTCACCTCGTCACCTCGTCACCTCGTCACCTCGTCACCTCGTCACCTCGTCACCTCGCCACCTCGTCACCTCGTCACCTCGTCGCCTCGTCACCTCGTCACCTCGTCACCTCGTTATGCGCGGCACGATCCACCGGGCACTGAGTGCGACACGGGCTGAGGTGCCCCCTGCCGCGGCGCACTGTCCGACCACCGCCGTCACCTCGTCACCTCGTCACCTCGTCACCTCGTCACCTCGTCACCTCGTCACCTCGTCACCGCCGTCACCTCGTCACCTCGTCACCTCGTCACCTCGTCACCTCGTCACCTCGCCACCTCGTCACCTCGTCACCTCGTCACCTCGTCGCCTCGTCACCTCGTCACCTCGTCACCTCGTCACCTCGTCAGTGGCGCGCGGCACGACACCACCTGAGGTGCGACACTGACTGAGGTGGCCCCCTCTGCCGGCGGCGATACTGTCCGACCACCGCCGTCACCTCGTCACCTCGTCACCGCCGTCACCTCGTCACCGCCGTCACCTCGTCACCTCGTCACCGCCGTCACCTCGTCACCTCATCACCTCGTCACCTCGTCACCTCGTCACCTCGCCACCTCGTCACCTCGTCACCGCCGTCACCTCGTCACCTCGTCACCTCGTCACCTCGTCACCTCGTCACCTCGTCACCTCGTCACCTCGCCTCGTCCGACCACCGCCGTCACCTCGTCACCTCGTCAGAGGCGCGCGGCACGACACCACCGGGCCCTGAGGTGCGACACTGACTGAGGCGGCTCCCTTTGCTACCCCCGGCACCTCGTCAATGGCGCGCGGCACGTGCTCCAACGTCGGGCCCGCCTGACTGACAGCTGTGTTAGTGCGTGCGGCCGGCACGTGACACGTGCGGCCGGCACGCGCCGCAAATCACGTGTCGCCGGTGTCAGCCACATTGGCAGTCCTCTGCGGCGGGAGTGGGAGTGGGAGAGATCAGCCGGGTGGCGACGGTTTGACCAGAAGAGGTTCTGCACGTCTGACCACCAGCGAATGCAACCACTGGAGTTCATCGATGGATCGTATCCTCAAGCACTGAAATCCTCGACTCACACATGTACGTGCAATCATTTTAACATTTTGTCATGCGTAGTGTTTCGGTGTTTCCACCCTTCTCAGCATAAAGTCTTCCCATGCTCTAAGTCCACAAATGGCACTTGTAAGTCATTAAAAAAATTAACCCCCGCCAGCTCGCGGCTTTTCGCCACCTCCCCCAGTGCTTCCCTGCACTGGGGAAGTTCCCAGTCCCCAGTCCAGTTGCCGCGATCCCCGTTACCCTTCAAAGCCTTTCCAAACGGAGGAAAGGAAGCGTTTCGCTCCAAAGTGTCAGTGGCGCAAGACGAAAAGCCAGCGTGCTTCACTTGGCGATATCTGGCGATTGACACCAAATGTGTGTAAATGTTAGTGGTTGCTAAGTGACCTCTCAAGTCAGCGGAAAGTACGAAATGTTGAATATATTTCGCAGAAGCGTGCACTACTAGCGATATAAGACATATTGCAATTTTGACCCAAAGGTTAAGATAAGGTCAAAGGATAAGGTCAAAAGTCAAAGGACCCAAAGGTTGGATATGGTCAAAGTATCAACCTGGTTTGGAAAACTACGAAATGAGCCCACAACCACATTTCTATACTTTGTAGAAATAATACACAAAAACCAACGTCAGTTTCAGAGTACACACCACACCAAGAGTGACTCATAAGTCTGAGACTCACAAGTCCGAGACTCATAAGCCTGAAACTCATAAGCCCGAGACTCATAAGTCCGTGACTCATAAGCCCGAGACTCATGAGCCCGAGAATCACAAGGCCGAAAAGTCAGGCCAAGTGGAATGAATCACATCGAATGGCATTGATAAGTGGCAGTAACCTATGTTGACAGGCTATGTGTTATTCATCTCTCTACAACACTCAGTATAGCCATTCTGTGGAAATATGTAAGGCTTCGTAATCCAGTTTGTTATTCCAGCAAAAAATGGGATGGCACGTTCCCATACATAACGTCACAGGTCCGTGGCATGATATGACGTCACAGGTCAGTGACATGACGTGACGCCACAGGTAAGTGTCATGACATGATGTCACAAGTCAGTGGCATGGCATAACGTGGCAGGTCAGTGACATGGCATGTGGCTACAGGTCAGTGAAATGGAACATCTTCAAATTGTGCATACCATAAGATCACAAAGAATGTTAGGATGTTAATGTAATGCAATGTTAGTCAGCGCCTCGTTTTCTGTGGTCACAGACAAAAAATGAATGGAGATCGTTGGATTCCGTCCCGCCCTTCCATGGCACAGTTGAGGGTTCATATGTTGTGCATGACCGAGTATTCCTCTTCAAAATTGAGAAGGAAGTCCGCAATACACCTTAGGCCCAAACATAATAAGTACCCTCCGGCGATTTCGATGCATCTTCTTGCAGCAGGGAGAGATTGACCACACCACGACCCCCCTCCCTTTGCGGAGTCCACAGTCCCTCCCCAAGGTATCCACCTATCAGCAGGGATGAGTTAAACACACCACAACCCTCCCCTCCCCCTGCGGAGTCCACAGTCCCTCCCCAGAGTGTCCACCCATCAGCAGGGATGAGTTAAACACACCACGACCCCCCTGCGGAGTCCACAGTCCCTCCCCAGAGTGTTCACCCATCAGCAGGGACGAGTTAAACACACCACGACCCCCCTGCGGAGTCCACAGTCCCTCCCCAGAGTGTCCACCCATCAGCAGGGATGAGTTAAACACACCACGACCCCCCCTGCGGAGTCAAGTCCATCCCTCCCCAGAGTGTCCACCCATCAGGGATGAGTTAAACACACCACGACCCCCTGCGGAGTCCACAGTCCCTCCCAGAGTGTCCACCCATCAGCAGGGTGAGTTAAACACACCACGACCCCCCTGCGGAGTCCACAGTCCCTCCCGAGTGTTCCACCCATCAGCAGGGACGAGTTAAACACACCACGACCCCCCTGCGGAGTCCACAGTCCCTCCCCAGAGTGTTTACCCAACAGCAGGGATGAGTTAAACACACCACGACTCTGCTCGGAGTTTACATCCACGCTCCGACAAAGACAACTGCTCAGAGCCGAAAACCCTTAGCCAGGTTCTGATGAAGTAGAGCATCTTGTTGTTAAGCTTTGCACTGCTTCATTACGGGTGACTGCCGGAATTTCGCTATGGTGCCTTACGTAGTGGAGCTACAAGCATGAAGTGGTGCAGTGAAGGGTTCAGTGTATTTCCTCGAGTGTGATGCTTCCGCCCACGAATCACACGCCATAAATGTGCATTGGTGGTTGTCAACAATGACAAAGTAAAAAGCTTTCCATTGCAATTGCTCTGTGCCTTGGCTCGGCGCCCTAACTGCAGTTTAGACGTTCACCGCTGTCGCTTATACAAATGTACACAAATTCCTAAAGTTCCTCCAGTGATCCTTGGCTTCGTCATTGTATTAGGAGTCTCTTCTCACGATATATGCGGTACGGGGATAAGCAAGTCAAGGCGGTGGGAACACTGCAGACACATTTCGCCTGTCAGATGTCTGAAATGGTGTGCATCTCTTCGCTTCACACAAGTGTGATAGTTAGTTGACGAGCTTACGTTATTCAATTTCTTTCAGCAAACACAGTTTCTCGATCTCTCTTTAGTTCCTTAGCATGGAGCGTTTCGGAGACTTCCTTTTTTATGCAACTTAGATGTGTTCTTGGTGCCAATTTACACCCATGAAACAAGCAGGGTTCTTTTTCGCACCAGGGGCGAGGGGAAGTGCTCATCAGTCACTTCTTGGATGTTATGTGAAACAAAGGTACACATAAAAATAGCATTCCAACATTGCAGTGTGTGAGGAAATCAATGGGGGCGTTCATTCGTGTAGATCCTTTGGTCTAGGGGAGCATTACTGCTTCAATCCTGCCCCACACCCAGATGGTCCGAGCCTCACTAATGGGTGGCGATCAAATTGTTTTGTAGCGAAATTTAAAAAGTCCAAGACATTTGTAAGTCACGATCACCCTTTTTTAAACCCGTGTGAAGTATCTCGAAACAATCTGTTTCCTTCCAGAATAGCCAACTATTCTATCCTTGATAACTGATTCCAGTACCTTGAAGACTAGGGATGCGAGGCTTAACGGTCCATAGTTTTCAACTTTCCCTCAGCCTACTTTCAACCTTCCCTCAGCCTCCAAGTGGAATTGCCAGTTCCTTTTCAGCCTCCCGCAATTCTCTAGCATAAATTTCATCAGGTTCTGCTGCCTTGTTGGGCTTTATTCTCCTGATATGATTGAAAACAACATCACTATCAATGAAATCAACATCGTTTATGCGATCACATGTCACTGAACTGTGGTGTACGGCTGGCATATTAGTCATATCTTCCAATGTAAACACTAATTTAAACTGCTTGCTCAGCTCCTCAACCATCTCACCATCCTCACTCAATATAGTCCCATTTACTTCCAATGGACCAATTGCTCTTGAGACTTTACTCCGCTTGTAAAAATCAATAACTTTTTGCTGTTTCCATTTCAGTTCCCAGGCAAATCCAATTATTTTACTCGCTTTGCTGCTTTGGTTTTCTGCTTCACAGCGTCTCTAGCTTTTTGTTCCGATCTTAGATTTACGATATTTGAAGCTTCCTTATACACTCTAAATGCATCTTTCTTAGCCTTAATTGTTTTGATCAAATCTAGCGTAAGCCATGCTGTCTTTCCTACCCTTCTTTTGCGCCTTTGCTTTTGGGCGACATGTCTAATCTGAATTTCCATCAAGTAAGATTTGAAATTTTTTCACATTTCGCAGGCATTTAAATTGGATAATTCTTCTTCCCATCCTATGGCACTTAAAGCCGCTCTCATGCATTCAAAATCTGCCTTGTTAAAATTTGTAACCTTTGCCAAATTATCCTTGACTGTGCCCTCTATTTGTGCCTTGCATCTCACTATGGTATGGTCACTTCTTCCCAGAGTTTCTCCTGCAGTCAAGTTTTGAACTAAATCACTAAAATCTGAGAAGACAAGGTCGAAGAATGGACCCTGCCTAGTTGGATCCATTACAAACTGGTGTAAAAACAGGTCCTCTTATCCAGCTCCAGCTGCTGAGAATGTGGCAGGGTTCCTGATCGGTACAAAGCTCCTATCCTCAGTGTATTGCTGTTGCCCTTTCCCATTTCGACATCAAGCCAAATGGACTCCACAGACAAATTTTTAACCCCATCTGCTACTTTTTGCGAACTGAATCAGCTATTCACAAAGAGCATTACGCCACCCATTTCACTGCTGGACCCGTATTGCACGAAAACATATTTTATCCTGGATCTCATAGTCCCGCAAGTTATCCCCAGAATACCCCTCACTGACCCATACTTTAGTTGTGCAAACAAAATCTGGTTCCTCCTCAACAGCATGACCTTGAACTCATCAAATTTGGATCGAATGCTCTGAGCATCAAGCATCATACACTTAACATTTGTTCCATAACCAGCTGCGACTTTTTCATGCTGAGTACCTCTTTTATCTCTGATGAGTTACCACTCTGCCCCTTGAACTACTGCTATCCATATTTGCTGACTGTGAGGTCTATTGCTTTGATTATCCCCATTGGCATATCCCTAAGATGGCAGTGACACTTCATCCCTCCCCACCCCATTGTCTAGTTTGCCTGAAGGGCATGCTCGTATACTGCCACCTGCCCTGAAGGACATGCTCGTAACTCATGGCAGAGCCTACTTACCCTGGCATTGGCTGCCAGTGCCATGGAGCTTCACTCAGGGGAGACTCCAGCCCTAGGCAGACGAGCAGTCACAATGAACTATTGCCATGCTTCAGGGTGGCCAGAAGGGCGCTGTAGTCCTGCAGCAGCTCCTCACTCCTAGCAGGACCTATGTTATCTACTCCTACGTGCACTACGACTGCACTAAACTGGTACTCACTGGTGGCCTGAGCTACCACTGGCACCAAGTCTTTCACCTTGGCACCATGTCTGGTGATGCACCTGTCTCTCCGACCTTTACAGAACATCCTATCTAAATAGCACACTGTCTCAGTCAGTAGCAGCACACTGAACGTCTTTACAAACAGCATAGACATTCAGTATAAGAATAAAGCTTGTTTTTCAGTGTTTCAATGAGGGCTGATCGACGGATTTGGTGGGCGGCTGGTTGAGTGTCCAGAGTGCAACCAAGAAGGGCCCTTGTGGCTCATAGTTGCACTGATCTTTTTATGTCTATTATGTCTTTAAATGCCGCACACGAGAGTCGCCTACGACCAGCACTGTCTCCCTGCTACTATCCTGAGGCCAGTCCTCCAGTGACTGGAACCTATTTGATGTAATATGCCTGCCTGCTGAGCCGTTCTACTAGGTTGCCTCCCACTCCTACCACCTGCCACCTGCCACTCACTGACACCTTGCTTAGGCTCGCGCCTCCAAATTCTCCACACCTGACACTATACCACTCCCCTCCTGTAAGCTACCAGAAATAGAACTCCTCTGCTCACTAAGAACTCTCCTCTACAGATATCCCAGCCACCTCCACAGCAGGGGAAGCCTCAGTTACCTGGTGGCCTGTGACCACCTGGGCATAGGACGCCCCTGCTGCAGACTGATCCCTACTTGTTGCCTTTTCTTGCCTACCATGTGAAACAAGGGCAGCCTTGAGCTTGGAAAGCTCTGCCTTAAGGGCCCGAACCTCCTCATCTAGTGCCTGCATCCCGGCAGAAACCATCTTGCAGGCTGCAGCTTGTTCATAGATTTAGATTGAAACATGGTTTCTTACAAAATGATATACAAAAATAACAGAACAGAGAAAAATAACTGACAAAGGTTAGATGTATGCAAGTTCCTAACTATGCAGCACTTACAAGCTAATCCACTGCTGTTTTTTCAAAATGTACTTAAGTCGAAATTGTTCTATCCCTTCCTCCTCTGTTTGGTCACTAAACCCCGCGGGCAGGCAACGGGTGCCTGCAGGCCTGGCATTATATGCAACACACCATCAGACGACCCGACACCAGTCTGCTCTCGACGCTTCACGCCAGCTGACTGTCCGCCGGCCGGGGGGTCGGACGGAGTCGGCCCTCTGTCGGCTGGGCGTGAAACGCCCGAGTTCCTCACTCGCCCGCTAGGTGGGCTATGCTCGGGACACCACAAACATCACTTGCAGCTCAGACAGGCATCCAGGAATTATATTTGAGGAACATCTATTTACTTTGCTTTGACATTCACTTTTGGCTCTGCAATGACAAAAATACAAAATGCTCTTTAAAGAATGTGTGAATCCGTAACGTCCGTCGGAACATCGGGTGGCATTGTCTGCCGCCACAAGTCGGTGCTGCCACCTGGTAGCAGGGATCAATGGAACTTGCTGATAGTGCTGCCATCTATCCAGACAACCTCCTACGGAACCAAACGTTTCGTAAGCAAACACCATGCATAGTGCGGTGACGCCAAATTGTCAATAATCGCCCATCGTCGGCTTAGTCACATCGATATCTAGCTGGTATGAGGCAGCCATCCATTGCGCTTACTGTCCGCACCAACTGGTGCAGATCATGTATCTTCAGGGGTGTTGCGTGAGACGAAATGTACGACCCTCAATATACCAGGTGCTGAGTTTACATCAAAAGTAGTTTACATCAAAAGTAGTTTACATCAAAAGTAGTTTACATCAAAAGTAGTTTACATCAAAAGTAGTTTACATCAAAAGTAGTTTACATCAAAAGTAGTTTACATCAAAAGTAGTTTACATCAAAAGTAGTTTACATCAAAAGTAGTTTACATCAAAAGTAGTTTACATCAAAAGTAGTTTAAATCAAAAGTATTCTCACCAATTTCTTCAGGGGTGCTCTTTGCTTGATTACAACAGGCCCTGACAACTGTTAGGGGTGTTTTCCCATAGGGTTGTATGCTTAACCTCAAGGGTGCTTGGCAGGTTTCATGAGTGCGCAGGCACTCCTAAAAGAATGCAAACATCTGCCCATGCCCGCATCGCAATCTCGGTGTCCATTGCCAACACTGCCCATCGTAGGCAACCATTGCGCCCCCTGTAGTCTCTGCAACCATGTTACGCATCGTGATCATCGCAAGCACTGTACTCACTGTTACCGCTGCACCCATTGCGCCCATGTGGTGGCCCATGTGGAGCAGCCGACTTACTTCAGGTGGAAGCGTACTCTCTTCAGCGTCTCTTTCTTGGGCGGCTTCTGTAGACCAACCACCAGAATTGACTGCATGCTCCCGCCGAGCTGAGCTTCCGCCGGCGGCGGACAGACGGCACCACCGTCGGCTAGAACCCGCGCCGCGCGGCGCTCCTCGCCTAGGACAAAAATGACCGCTCAGCGGAAAGCCAGTGGTCTTGTGAGGACAGCCCGCACACACTTGGTGCTGGCTCCTCTGGTACGTCATGCTCAGCGGGAGTTGCGCTTCCAGTGAAGGATCCTTCGGCCACAATTGCACGAGACAGTATATATTTGCAAACATTCACAGTCCTTCCTTGCAGTGAGAACAACCATTGTGGAGAAGATGTGGAAGCGATGCGGCAAAAAAGGCCATCGTGATGAAGATGCATACCTGAGTGATGCACCTAACCTACCTTAGTGAAAGAGAATTCTCAGCAGCGAGTGTACAGGCTTTGAAGATGGCACTTTCCATTTGCAATACACGGTGCTTCTTCGTTGGAGAGTGTGGTTCGGAGCGCCTGGTCAGCTGTAGCGTTGTGTAGCTCTCATTAGATAATTTAGAAGCCGATCTTGGGATTTTATTATTATCCGAGTGAGGGATTTTATTTTAAGATCCTGTGTATTTCCAAATAAATGCAGACTTAAACATGTTGATAAAGATCTAAACTTTCGTCAAACCTTTTTAGGAACACATTTATATCCTCAAATGTTCTTAGAATTCGATAGAATGTCCTTTTAGAGCAAACTATCCTACACAATCGGCTTCTTTGGGGGGGGGGGGGTCATGGCCCCTTTCCCTTCGCCCCAGTTGATTCTCCCCTGGTTCTCATTATGCTATAAGTCATGTGATCAGAATGTAAATCTATATATTCGAGTCCGGGCTTCCAATATAGGTTCGGACTCCCTTAATGTATCACTTGTTTAACGTGGAAACCTATGATGGGCCCTCAGGGACTTGGTCCATGGCCCAATCCCATACTTGCTCCTCCCTCACCCCACACAGTGTTTTTTTCTTTACAGAACAACACCCACGCACGTGATATATTAAGTACGATATCTTCAACTGATGCTGAGTATGGACTCATCCAGGTAACAGTGTGGAGGTGCTGGTCAAAATTATGCATCACCATTGTCTTTGGGCGACTTCGAAATGCTCCCCGGCGCGCCCCTCCCCTTGCCTGGGACTACTATCCGTTAGCGTTTCCCATCCGCACATCGTTACCTGTTACCGTTGCCTGCGTAAATCCCGCGCTTCCACTGCAACTTGTGTGACTTACATGCATGTGTAGCAGCAGGGGTGGAACTGGTGCCAAGACCTCAGGTCGACGGGAGCCATTGCCATTAATCGAACGTAACGCGGTCAGGCGGCGGCAATATACGTCCGCAAACAAGCCCAGTCCTTCGATAGTGACAACAACGGCACTGACTACATAGGCTTTGCATACAGCAAAGCACAAACTTGAACGGTGACTGCCCCCTCCCCTCTCCCTCTGAATGTTCCAACGCAGTTCAATTTGTAGGCACCTGATTTTCACAATTCAGATGAATCCAAGTCGCATCTGGAGGACCCAAGCATTCGCTACGAGAATGCTCCGTCATTTGTATTCGCTACGAGAATGCTCTGTCATTTGTATTCGCTACGAGAATGCTCTGTCATTTGTATTCGCTTCGAGAATGCTCTGTCATTTGTATTCGCTAAGAGAATGCTCTGTCATTTGTACTCGCTACAAGAGCCACGCTCCGCCCATCACCGACACCAGCTGGAACTCCAGCCTGTCCACAACAGACACCAGCTGGAACTCAAGCCTGTCCACAACAGACACCAGCTGGAACTCCAGCCTGTCCACAACAGACACCAGCTGAACTCCGCCTCACAACAGACACCAGCTGGAACTCCAGCCTGTCCACAACAGACACCAGCTGGAACTCCAGCCTGTCCACAACAGACACCAGCTGGAACTCCAGCCTGTCCACAACAGACACCAGCTGGAACTCCAGCCTGTCCACAACAGACACCAGCTGGAACTCCAGCCTGTCCACAACAGACACCAGTGGAACTCAGCTCAGCTGAATGCTGTCCACAACAGACACCAGCTGGAACTCCAGCCTGTCCACAACAGACATCAACTAGAACTCAAGTCTGTCCACAACAGACATCAACTGGAACTCCAGACTGTCCACACCAGACATCAACTGGAACTCCAACTTATCCGCCATATACAACATACATCGGCTGGAACTTCCACTTATCCGTCACAGACACCGGCTGGAACTCTAGTCTGTCCATCAAAGATGACACTGCAGCTCCAGCCTGTTCACGACACAGCCTCGTCCCCGAGTCCCTGAGTCCCCGAGTCCCTGAGTGGCGCATGTTGCAGGCCGGGCCTGCGCTCCGCTGTGCCCCAGCCGGCGGCAAAAGCGGCGCGCCGGCGGCGTCCGCACGTCTCCCGGCGGCGATTAACGACGCGGCATATATAGCGCAACGCGCGCAAGGCGGCGCGGCGAAAAAGCGGCCGTCGCGTCGCGTGCGTCGGTGGCGCGGCGCAGTGACGTCACCGCGTGACCGGCGCGGCGGCGGCAAGGTCGCGGCACGACTTTGATGCCGGTTTTTGCGGGCGACGACGCAGTGGCCCGCTTTCATCACGATCCGTTGCATGATGAAAGCGGGCTGACGCCTAACGAGCGGGCAAGTCCAGCTGACGGCAGTGGCTGCTGAGCGCGTCCGATTTGGCGGTCGTGGGAAACGATCGGCGCCGTATAGGGCGGAGAGCCCAGAGCCAGGCAGCCGAGTGGCGGCGACCCGCTGCCGTACGCAGCTTGTTCAGCTCCACTGTTACGGCGTGGGTGTGCACACGGAATTACGGTCGGAACCTTTCTTCCTCATTTCGTACGCGCATGGCTGAATGGCTGTCGTTGTACAATGATGTCGACTTACATGGAGAAGAGGAACAACAACCTAGGGTTCTCCACAACGCATTCACTTGCTAGATACTAGGTACTAGGTACTAGGTACTAGGTACTAGGTACTAGCTACTAGGTACTGGCTACTAGGCACCAGGTACTAGGTACCAGGTACTAGGTACCAGGTACTAGGTACCAGGTACTAGGTGCCAGGTACTAGGTACTATGTACCAGGTACTAGGTATTAGGTACATACTAGGTCATATAGCGTCGTCAGCCTCTCCTGCCTATTAGTCGCGGCTGGACACGGGAACCTCGCCGGTTGTAAGATTCGAACCTTGTCTTTGTCAACTTCAACGACTAACTGGCTGCGTTTGGGCGCATTTGGCGTCATGCCGTTGAGACTGGGGGACGAGACTCTGCGCACTTTGGAGAGGATGTCCTTCCCGTCCGAAGAGGAGCAGAGTCCCGGCGGCGGGCGTTCGTCACGCGCGTCACGATATCCGAGAGACGGTGGCGCCAATCCGGCTGGCAGCCAGGGCCGCAGCTCCGGAGGTCACGGATCCGGAGGTTCGGAGGCCATGGGTCCGGAGATCATGGGTCCTGAGGTCATGGATCCGGAGGACATGGGTCCGCAGCTCCGGACGTCACGGATCCGGAGGTTCGGAGGCCATGGGTCCGGTGGTCATGGATCCGGAGGTCATGGGTCAGGAGGTCCGGAGGTCCGGAGGTCATGGGTCCGAAGGTCCTGAGGCCAGGAGGTCGTGGGTCCGCAGGTCTTGAGGTACGGAGTTCCGGAGGTCATTGATCCGGAGGTCCGGTCGGCAGCGACTCACGACCGAAACGGGCTGCTGCACGAAGTGACTGGGGCGGGGTCTGGAGGCAGGCTTGCACTCCTCTCCTCAGAACTATCTAATACGAAGGTGACCACTGTGAATACGGCTTTTGTCTTAACTGGAACACTGAGGCTACAACGTGAGGTTCCCTAATAAACATAGCGTCGTGTTTCTCCATTGGTGTGTTCTTGTTCCCCTTGGTCAACATTGTTTTCTTTAGTGATTAGACGCGGCCAGTTCTGGTGAAAGCAATTAATCAAGTTGCGTGCCGCTTACAGCAGCCATATAACTAATCGGTGTTGCAAGCACAGTTGTATTGTACACTGCACCGACAGACAACTTACGCACATCAGATACGCACTTCCGAAGCGCCACGCAGCTCGGCATATTAGCTCATTTTGGCGCGAACACACATCGTGAGCATTGAGCACACACACACACAAGTCTTCACTAATACACATAATGGCTTCTTTTTGCCATTTAATTTAATTCCACGGTTGCCCGGCGACCCTGCGAACCTCGACCTCTCGCGCCAAGTTGGCCCCAGTGCCATCCATAACCCCGCACTCCCGGTCGACGCAACCGCCGCACAAAAACGCAAAAAGCGTGCGCTGTCGCGCCGCGCGGGAGACAAAGAAGCTGACGGCTGCTGTCGGCGGCCGTTTTTGTGGCGATTCTGGCGCGGCGCGTCTGCCGCCGGCGCGCCACCGATGGCGTCGCGCGCAACGCGCCACCCCTCGCCGACAGTGGCCGCCCCACTGCCGCACAGACGACTGCGGCAGCTTCGCAGAACGGCGGCGAGGGGCGGCGAGGGGCGGCGAGGGGCGGCGCAATCTGTCCGAACCGTCCTCCCGATCACCGTATCTCATCTCCAGGCGACCGGCTTCCTGGGATCTGCGCTGTCGGGATGAGCAGAAGCGCGGGTGGGCGGGTGCGAGAGCGCCGTGCAGGCCCGACCTGAACACTGTAGTGGTGCGCCTGCCTCTCTTAGTGTGCTCGCCTCTCCTTAGTGTGTGTTCGCCTCTCCTAGCAGGAGCCCGGGTGGGCGGGTGCGAGAGCGCCGTGCAGGCCCGACCTGAACACATGTGAGCCTAGTGGTGCGCCCGCCTCTCCTTAGTGTGTTCTCGCCTCTGCCTAGTGTGCTAGTGTGGTCTCCTAGTGTGTGCTCGCCTCTCCCTAGTGTGTCGCCTCTCCTAGTGTGTGCTCGCCTCTCCCTAGTGTGTGCTCGCCTCTCTCCTAGTGTGTGGCTCGCCTCTCCCTAGTGTGTGCTCGCCTCTCCCTAGTGTGTGCTCGCCTCTCCCTAGTGTGTGCTCGTCCTCCCTCCCTAGTGTGTGCTCGCCTCTCCCTAGTGTGTGTTCGCCTCTCCCTAGTGTGTGCTCGCCTCTCCCTAGTGTGTGCTCGCCTCTGCCTAGTGTGTGTTCGCCTCTCCCTAGTGTGTGCTCGCCTCTCCCTAGTGTGTGCCTCCCTAGTGTGTGTGCTCGCCTCTCCCTAGTGTGTGCTCGCCTCTCCCTAGTGTGTGCTCGCCTCTCCCTAGTGTGTGCCTCTCCCTAGTGTGGCCTCTCCCTAGTGTGTGCTCGCCTCTCCTAGTGTGTGCTCGCCTCTCCTAGTGTGTGCTCGCCTCTCCCTAGTGTGTGCTCGCCTCTCCCTAGTGTGTGCTCGCCCTCCCTAGTGTGTGCTCGCCTCTCCCTAGTGTGTGCTCGCCTCTCCTAGTGTGTGCTCGCCTCTCCCTAGTGTGTGCTCGCCTCTCCTAGTGTGCTCGCCTCTCCCTAGTGTGTGCTCGCCTCTCCTATGTCTAGTGTGTGCTCGCCTCTCCCTAGTGTGTGCTCGCCTCTCCCTAGTGTGCTCGCCTCTCCCTAGTGTGTGCTCGCCTCTCCCTAGTGTGTGCTCGCCTCTCCCTAGTGTGTGCTCGCCTCTCCCTAGTGTGTGCTCGCCTCTCCCTAGTGTGTGCTCGCCTCTCCCTAGTGTGTGCTCGCCTCTCCCTAGTGTGTGCTCGCCTCTCCCTAGTGTGTGCTCGCCTCTCCCTAGTGTGTGCTCGCCCTCTCCCTAGTGTGTGCTCGCCTCTCCCTAGTGTGTGCTCGCCTCTCCCTAGTGTGTGCTCGCCTCTCCCTAGTGTGTGCTCCCTGTTGTGCCTCTCCTAGTGTGTGCTCGCCTCTCCCTAGTGTGCGCTCGCCTCTCCTTAGTGTGTGTTCGCCTCTCCCTAGTGTGTGCTCGCCTCTCCCTAGTGTGTGCTCGCCTCTACCTAGTGTGTGCTCGCCTCTCCCTAGTGTGTGCTCGCCTCTCCCTAGTGTGTGCTCGCCTCTCCCTAGTGTGTGCTCGCCTCTCCTAGTGTGTGCTCGCCTCTCCCTAGTGTGTCTCCCTAGTGTGTGCTCGCCTCCCTAGTGTGTGCTCGCCTCTCCCTAGTGTGTGCTCGCCTCTCCCTAGTGTGTGCTCGCCTCTCCCTAGTGTGTGCTCGCCTCTCCTAGTGTGCCCTCCTAGTGTGTGCTCGCCTCTCCTAGTGTGTGCTCGCCTCTCCCTAGTGTGTGCTCGCCTCTCCCTAGTGTGTGCTCGCCCTACCTAGTGTGTGCTCGCCTCCCTAGTGTGTGTGCCTCCTAGTGTGTTCCTCCCTAGTGTGTGCTCGCCTCTCCCTAGTGTGTTGCTGGCTCTCCCTAGTGTGCTCGCCTCTCCTAGTGTGTGCTCGTCTCTCCCTAGTGTGTGCTCGCCTCTCCCTAGTGTGTGCTCGGCTCTCCTAGTGTGTGCTCGCCTCTCCCTTGTGTGTGCTCGCCTTCTCCTTAGTGTGTGCTCGCCTCTCCCTAGTGTGTGCTCGCCCCTACCTAGTGTGTGCTCGCCTCTGCCTAGTGTGTGCTCGCCTCTCCCTAGTGTGTGCTCGCCTCTCCCTAGTGTGTGCTCGCCTCTCCCTAGTGTGTGCTCGCCTCTCCCTAGTGTGTGCTCGCCTCTCCCTAGTGTGTGCTCGGCTCTCCCTAGTGTGTGCTCGCCTCTCCCTTGTGTGTGCTCGCTTCTACCTAGTGTGAGCTCGTCACCATCACACAACGGGGAACCACTGGGTGGTCGTCATAGCTGATTATGTTGCGGAATGCTGTACTGAGCATTGCCAAATTAAAGACGATGATAGAACGTAAACAATTGCTCATATTAAGTAAAACAATCACAAATTTGCTTGATGTGTTTCGTGAATGGACCTTCTTTTTTCGCCAATGTCGACTCCCTGTTTCGTATGCAGCAGCCTATCCTATTTGGCCTCACGCACTATTCGAAGACACAGAAAGGCCATGCTATAAATATAAGAGACCAATTTGTGATTCTATTTTACTTTATAGGAGCAATTGGTTTTCTTATCATCGTCGTCATAGTTGATTTTTTTTTTAATTTAGTCCGAGTTGTTGCTGGGATGGCTTTAGGAACCAGGGTTCTATTGCTAAGCAGAGCTTGTTGCGTGAACCCTGGCCCCACCACCCGATCCACGAATTCCAGTTCAACGGCAGAATTTCAATCGAAAGTTTAACTTGCCGTCAATACACCGACACGGCCGCCCGGTAGCTCGTCCCCGGCCTTATCGGGCCAGCTGCCAACTGACACTCCCGGCCGGGGGCTAAATGCGAGCGCGCGAAGCGACTCGAACCCTGTGTTGCCAGGACAGGGGAGACCAGTGCAGGCCAGCGCTCTAACCAACTGTGCTACCGGGGCGACAACAGATTGTTGACGCAACACAATCTGTTGGCGTTCGCGAGCGAGCAAATGTTGCGTAACAATGTTGCGCGTATGCCTGGGCCCATCCACTTGACAATGTTGCGCGTATGCCCGGGTCCCTGCACGTGACAATGTTGCGCGTATGCCCGGGTCCCTGCACGTGACAATGTTGCGCGTATGCCCGGGTCCCTGCACGTGACAATGTTGCGCGTATGCCCGGGTCCCTGCACGTGACAATGTTGCGCGTATGCCCGGGTCCCTGCACGTGACAATGTTGCGCGTATGCCCGGGTCCCTGCACGTGACAATGTTGCGCGTATGCCCGGGTCCCTGCACGTGACAATGTTGCGCGTATGCCCGGGTCCCGCACGTGACAATGTTGCGCGTATGCCCGGGTCCCTGCACGTGACAATGTTGCGCGTATGCCCGGGTCCCTGCACGTGACAATGTTGCGCGTATGCCCGGGTCCCTGCACGTGACAATGTTGCGCGTATGCCCGGGTCCCTGCACGTGACAATGTTGCGCGTATGCCCGGGTCCCTGCACGTGACAATGTTGCGCGTATGCCCGGGTCCCTGCACGTGACAATGTTGCGCGTATGCCCGGGTCCCTGCACGTGACAATGTTGCGCGTATGCCCGGGTCCCTGCACGTGACAATGTTGCGCGTATGCCCGGGTCCCTGCACGTGACAATGTTGCGCGTATGCCCGGGTCCCTGCACGTGACAATGTTGCGCGTATGCCCGGGTCCCTGCACGTGACAATGTTGCGCGTATGCCCGGGTCCCTGCACGTGACAATGTTGCGCGTATGCCCGGGTCCCTGCACGTGACAATGTTGCGCGTATGCCCGGGTCCCTGCACGTGACAATGTTGCGCGTATGCCCGGGTCCCTGCACGTGACAATGTTGCGCGTATGCCCGGGTCCCTGCACGTGACAATGTTGCGCGTATGCCCGGGTCCCTGCACGTGACAATGTTGCGCGTATGCCCGGGTCCCTGCACGTGACAATGTTGCGCGTAATGTTGGCGTATGCCCGGGTCCCTGCACGTGACAATGTTGCGCGTATGCCCGGGTCCCTGCACGTGACAATGTTGCGCGTATGCCCGGGTCCCTGCACGTGACAATGTTGCGCGTATGCCCGGGTCCCTGCACGTGACAATGTTGGATGGCCGATTCCCTGCACGTGACAATGTTGCGCGTATGCCCGGGTCCCTGCACGTGACAATGTTGCGCGTATGCCCGGGTCCCTGCACGTGACAATGTTGCGCGTATGCCCGGGTCCCTGCACGTGACAATGTTGCGCGTATGCCCGGGTCCCTGCACGTGGCAATGTTGCGCGTATGCCCGGGTCCCTGCACGTGGCAATGTTGCGCGTATGCTCGGGTCCCTCCACGACGCACTCAGCGGCTCGGCCACATGTGTCTCCAGCCTCTGACGCCGGCTGGTCGCCGGTGGCCGCGCCAATAGTCCGCCGGCCGTGAAAATCCAACCACTATTTTACGAGCAAGAGTCCAACGCCCTGTCGACTGAACTGCCCCCCCCCCCCACCAATGTTCTCCGTAGAGCACACCCGTGCACAGTGATCGGAACCAGTGTGCGTCGCCGCTGCTGAACACCGTACGGCGAATACATCTAAAATGCACGCCCACAGCATGAGAAATTATGTTCAACTTCCAGAGAGCAACATAAAAGCAGGCGTAATCTCAGAAGTTGCTAGTCTTGACATATACAGCCGCCTAAGGCCACGCGGCGCAGGTGTCAGCTCCCCCACGGCCAATGGCTGCGCGCCTCCCAACACTCGCGGTCCAGCCCTCTTCATTAAGACCAGACCCAGGGACCTTGCGTAGCGTTCTCCATTAAGGCCAGACCCAGAGACCTTGTGTAGCGTTCTCCATTAAGGCCAGACCCAGAGACCTCGTGTAGCGTTCTTCATTAAGACCAGACCCAGGGACCTTGCGTGGTTTATGCCAGACCCAGGGCTTGGTGGTTCTTCATTAAGACCAGACCCAGGGACCTTGTGTAGCGTTCTCCATTAAGACCAGACCCAGGGACCTTGCGTAGCGTTCTTCATTAAGACCAGACCCAGGGACCTTGCGTAGCGTTCTTCATTAAGACCAGACCCAGGGACCTTGCGTAGCTTTCTTCATTAAGGCCAGACCCAGGGACCTTGCGTAGCGTTCTTCATTAAGACCAGACCAAGGGACCTTGCGTAGCGTTCTTCATTAAGGCCAGACCCAGGGACCTTGCGTAGCGTTCTTCATTAAGACCAGACCCAGGGACCTTGCGTAGCGTTCTTCATTAAGGCCAGACCCAGGGACCTCGTGTAGCGTTCTTCATTAAGACCAGACCCAGGGACCTTGCGTAGCGTTCTTCATTAAGACCAGACCAAGGGCCCTGCGTGAAAACTGGAGACTGCTAATTGATTAGCGCTCGCTTTCTCCATATCTAATAACGGTGTTTTATATTCTTTTTTGCTCGCCCGACCAACATAGTTAGCGCTCAAATATGATGGGAGCATTCGAATCCAACAAGTTAATTGAAGCCTTTCAGGTTCACTTTCTCCATCCGAAAAGCAAACGCGCTGTATGCCAAGCTTCGAAACCGGTCTCATTGTTGTCAAAGCGTGAAGCCGACAGGATCGAATTACATAGGTGGAAGAATGTCGATTTGGCTCTGGCCGCTCGCCACACAAACCTGACGTTCCAGTACACAAAAACGCACAATTGGAAGCGAACAATGCCCTGGGCAAATCCACTCGCTTAATACCCGCAATAAAAGACAGACGTTCGGGCCGACATATTCCACTGAACCGGAGATCACTCCTATAGAAAATCTCAAACGGACTCCATGTAATCCACCAGATTCCATGTAGGGAAAACATTAACACAATTTTTTTGTCGATTTTCAGTGCCAACTGTGGGAACTTTCAAGTTACCTTCAGGGACCACTTCATTTTTTATATTTGAAGATTGTACGTTAATAATGAAGGTTGCTTTTAGCGATATTACTTCTACCCTTTTTCTTAGCTGCCTCAAGATGACATTGCTTTATGATAAATTGTGTTCAGGAAAAAGCCAGCTTCTTCCGGCTGCTTCGTCGAACTGACTAACGAGCTGCAGCTGACCTTGTGGAGCTGCCCCCTCCCCACCGGGCGGCCACCCACGAGCCGTCCCAGCGAACAGCTGGCCTTGCATGCGTGTCTTCCCATGCATTCGAGTAGAACAGGGCGGTACGTGTTTTCTGCAGTCAGCCATGCAGGAAACACGTGTCTCCCTCACGTATCACGGCGGTGTATCCTGTCCCACACAGTTGGTGGTGTAGCCTGTCCCACATGGACAGCGGTGTAGCCTGTCCCATACAGTCGGCGGTGTAGCCTGTCCCACACAGCCGGCGGTGTAGCCTGTCCCACACAGCCGGCGGTGTAGCCTGTCCCACACAGCCGGCGGTGTAGCCTGTCCCACACAGCCGGCGGTGTAGCCTGTCCCACACAGCCGGCGGTGTAGCCTGTCCCACACAGCCGGGGGTGTAGCCTGTCCCACACAGCCGGGGGTGTAGCCTGCCTCACACAGCCGGGGGTGTAGCCTGCCTCACACAGCCGGGGGTGTAGCCTGTCCCACACAGTCGGTGGTGTAGCCTGTCCCTCCGTCCCACACAGCCAGTGGTGTAGCCTGTCCCACATAGCCGGCGGTGTAGCCTGTCCAACACAGCCGGCGGTGTAGCCTGTCCCACACAGTCGGCGGTGTAGCCTGTCTCACACAGCCGGCGGTGTAGCCTGTCTCACACAGCCGGCGGTGTAGCCTGTCCCATACAGCCGAAGGTGTAGCCTGTCCCTCATAGCCGGCGGTGTAGCCTGTCTCACACAGCCGGCGGTGTAGCCTGTCCCTCTGTCCCACACAGTCGACGGTGTAGCCTGTCCCACACAGCCGACGGTGTAGCCTGTCCCACACAGCCGACGGTGTAGCCTGTCCCATACAGCCGGCGGTGTAGCCTGTCCCATACAGCCGGCGGTGTAGCCTGTCCCATACAGTCGGAGGTGTAGCCTGTCCCACACAGCCGGCGGTGTAGCCTGTCCCACACAGCCGGCGGTGTAGCCTGTCACACACAGTCGGCGGTGTAGCCTGTCCCACGTGGACAGCGGTGTAGCCTGTCCCACACAGTCGGTGGTGTAGCCTGTCCCATACAGTCGGTGGTGTAGCCTGTCCCTCCGTCCCACACAGCCAGTGGTGTAGCCTGTCCCACATAGCCGGCGGTGTAGCCTGTCCAACACAGCCGGCGGTGTAGCCTGTCCCATACAGTCGGTGGTGCAGCCTGTCCCTCTGTCCCACACAGCCAGTGGTATAGCCTGTCCCACATAGCCGGCGGTGTAGCCCGTCCCACATAGCCGGCGGTGTAGCCTGTCCCACATGGACAGCGGTGTAGCCTGTCCCACACAGTCGGCGGTGTAGCCTGTCCCACACAGCCGACGGTGTATCCTGTCTCACACAGCCGGCGGTGTAGCCTGTCCCATACAGCCGAAGGTGTAGCCTGTCCCTCATAGCCGGCGGTGTAGCCTGTCCCACACAGCCGGCGGTGTAGCCTGTCCCACACAGTCGACGGTGTAGCCTGTCCCACACAGCCGGCGGTGTAGCCTGTCCCACACAGCCGGCGGTGTAGCCTGTCCCACACAGCCGGCGGTGTAGCCTGTCCCACACAGCCGGCGGTGTAGCCTGTCCCACACAGCCGAAGGTGTAGCCTGTCTCACACAGCCGGCGGTGTAGCCTGTCCCTCATAGCCGGCGGTGTAGCCTGTCCCACACAGCCGGCGGTGTAGCCTGTCCCACACAGCCGACGGTGAAGCCTGTCCAATACAGCCGACGGTGTAGCCTGTCCCACACAGACAGCGGTGTAGCCTGTCCCTCTGTCCCACACAGCCGGTGGTACAGCCTGTCCCTCATAGCCGGCTGTGTAGCCTGTCCCACTCACGCCACGATGGCGCGAAAACCCCGCGCTACGCCGAAGCGGCGGATAAAAATGGCTCGCTCGAAGACCGTGCGGAACGGGCTTGGCCGGCAGGGCGTAGCCGCCCGGCCTGGAATTGATCAGGGCCCTGCCTTTTGCAGACCTGTCGAAAAGCCAATTTATTAGTTCGTCTAGCCGTAAATTATCAGACGGTCGAGAACAAGGAGTGACTACATTGGATGACTTTGGCACATGGAAAAAATCGACCTTTCCTATACGAACAGCAGATTCGAAGTGCCTCGGACTTTTACCGTGCAAATGCACTGAACATTAATGCCAGCATGTCGCTAAGCCCCGTCGACGCCCCGTTCCCAGGACGCAGACGTACATCACGCTCGGGACAGAACGGTGCATGTCCGATACATATCTGGCCGGAAGTGCATGCATTCGGCATTAGTCGTCACGCCCTCGTAGACCGGTGCAAGTTTACACGGCACGTTGTCGTGGTTTCTGTGGGATTATATATCAGGAACCGTCACCTCTTTACGTTTGCTAACTGCACGACACGAGCTGAATTATTTCCATGCACTATAGGAGTTGCTTTCGTTGCTATCTGGCAGAGCATGATTCCGTGCGCAAACACGCTGTCTTTTGCGGGGAAATGCACCTTCCGGCCCACAGTAGACTGGTTTTATAATATGACGAGTGGGATGAAAGTGATCCACACATGAAAGAGTTCACAACAACGAGAAAACGTTCCTTCTGTTGGTTATCATTTTCTGAGGTGACCCATTTATGCGTGAATTCGTGTTATGCCTTGCAAGAATCGTGATATGTTACAGCACCAATTCTAGCAACAATATATGTCTGTGTTCAGAGTGCAAGGACTGCAAATAATGCATAATCGTCGTGCCACGTCGCGCCACGAACTGACAGACTCTCACGAGCAGCGATGTTTGTGCAGCCGCTCATCATTAGCCGACTGCCGGTCGGCCTAACAGAGACGTTGCCCGATATTCATGCCGAATTCCATGTTCAGCTATTGTTCATGCCCCCTTCCAAGTTCAGAGGATACTTTACATGGTCACTTGCATGATCATGGTGTACACTTGCAAGTGCACATGGTCGCTTGCTTGTGATTGCGATTCACGGTTTGCAACGCGCACACACAGAATTGGTCAGGCAATATCTAGCAAGACTTTGACTTTCCAGTTGGTCTGACACTTCAGGCCAAATATCCGGCGCTTCATGTTTGTAAAAAATCTCCGTTCTGCTAAATATGTTCTGGTTCGGGGCAGGCGATGCTGATATTGACGGAGTGACGCATAAGATAAGCACGAGCTGCATACATCACAGTGCTATTAGCATTAGCCACCAAATTGAATTGCAAACATTTATATTTCCAATTCCAATTTAAAAAAAGAAGTGATTCCACTCACTACACGTGCGTCATTGCTTTCATTACCCGACCAACAATGTGTTTGTGTGGAATGGGGATGGACAGTGTGCCTCTTCCACAATGCAGCTATGTCTACCAGGATTTGACATGAAGGGAACCTTTCCGTTATTCTTATTCAGATCCCACCTTTCACGTTAACCTACCCTTTAGATTGTATGTCTCGTGCAACGCTCGAAACAAGGATGCATCAATGCTTGCATAGGCCAGGACAGCTTCATGCACAAAATTCGCCGGGTTTTTGTTCGTGAGTATGATCCAGGCAAAGTAAAGTTCATGACAGTCGTTACAATGAATAAATGTTAATGTGGTATTGGTGGATCCAGAAGTTTCTAAGCGTGCCACGTGATCAACTTAAGTGGACATTTTTGCAACGAATAACCCTCAAGTCATTCACGTTTCCTGAGAACATGAACGATCGGGTTTAGTAAAAGTAGCTTCGTCGACATTTGCTCTGTGAAATTCCACAACAGTGTTCCACAGCACATCGAGAACACCGGCGACGGCAGAACAGCATTCGAACACGAGCTGAGACCCACTGGCCTGACACATTGATGGCCGCCTGATGGCAAACTCGGCGAGTTCACACTTCACTTTCGCTCCAGAACATTCCTTGTACGCCATAGGCGGAACGTTAGCTTGACTGCCAGCCCGCAGCCCGGAGCGCCGCGGCTCTGCAGTCTCCAGCCGGACACAGCAGTAAACACGTCACCAGTGCGCCGCCCAGCGGTCACCAGCCGTCCCAGTCACAGGTCCAGTGGTACCGCGGCTCTGCAGTCTCCAGCCGGACACAGCAGTAAACACGTCACCAGTGCGCCGCCCAGCGGTCACCAGCCGTCCCATCAGCAGGTCCAGTGGCGCTGGCGGCTCTGCAGTCTCCAGCCGGACACAGCAGTAAACACGTCACCAGTGCGTCGCCCAGCGGTCACCAGCCGTCCCAGTCACAGGTCCAGTGACGCTGGCGGCTCTGCAGTCTCCAGCCGGACACAGCAGTAAACACGTCACCAGTGCGCCGCCCAGCGGTCACCAGCCGTCCCAGTCCCAGGTCCAGTGGCGCTGGGGGGTCTGCAGTCTCCAGCCGGACACAGCAGTAAACACGTCACCAGTGCGCCGCCCAGCGGTCACCAGCCGCCCCAGTCACAGGTCCAGTGGTGCCGCGGGTCTGCAGTCTCCAGCCGGACACAGCAGTAAACACGTCACCAGTGCGCCGCCCAGCGGTCACTAGCCGTCCCAGTCACAGGTCCAGTGGCGCTGGCGGCTCTGCAGTCTCCAGCCGGACACAGCAGTAAACACGTCACCAGTGCGTCGACCAGCGGTCACCAGCCGTCCCAGTCCCAGGTCCAGTGGCGCTGGCGGCTCTGCAGTCTCCAGCCGGACACAGCAGTAAACACGTCACCAGTGCGCCGCCCAGCGGTCACCAGCCGTCCCAGTCACAGGTCCAGTGGTACCGCGGCTCTGCAGTCTCCAGCCGGACACAGCAGTAAACACGTCACCAGTGCGCCGCCCAGCGGTCACCAGCCGTCCCAGTCCCAGGTCCAGTGGCGCGGCGGGTCTGCAGTCATCCAGCCGGACACAGCAGTAAACACGTCACCAGTGCGCCGCCCAGCGGTCACCAGCCGTCCCAGTCACAGGTCCAGTGGCGCTGGCGGGTCTCCCAGTCGGCGGCGGCCGGTCACCAGCCGTCCCAGTCCCAGGTCCAGTGGCGCTGGCGGGTCTCCCAGTCAGCGGCGGCCGGTCACCAGCCGTCCCAGTCACAGGTCCAGTGGTCCGTGGCGCTGGCGGCTCTGCAGTCTCCAGCCGGACACAGCAGTAAACACGTCACCAGTGCGCCGCCCAGCGGTCACCAGCCGTCCCAGTCCCAGGTCCAGTGGCGCTGGCGGGTCTGCAGTCTCCAGCCGGACACAGCAGTAAACACGTCACCAGTGCGCCGCCCAGCGGTCACCAGCCGTCCCAGTCACAGGTCCAGTGGCGCTGGCGGGCTCTGCAGTCTCCAGCCGGACACAGCAGTAAACACGTCACCAGTGCGCCGCCCAGCGGTCACCAGCCGTCCCAGTCCCAGGTCCAGTGGCGCTGGCGGCTCTGCAGTCTCCAGCCGGACACAGCAGTAAACACGTCACCAGTGCGCCGCCCAGCGGTCACCAGCCGTCCCAGTCACAGGTCCAGTGGCGCTGGCGGGTCTCCCAGTCAGCGGCGGCCGGTCACCAGCCGCCCCAGTCACAGGTCCAGTGGCGCTGGCGGGTCTCCCAGTCGGCGGCGGCCGGTCACCAGCCGTCCCAGTCACAGGTCCAGTGGCGCTGGCGGGTCTCCCAGTCAGCGGCGGCCGGTCACCAGCCGTCCCAGTCCCAGGTCCAGTGGCGCTGGCGGGTCTCCCAGTCAGCGGCGGCCGGTCACCAGCCGTCCCAGTCCCAGGTCCAGTGGCGCTGGCGGCTCTGCAGTCTCCAGCCGGACACAGCAGTAAACACGTCACCAGTGCGCCGCCCAGCGGTCACCAGCCGTCCCAGTCACAGGTCCAGTGGTACGCTGGCGGCTCTGCAGTCTCCAGCCGGACACAGCAGTAAACACGTCACCAGTGCGCCGCCCAGCGGTCACCAGCCGTCCCAGTCACAGGTCCAGTGGCGCTGGCGGCTCTGCAGTCTCCAGCCGGACACAGCAGTAAACACGTCACCAGTGCGCCGCCCAGCGGTCACCAGCCGTCCCAGTCACAGGTCCAGTGGTACCGCGGCTCTGCAGTCTCCAGCCGGACACAGCAGTAAACACGTCTCGGCCAGGAGTCCAGTGCCGCCCAGCGGTCACCAGCCGTCCCAGTCACAGGTCCAGTGGCGCTGGCGGGTCTGCAGTCTCCAGCCGGACACAGCAGTAAACACGTCACCAGTGCGCCGCCCAGCGGTCACCAGCCGTCCCAGTCCCAGGTCCAGTGGCGCTCGCGGCTCTGCAGTCTCCAGCCGGACACAGCAGTAAACACGTCACCAGTGCGCCAGCCGGCCCAGCGGTCACCAGCCGTCCCAGTCCCAGGTCCAGTGGCGCTGGCGGCTCTGCAGTCTCCAGCCGGACACAGCAGTAAACACGTCACCAGTGCGCCGCCCAGCGGTCACCAGCCGTCCCAGTCCCAGGTCCAGTGGCGCTGGCGGGTCTCCCAGTCAGCGGCGGCCGGTCACCAGCCGTCCCAGTCCCAGGTCCAGTGACGCTGGCGGGTCTCCCAGTCAGCGGCGGCCGGTCACCAGCCGTCCAGTCCGGAGTTCCAGCCGGACACAGCAGTAAACACGTCACCAGTGCGCCGCCCAGCGGTCACCAGCCGTCCCAGTCACAGGTCCAGTGACGCTGGCGGGTCTCCCAGTCAGCGGCGGCCGGTCACCAGCCGTCCCAGTCCCAGGTCCAGTGACGCTGGCGGGTCTCCCCAGTCAGCGGCGGCCGGTCACCAGCCGTCCCAGTCACAGGTCCAGTGGCGCTGGCGGGTCTCCGTCCCAGTCAGCGGCGGCCGGTCACCAGCCGTCCCAGTCCCAGGTCCAGTGGCGCTGGCGGGTCTCCCAGTCAGCGGCGGCCGGTCACCAGCCGTCCCAGTCCCAGGTCCAGTGGCGCTGGCGGGTCTCCCAGTCAGCGGCGGCCGGTCACCAGCCGTCCCAGTCACAGGTCCAGTGGCGCTGGCGGGTCTCCCAGTCAGCGGCGGCCGGTCACCAGCCGCCCCAGTCACAGGTCCAGTGACGCTGGCGGGTCTCCCAGTCAGCGGCGGCCGGTCACCAGCCGTCCCAGTCCCAGGTCCAGTGGCGCTGGCGGGTCTCCCAGTCAGCGGCGGCCGGTCACCAGCCGTCCCAGTCCCAGGTCCAGTGGCGCTGGCGGGTCTCCCAGTCAGCGGCGGCCGGTCACCAGCCGTCCCAGTCACAGGTCCAGTGACGCTGGCGGGTCTCCCAGTCAGCGGCGGCCGGCCGCCAGCCGTTCGAAAGCCAGCATTTCCAGGAATGGTCACAAAAAGTGCCTCCGAGTCTCCGGATAGGCCGTATATCTTGAGCGAACTTGAAGATGGTCAGATAACTGCTCCCAGCGCTCTGCCCCTCCCCATGCCCCGGTCATGTCACTAATGGACCGAGATGTGAGGAGATACCGTCTGGGGCGTCACGGCTCTTTGTTAGGTACGATCTCGCGCCAGCATAAAAGTGAAAACGCGACGCAGGTCGTGTACGTTTGTACGTGTACGTTTGTACGTGTACGTTTGTACGTGTACGTTTGTACGTGTACGTTTGTACGTGTACGTTTGTACGTGTACGTTTGTACGTGTACGTTTGTACGTGTACGTTTGTACGTGTACGTTTGTACGTGTACGTTTGTACGTGTACGTTTGTACGTGTACGTTTGTACGTGTACGTTTGTACGTGTCGTACGTTTGTACGTGTACGTTTGTACGTGTACGTTTGTACGTGTACGTTTGTACGTGTACGTTTGTACGTGTACGTTTGTACGTGTACGTTTGTACGTGTACGTTTGTACGTGTACGTTTGTACGTGTACGTTTGTACGTGTACGTTTGTACGTGTACGTTTGTACGTGTACGTTTGTACGTGTACGTTTGTACGTGTACGTTTGTACGTGTACGTTTGTACGTGTACGTTTGTACGTGTACGTTTGTACGTACGTTTGTACGTGTACGTTTGTACGTGTACGTTTGTACGTGTACGTTTGTACGTGTACGTTTGTACGTGTACGTTTGTACGTGTACGTTTGTACGTGTACGTTTGTACGTGTACGTTTGTACGTGTACGTTTGTACGTGTACGTTTGTACGTGTACGTTTGTACGTGTACGTTTGTACGTGTACGTTTGTACGTGTACGTTTGTACGTGTACGTTTGTACGTGTACGTTTGTACGTGTACGTTTGTACGTGTACGTTTGTACGTGTACGTTTGTACGTGTACGTTTGTACGTGTACGTTTGTACGTGTACGTTTGTACGTGTACGTTTGTACGTGTACGTTTGTACGTGTACGTTTGTACGTGTACGTTTGTACGTGTACGTTTGTACGTGTACGTTTGTACGTGTACGTTTGTACGTGTACGTTTGTACGTGTACGTTTGTACGTGTACGTTTGTACGTGTGTACGTTTGTACGTGTACGTTTGTACGTGTACGTTTGTACGTGTACGTTTGTACGTGTACGTTTGTACGTGTACGTTTGTACGTGTACGTTTGTACGTGTACGTTTGTACGTCGTTGTGTACGTTTGTCGTGTACGTTTGTACGTACGTTTGTACGTGTACGTTTGTACGTGTACGTTTGTACGTGTACGTGTACGTGTCGTTTGTACGTGTACGTTTGTACGTGTACGTTTGTACGTGTACGTTTGTACGTGTACGTTTGTACGTGTACGTTTGTACGTGTACGTTTGTACGTGTACGTTTGTACGTGTACGTTTGTACGTGTACGTTTGTACGTGTACGTTTGTACGTGTACGTTTGTACGTGTACGTTTGTACGTGTACGTTTGTATGTGTACGTCTGTACGTGTATGTTTGTACGTGTACGTGTACGTGTACGAGTGTACTTGCACATTTGTACATGTGCGTTTGTACGTGTACGTTTTTGCGTGTACGTTTGCGTAGAGAAGCATCGCATATCAAGTGTCCGATAAAACTGTAACACATACTATGCCCTGAGCCATGGTGTGCCACCGAATGCGAATTCTTTATCACGCACCCTGGAAGGGGGGGGGGCGAAATCCATCCATCCCTCCGGTTTTTCGTAGATAACTCCAGATTGTACCGGCCGATATACGCCATTGTTTGCATACCTGCTTATAAATGACCGCCGTGTTGTTCAAAGAAAGAAAAATGAAAACCTACCGAAAATTTGTCGAGTTAGGGGTCGCCAAAGTTAAACAAAAAATTCAGCGCCAGACCGCAAATATCGGGGATGATGCGCTTCCCGTATATTGGCAAAAATGAAGTGTTCTTAGCAAAACTAGCGACTTGTTTCATGCATATTGCTATGCTATATCATTTAAAAGTCATGTTAGGTCGCCGAGGTCAAGTCAGGTCAAGTTTATGACAGGCTAATGGAACCAAACTTGGTCAACTGGAATGCTGTCATAAATGCAAATGGCTGTCATGCGATTGATATCACTTGGCATGTTACTCCCTATACATCCTGAAATCTACTGTTCGCCATTGTGTGCCTAAGCATTTCCATACTTTATTCATGTATTTCACTCCTTTCTTTGCGAAGCCGATTGTGCTGAGCCGCCCAACGGAGCAGTCGGATGGGCAGCCCGGTTCCGGTAACTGGAGCAGGTAATGGCCTGATAAAGTGATCCTAGATAGGTGACCTGAGGTCAAATGGGGGATCTGGCATCTGTATTGCCTCATTAGTAATGTCCAAAACATCATTAATGCCAATTTTGGAGCATTTAAACACAATCGCAGCGATCAATAACAATAACAAGCCAAGCCACGCAAAACCAGAACATTTTGTTATGTTGACCTCATTTGACCTTGAAGATATTGACCTAAGGTCACGAAATTTGCACACAGCAGAGTTCGTTATCGTGCCCATCCACTCTGCGAAGTTCGTTGCTCTAGCCTCAGTAGGAGCCGAGATCTTATGGGGCGGAACCCGCCTCCCCCCCCTCCAGTGCGTGTAATTTTCCTAGGCCCCCCAGGGCGCGTGTTAACACTATGTAGGCAAGGGTTCAAGTTTAGTTCGCAATTTTGCTTGGGCCATTTGCCATGTCGCTCGTTGAACATATCTCCGCTGTGACACCGCCACAACAACACCATTTCGTTCGGAACAATCGCCTCTCGTGGAATATACTGAACTTCGACTTGCACAGCGCAGCACACAGCGCAGTTGGCACTCATCCTCACCGTCTCCACTTCACTGGAATGCTCCAATTTCCTCCATCAGATAAAATTCGGCGGGCGGCTGACCCGCCGGCTGTAGATGAATGATCAGAACAAATCGACTGTCCATCCGGGCATCATCCCGCAGCTCCGAGCTGATAATGAACTACCTCTTGAAACGACAGGCGACTGGTCCCTAAGGCCACATCACTGCCAAGGTTGGCATCGAGGTGGGAGATGAAGTAGCTCTGTTTCACATCAATTCCTAACCATACTATGATATTCGTGACCACACTATGCTCCGCTATTGCCCCGTTTCTGTTTCCCACTGTACTGTAAATCGCAACACGCTGAGATCTGAGCCGCACGAGCAGAGTATGAGTGAATGCACGGCTGGCAGCGGCACGAACCAGAGCCGGAGGCAACACGCCAGAAGTTCATTCGTGTGCCACTCGCCGACAACCGGTGAATTGTGGACGGGGTCGGGCCGGAGCCGGGAAGCGTTGATGTGTTTGTAGGAGGTGCACGCTGTGATATTTACACAGCTCATGCAATGCTGTACTACACGGTCAGCGGGGTGTACTTTTTATCGGTCACGGGCCGAACCATGTCGATACTCTTATGACGAGGCATTGGAGGTCAAATTAAGTGGCATGTCGAGTTGAACATCAAGCGAGCAAGGTGTGTTCAACAGATTTGGCAATGGGCGCTGGAAATATGGAATGGCTATCAGCCTTGAGACTAATGCTTGGCATTGTCACGGTGGCCTTCTCAATCAAACTTGCATATACTTTGCGACACTAACCCGATTTGATTACCGCATTTCACTCTCTCCGTTCCTGGTTTACAACGTCGCAACACGCTTGGCATGCATGATGCACGCGCGTGCCAGGGGCGTGCATGGCGTCCACACCAGCGCCCTACGTCCCACGCAGCCCTCCAGTAAACTGCAGTCAGCGAAAACCCGCAATTAGCTCGTCACGTGGAGAGATAACGTTACGACTGCTCGCGGTGCACAATCACGGCATGTGTATCTCCGTTGCGAAGATTCGTCACGATCGGTTGGGCAACACGGCGGCGGGCAGCTTTAGCGAATGAATCATCACGGTCGTTCACTCTCGGTCAGGAGATGCCACCAAATACAGCCGGCACAGCATCGGTCATCCCAAACGAGCGGCGACATGCAAGCGCTGAATTGCAGGTCGCGGGGCAGGCTGCAATCGACACCCTTGTACGGTCAGGGAGCGTCGACGTGCCGGTGCGTGTGCAACATGCACTATGTTGCAGGGCCGAACTTGCGTTGCTTCATCGTCGCCTGGCCCACTGCCGCCGGCGGAGGTGGCAACAGGCCGGCAAAAGACTCTGGAAGCTGTTTCATTCCACAGCGACCGGATCCGAACAAAAGCACTCACAATTACACCAAACCGTGCTTCAAAATTGCGCCAGTTGACAACAGAAAGGAGCATTCGGAAGCCGCTTCAGTTAGCTAATTAAAACCTTTCAGACATGCCATCGTTGTGTTTTGCTTTTCTTGCCGACGGGCAGAACACGGATCGGAAGGAACTGAGCGTCCCCTGGTGCATCATCGGCGCTGAGATCTCGGACAGTAGAGGGATGGTCGTGATGCCGGGAGAGCCACCCAGCGACGTCAGCACGGGCGCTGAGATCTCGGACAGTAGAGGGATGGTCGTGATGTCCGGAGAGCCACCCAGCGACGTCAGCACGGGCGCTGAGATCTCGGACAGTAGAGGGATGGTCGTGATGCCGGGAGAGCCACCCAGCGACGTCAGCACGGGCGCTGAGATCTCGGACAGTAGAGGGATGGTCGTGATGCCGGGAGAGCCACCAGGTGACGTCAGACGGGCGCTGAGATCTCGGACAGTAGAGGGATGGTCGTGATGCCGGGAGAGCCACCAGGTGACGTCAGCACGGGCGCTGAGATCTCGGACAGTAGAGGGATGGTGGTGATGCCGGGAGAGCCACCAGGCGACGTCAGCACGGGCGCTGAGATCTCGGACAGTAGAGGGATGGTCGTGATGCCGGAGAGCCACCCAGCGACGTCAGCACGGGCGCTGAGCTCGGACAGTGGGGATGGTCGTGATGCCTGGAGAGCCACCGGTGACGTCAGCACGGGCGCTGAGATCTCGGACAGTAGAGGGATGGTCGTGATGCCGGGAAGCACCGCGCGTCAGACGGCGCGTGGGTGGCAGAGAGGAATGGTTTGCGAAGCCCCACTCAGCAGGCGGAGATCTCGACAGTAGAGGGATGGTCGTGATGCCCGGAGAGCCACCCAGCGACGTCAGCACGGGCGCTGAGATCTCGGACAGTAGAGGGATGGTCGTGATGCCGGGAGAGCCACCCAGCGACGTCAGCACGGGCGCTGAGATCTCGGACAGTAGAGGGATGGTCGTGATGCCGGGAGAGCCACCCAGCGACGTCAGCACGGGCGCTGAGATCTCGGACAGTAGAGGGATGGTCGTGATGCCGGGAGAGCCACCCAGCGACGTCAGCACGGGCGCGTCACGGGCCATTGGCTGAACTCGATACGAGGAAAGGTAGTCACTCATCCACCTCATCCACCTCACAGCGTGGGGTGGTCACTCATACACCTCACAACGTGGGGTAGTCACTCATACACCTCATAGCGTGGGGTAGTCACTCATACTGCCTCATAACGTGGGGTAGTCACTCATACACCTCATAACGTGGAGTGGTCACTCATCCACCTCATAGCGTCAGGTTGTCACTCATCCACGTCACAAGGCGGGGCGATCATTCATCCACGTCACAGGGTGGTGTAGTCACTCCTCCACGTCACAGGGTGGGGCGATCACTCATCCACGTCACAGGGAGGGGTAGACACTCATCCACGGTAGATGGGAGCTACCCCTTCCCTCTCCATCCACTCCCACCCCAGCTATCTTTTGCATCAGCTGCTATGGCTTAAAGCGGACGCCAGTGAGTAGCTAAGGTCGGATCACCTTGCGCGACATATGGCTGCCACGTATCGATTTGGCTGTCACGACATTTGGCTGCCACGTATTGGATGTTGCTGTTCTCCAACACCTTTTCAGGCGGTGATGTTGACACAAAAATGGAATGTCCAGCCCTCGCTGCATGACGGTTCACATGATGACTCTGGTCAAGGCGTGACTGCATCAGGTCAGGTCGTGCAAGTCGGGTCATATCAGTTCTGGGGGGCTTCACTTGTTCCCTGAACAAGCTATACGATGTGTTCTTGGTTCAAGATACGTTGGGTCCAAAATCGACCCGATAACAGAAAATAGAAAGTTGAACCATTAAGAGGAACAAAGCAGCATAACATGCAGCGAAAGATGGGTAGGTTGGATCAAATCGGAAATGAAGAGAGTGGTAGGAGGTGACCATCAGTTGCTCAGATTTTCCGAAATAGATAATACGTGAAATTTGTATCCAAATATATGTAAATATATCAAATAAATGCTGATAACATACCGGCGCTGATGGTGATAACATGTCGACGCTGATGGTAATAGCATGTCGACGCTGATGGTGATAACATATTGACGCTGATGGTGACAAGATCAAAACATATGGACGTTGATTGTGAACATACATCTACGCTGATGATGATGACATATCTACGTCTATGGTAAAAACATATCCACGCTGCAGGTGATAACATATCCACGCTGCAGGTGACACGTATTCACGCTGCAGGTGATAACATATCGACCCTGATGGTGATGACATATCGACGCTAACGGCGACAGCATGTCAACGCTGACGGTGATAAGATAACATAGCATATCATGATAACATACCATGTCGATAGCGATAACATTCGCACCTGGTGTGACTGTGCCTGACTGGCCAGTCTAGAGATTATGATCTGCATCAAGGTCAGTAAAACACATGAGGAATAACCTGCTGCCCGGCATGTTCAGAGACCACTAAAATATGACGTCTGTGGAGGACAGCCTTGCTGGGAACGGCCGCACCAGAAAATCCGCTAACGATAGGGGGTGACGTTTTACGGTGCAGACGACATGCACACGCCCCCGATACAGCGGGCGAGGGTCCGCCCGCGGCATCGCGCCGGGCCGGCGAGCGCGGCGACGCCCTCAGTTTCACCTTGGGGCGCCCGGTGCCGTGGCGGCGGCGGCCTCTGCAGCTTTACGGCTCTATCGACGGGATCGTCAAGTGAAATCCAACGATCGCCCATCATTTCCCGCACTGCTCCGGTATGAATAGAAGTGGAGTCCGGCGCTCGTAACGCGCGCCTGCACGGGGTGCACGACGCCCAGCAGGGGGCCCGCTCAGCCGGCCCACGCCCATACGGTGGGGGCGCAGAAGCAGAGCACACCCGCACGCAGGTGGTGAAGTCAGAGGCGGCCGCAGGCAAACATCAAACTGGTGGGCCGGCTGTGGCCACTTGCATCGCCGCCGCCGCCATTCCGCAGGCGGGCCGCGTCGGCGCGGCTGTCGTCCGACCTGTTCGGCTCGGTCGGCCCGCGGCGGCTCGTTCGCCGGCGCTTCATCATCATACTCGGCGGCGACGGCAGCGGCTGGCGCGCGCCGCCGCTGCATGGCGACGGCGGCTGCCTTTGATCGGCCGGCGCCCCGCCCCCGCACCGGCGCGCCCAATCAGCGCCGCCGGAAGGTCGCGGCGCGCCTCGCCGCTCGCGCCGACAGCCACGAAATCGAAAGTGAGCCGGCGACGTGTTGACTCGTTAGCGACAGAGCAGCGGCGTGCCAGATAACGTCGCCGCCGGTTACCACAGCGGGGCTGCGCGTGGTGGCCGACGCTCGCTGAAAGGCGACCCATTCTGGACCGATCACGGCGCAGCGGCATAACACAGGACCGCACCCTAACCGTGGTCGGATAGTCCACCGGTGCAGTTCTAGCAGCCGTTTCCCAGTGGAGAGCAGTGGAGAGGGAGAGACACTCATCTGCTATTGAACCTGTGAACTTCCGTGGGTAGTGGCTGCCCCCATGATCTACTTAGAACAGAACAGCGGGACACAGCAGGCATTAATTAGCCTCCAACTTATCAACTTACGGATATGCACCCTGTTCGGCAAAGCACGCCCAAACATTGCAATGAGTACAATTTGTTCTGTATTATCAACGGTTAATACAATTTTAGCATTGAAGCTGGTGCATTGCCACGCCAGTGTAGGGCAGGGGCGTATCCAGTGGAGACAAATGGGGTAGTCACTCATCCACCCAACCTTATGACGTGGATGAGTGACTACCCCTATCCCTCCCCAAGCTAGGCTTCTGGATCCGCCCCTGGTGTTGGGCATGGTACGATTTCTATGACAGCAAAGCAATAACAGGCAAACCAGAGGAGGACCTCGATGAGGTAGAGATTGTGCCGGATCCACACTGCGAGAGCTAAGATAAATTTTCAGCATACTTTTTCTAATAAATTTAATCAGCATACTTTAATTTTCAGCAGTAATTGTTTGACGAGAAAGCTTCATGTGCTTCGGCAGCGCTGTGGTACTGTGGTCAATGGAATCACTCCACCGACCGTGGAAACACAACCTATTTCAAACAACTAAACACAACACTCGTGTGTTTATTTTTTTAAGCCACTAGTAACCCGTCATTTGACGCACGGGACTGGCACGAGATTCCGCCGCTTCCTGTGCAGGAGCGACGCTGGACTCGGCGGCTGCCTTCGACCTCGTCTGACCATCGCCGGGAACCGTGCCGGCAGTCGCGCGGAAAATTAATCATCGGCTAATTGGCACCGCCGTAGTGATGGATCCCCATGGTAATGCGCACGTGCGCCGCAGCTGTCTCCGATGATAGAGACGACGCCTGCGGGCAGCGCCGGCGGCGACACGCTTCGTGTTTGTGGGGAAATGTACGACACGAACGCGTATCGAACCTGGCCGACCGGCATGAACCTGTTTTGCAGCAGTGGAGGCCCGACACGTGTGTCGCGCAGTGCGCGTGCAGTGCAGACGTTTCGGCCGGTAGCCGTCGGCGCGCCAGGAAGTGCACGCCCACCGGCATGATTGCCGAGTAGTAAATGCGCCACCCGGATCCGCGGCGCGGCGAGCGCACTGCCCCTGCCGGCGTCGACGTCGTGAGTCACGAGCTCTACCCGCGGCCCCAGCGCTTCACGCCGGGTCGCTAAATGGCGAGGCCGATTACGACTCGCGCCGACCGGCATCCCTCCCGGATGCCTGCGAGACGTGTCGGCCTTTGTGTTCGTGCCGGGCGGTCGCCGCTCCTGTGGCATGTGTCTGCAGCGGCGGCATCGGCTTGGCGCTGCCGACGCCTAAGCGGGAAGATGAGCCGAAGAGCAGCACCGTGCCGCTCTGGCGGCTGTCCGGTCTGAGCTCAATGAGGGAAGGCGTTCAGCACTGCGCACGCCCTGACCGACGGCAGGGGTCTTCACGCCTGCTCCTAGCCGACTGGGTGTTGGCGTCGCTGCCTGGTCGGTTCAGCTGACGAGGTCTACTCCAGTCGCCGAGGGAAGAGCGGAGGGTGACGGTCGAACGTACATCGCCGGGCGCTACCACCTCAGTTTCCCAGGCAGCGGCGTGGCTGCACAGCGTAAAGAATGGCCACTATCTGATGTCGGCCGCCGTCGCTGGCGGTGCCCACTGTCAGCAGTCACACCGTCACACAGTCACACCGTCACAGTCACACCGTCACAGTCACACCGTCACAGTCACACCGTCACAGTCACACCGTCACAGTCACACCGTCACAGTCACACCGTCACACCGTCACAGTCACACCGTTACACAGTCACACAGTCACAGTCACATCGTTACACAGTCACATCGTCACAGTCACATCGTCACAGTCACACCGTCACACAGTCACATCGTCACAGTCACACCGTCACAGTCACACCGTCACACAGTCACACCGTCACACAGTCACACCGTCACACAGTCACACCGTCACACCGTCACACAGTCACACCGTCACAGTCACACCGTCACACAGTCACACCGTCACAGTCACACAGCCACATAGTCACACAGTCACACAGTCACACCGTACACAGTCACACAGTCACAGTCACACAGTCACACAGTCACACAGCCACACAGTCACATAGTCACACCGTCACACAGTCACACCGTCACACAGTCACACCGTTAAACAGTCACATCGTCACAGTCACACCGTCACAGTCACACCGTCACAGTCACACCGCCACAGTCACACCGTCACAGTCACACCGTCACAGTCACACCGTCACACAGTCACACCGTCACAGTCAACAGTCACACAGTCACACAGTCCACACAGTCACACAGTCACACCGTCACAGTCACACACAGTCACAGTCACACAGTCACACAGTCACACAGTCACCGTCACAGTCACACCGTCACAGTCACACCGTCCACAGTCACACCGTCACACAGTCACACAGTCACACCGTCACAGTCACACAGTCACACACAGTCACAGTCACACAGTCACACAGTCACACAGTCACACAGTCACACAGTCACACAGTCACACAGTCACACAGTCACACCGTCACAGTCACACCGTCACACAGTCACACAGTCACAGTCACACAGTCACAGTCACACCAGTCACAGTCACACCGTCACAGTCACACCGTCACAGTCACACCGTCACAGTCACACCGTCACACAGCCACACAGTCACACAGTCACACAGTCACACAGTCACACAGTCACACAGTCACATAGTCACACAGTCACACAGTCACACAGTCACACAGTCACACAGTCACAGTCACACAGTCACACCGTCACAGTCACACAGTCACACAGTCACACAGTCACAGTCACAGTCACACGTCACAGTCACACAGTCACACCGTCACAGTCACACCGTCACAGTCACACCGTCACAGTCACACCGTCACAGTCACACAGTCACACAGTCACACAGTCACACAGTCACATAGTCACACCGTCACAGTCACACAGCCACATAGTCACACAGTCACACAGTCACACCGTCACAGTCACACCGTCACAGTCACACCGTCACAGTCACACCGTCACAGTCACACAGTCACACAGTCACACAGTCACACAGTCACACAGTCACACAGTCACACAGTCACACAGTCACATAGTCACATAGTCACACCGTCACAGTCACACAGTCACACAGTCACACAGTCACACAGTCACACAGTCACACAGTCACACAGTCACACATAGTCACACAGTCACACAGTCACACAGTCACACAGTCACACAGTCACAGTACACACAGTCACGTCACAGTCACACATCAGTCACACAGCCACACACAGTCACACAGTCACACAGTCATACAGTCACACCGTCACACAGTCACACAGTCATACAGTCACACAGTCACACAGTCACACAGTCACACCGTCACACAGTCATACAGTCACACAGTCATGCAGTCACGCCGTCACACAGTCACACAGTCACACAGTCACACCGTCATACCGTCACACAGTCACACAGTCACACAGTCATGCAGTCACACAGTCATACAGTCATTCAGTCACACAGTCACACAGTCACACAGTCATACAGTCATACAGTCATACAGTCATATAGTCACACAGTCATACAGTCATACAGTTCCACAGTCACACAGTTACACAGTCATACAGTCACACAGTCATACAGTCATAGTCACACCGTCACACCGTTACACAGTCACACAGTCATGCAGTCACACAGTCATACAGTCATTCAGTCACACAGTCACACAGTCACACAGTCACACAGTCACACAGTCATACAGTCACACAGTCATACAGTCATTCAGTCACACAGTCACACAGTCACACAGTCATACAGTCATACAGTCATATAGTCACACAGTCATACAGTCATACAGTTCCACAGTCACACAGTTACACAGTCATACAATCACACAGTCATATGGTCATAGTCATACAGTCACACAGTTACAGTCACACAGCCAGACAGTCATACAGTTCCACAGTCACACAGTTACACAGTCATACATTCACACAGTCATACAGTCATGGTCATAAAGTCATACAGTCACACAGTCATACTGTCATAGTCATAAAGTCACACAGTTACAGTCATACAGTCATAGTCATACAGTCACACAGTTGCAGTCACACAGTCATACAGTCATACAGTCATAGTCACACAGCTACATAGCTACAGGTATCAAGTGAAGATAAAGTGAAGATGAACGAGTGATTGAAGGTTTCACACAAGAGTGGTTTGGATTGCCTTCATTTTATTTCACGCTCAATACCTTCGAGCATGCAATTGTCTACAGAGAAGAATGTCATCGAAGTGCTCTCAAGGGCATCAGAGCAGAGCTTCACAATGTTCACTTCAAAATATGTATCCCTACATATCGTTGTCAGCTGCCTATTTCGAGTATGAGGATGGAACATGACTGCTGGAACATGACTGCTGGAACATGACTGCTGGAACATGACTGCTGGAACATGACTGCTGACGACCAGAGCAGCGACCGCGGCTGAACCTCGATAACAATTCACTTGAGGAAACTCCGGCCCATGTGTTTACCACCAAACTCCTGCTCCACGTGTTAGCCACTAAACTCCTGCTCCACGTGTTAGCCACCAAACTCCTGCTCCACGTGTTAGCCACTAAACTCCTGCTCCACGTGTTAGCCACCAAACTTCGACTCCACGTGTTTGTCATCAAACTCCGGCTCCACGTATTCGTAACCAAACTCCTGCGCCACGCTCTGAAGTCAAACTCTGGCTTGACGTGTACATTCACCGCCGCGCCACGGAACTCTAAGCCGCCCCCCCCCCCCTGGCTGGCGCCGGCGGCGGTGTGTGGCGGGCACGCGCCTCGGCCAGGAATCCACGCGGAAGCCGGCCACAGGAGCCGACCACGGCGGACGGCGGCTCAGCCGCGCCCGACTGTCGGCGCCTTTCATCTGCACATCTGTATGCACGTGACGGCTGAGTCGGAGCAGAGGCGCCGCCAGGCCGCCCGGCAGGGCAGGCGCTGCTGTTCCGGCCGAGTCCGTACAGGGGCGTCGCCAGGCCGCCCAGCAGAGCAGGCGCTGCTGGAGTTGGAGCAGGGGCGTCTCCAGGCCGCTCGGCAGGGCAGACGCCGCTGGCGTTGGAGCAGGGGCGTCGCCAGGCCGCCCGGCAGGGCAGACGCCGCTGTTCCGCAGGAGGGCAGTGTCATGGGCGCTGCATGACCAGCTTTGTCGGCGCGCCCCAGAGCCAGCCAAGGTGGCAAGTGTCGAATAGAAGCATGGTGCTCGGTGGATTTTGGTGGAAGACACGGCAGCGGCAGGCGGTCATGTCGACATTGTCAGCGCTCGGCCATCATGTTTATGACATCACGTCAATAACGTTTGCCAGCAGCGTGATGTCAGTGCACACACAAATGTACGCGCCCGCTGCACAGATATCACACGACGACGTAAGGTCGATACGCAGCGCATGGACCCCACCCGAAGACGGTTCCCGCGCTTCCCACAGAGTTGTTGCCCGCACCACACGCCGTGACGTGGCACTATTCCGCCTCAGGGGTGAGCAATGGCGCGCGACTCCGTCCTGATCCACAGCCCGGTACGGTGGCCCCGTCCTGATCCACAGCCCGGTACGGTGGCCCCGTCCTGGTCCACAGCCCGGTACGGCGGCCCCGTCCTGGTCCACAGCCCGGTACGGTGGCCCCGTCCTGGTCCACAGCCCGGTACGGCGGTCCCGTCCTGATCCACAGCCCGGTACGGTGGCCCCGTCCTGGTCCACAGCCCGGTACGGTGGCCCCGTCCTGGTACACCTCCGGTACGGTGGCCCCGTCCTGGTCCACAGCCCGGTACGGTGGCCCCGTCCTGGTCCACAGCCCGGTACGGTGGCCCCGTCCTGGTCCACAGCCCGGTACGGTGGCCCCGTCCTGGTCCACAGCCCGGTACGGTGGCCCCGTCCTGGTCCACAGCCCGGTACGGTGGCCCCGTCCTGGTCCACAGCCCGGTACGGTGGCCCCGTCCTGGTCCACAGCCCGGTACGGTGGCCCCGTCCTGGTCCACAGCCTGGTACGGCGCCCAGCACCAGCCGGGCCGCGGGCCCCGCTGGCGTGACCGCGGCCAATGTCTGCCCACGGCCGCGGCAAGGCCGGCGCGGTCCTCCCCCGCCTGAGGCATGCAAGGCCGGCGCGGTCCTCCCCACCCCCGAGGCATGCAAGGCCGGCGCGGTCCTCCCCCCCCGGAGGCATGCAAGGCCGGCGCGGTCCTCCCCACGCCCTGTAGGCATGCACAGCCGCCGGCGCTGGCCGCTGGCCGCCGCCGGGTCAGCAGGGCCGGACACCGCGGGCGCCAGGCCGGCGCGGTCCTCCCGCCCCGCACCGGCCGCCGCCGAGGCATGCAAGGCCGGCGCGGGCGCGGTCCCCCGCCCGGGGCGCGGCCAGCCCGCACTGCACGCCGCTGTGGGAGCAAAGCCGGCCCGCGTCCGCCGGCCGCCGGCCGGGCAGCAAGGCCGGACACCGCGGCGCCCCGCCGGCCGCCGGCCGGGTCAGCAGGGCCGGACACCGCGGGCGCCACCGCCGGCCGCCGGCCGGGTCAGCAGGGCCGGACACCGCAGGCGCCACCGCCGGCCGCCGGCCGGGTCAGCAGGGCCGGACACCGCAGGCGCCACCACCGCGTCACTTTCGCCTCCACACCACAGACGGACGCCGACGGAAACTGAAAGTTCGCGCCGGGCTGGCGGGCGAGCCGTACCGCGTCGGGCTGGCGGGCGAGCCGTACCTCGTCGGGCTGGCGGGCGAGCCGTACCTCGTCGGGCTGGCGGGCGAGCCGTACCGCATCGGGCTGGCGGGCGAGCCGTACCTCGTCGGGCTGGCGGGCGAGCCGTACCTCGTCGGGCTGGCGGGCGAGCCGTACTGTGGGTGGGCGTATCGTCGGGCTGGCGGGCGAGCCGTACCGCGTCGGGCTGGCGGGCGAGCCGTACTTCGTCGGGCTGGCGGGCGAGCCGTACCTCGTCGGGCTGGCGGGCGAGCCGTACCTCGTCGGGCTGGCGGGCGAGCCGAGCGCGCTTTCCGCCCGCCAAACGAGGCTTTCTGATCGGCCACTCGTTGTTGCCAGGCATTGTTGCCAGGCGCCGTCATTGTTGGCTGTACGGGGTGCCTCATTACGTGAACAGGACACCGACAACGGAAGGGCTAGCCAGCAGCGCTAATTATCTGCCCGCCGCACGTGTCCGCACGTGTCCGCACGTGTCCGCACGTGTCCATTGCCGTGCGCCTCCAATGCCCTTGCACTGACCTGTGCTTCTCAGTGGCGCATTGCCCAGAGCGTGGCTTCATTACCAGCCGATATGGATGATGGCGTAAATGCAACGATGGGTGGAGACAGCAGAGATGCAGCAGATGGAGCTAATTGGAAAGGTTCGTTTGTGTAATTGCGATGGTCTTTAAATGCTTGGTAATACGAGCAGTGTATACCGAAGCTAAAGCAGCACATATATTCGCACTCAGTCAAAGAAACCGACGAACCAGGGCCTGACAACTACAAAACTGTCGATATGCGAGTAGTTTTGGTCTTGGGGAACGGTGTCAGAAAATTCAGAATGATTTCGCCCAAAGCCAGACAGTAGCGCAGCTTTTTCGAGAAGCACGCTCTGAAATTAACCGCGTGCCCTTATCGGAAAAGCCGCTCCGAGCCCAGCTCAAGTTTCAGAGAGCTGGGTTCCGGAGCCGGAGGTATGTGAGCGGACTCCAGCCCCTCAACTGGTATCCGAGCACACCATGAAGCACATCACCAGCTCCTGGCTCCTGGTCAAGTAACTCTTGGCTTCTGTCCAACCAGCTCCTGGCTCCTGGCCAACCAGCCCCTGGCTCCTGTCCATCCAGCTCCTGGCTCCCGGTCAACCAGCTCCTGGCTCCTGTCCAACCAGCTCCTGGCTCCTGTCCAACCAGCTCCTGGTTCCTGTCCAACGCTGACGTGACCAGTCAAACGGACACACAGTTACAGTCATAGCCCCGGGGAGCTCCTGGCTCCTGTCCAACCAGCTCCTGGCTCCTGTCGCCCAACCAGAGCCTGGCTCCTGTCGCACCACCAGAGGCGCCTGTCGCACCACCGGTCAACCAGCACCTGGGGCCTGTCCAACCAGCTCTGGCGCCTGTCGCACCACCAGAGGCGCCTGGCTACCTGTCGCACCACCAGAGGCGTGACCTGTCAAACGGCACACACCAGAGGCGCCTGTACGTCACCACCAGAGGCGCCTGTCGCACCACCAGAGGCGCCTGTCGCACCACCAGAGGCGCCTGTCGCACACCACCAGAGGCGCCTGTCGCACCACCAGAGGCGCCTGTCGCACCACCAGAGGCGCCTGTCGCACCACCAGAGGCGCCTGTCGCACCACCAGAGGCGCCTGTCGCACCACCAGAGGCGCCTGTCGCACCACCAGAGGCGCCTGTCGCACCACCAGAGGCGCCTGTCGCACCACCAGAGGCGCCTGTCGCACCACCAGAGGCGCCTGTCGCACCACCAGAGCATCTGCTGCACCACCAGAGGCGCCTGTCGCACCACCAGAGGCGTCTGTCGCACCACCAGAGGCGCCTGTCGCACCACCAGAGGCGCCTGTCGCACCACCAGAGGCGCCTGTCGCACCACCAGAGCGTCTGTCGGTAGTGCCAACCTTCAAGAACAACGAGGAGGTAGCAGGAATCGGCTCGAAGGTGGTGGGGTTGTTACGCTGCTCACTGTGCCTTATTCTCTGTAGCTGACACCTGCTGATGGGACTGATGACGTTGTCTTGCTATTGGGATGTGAGAACGTTGTCTTGCTATTGATGGGACTGGAACGTTGTCCTGCTATTGATGGGACTGAGAGACGTTGTCTTGCTATTGATGGGACTGAGGACGTTGTCTTGCTAATGACAGGACTGAGAACGTTGTCTTGCTATTGACAGGACTGAGGACGTTGTCTTGCTATTGATGGGACTGAGGACGTTGTCTTGCTATTGACAGGACTGAGGACGTTGTCTTGCTATTGACAGGACTGAGGACGTTGTCTTGCTATTGACAGGTCTGAGGACGTTGTTTTGCTATTGACAGGACTGAGGATGTCTTGCTATTGATAGGACTGAGGACGTTGTCTTGCTATTGAGTGGGCTGAAGACGTTGTGTTGCCATTGACAGGACTGAGGACGTTGTCTTGCCATTTACATTGCTAATGACAATGACATTTCATAATATAAGTAGTCGATTAGAAGCCGTGCCGCTCTTGGCACAGTATGGCAGGACCAATACTCTGTCTACGCTCTTCAGTTGTCGAGGCTACACGGCAGTGATGTGTCTGAGCGGCAGGGTCATATGCCAGTAACGCACGCGCACCCGCGAGCCGTCAGCGCAGTGGTCGGGTGGCCGTGAAGTGGTCGGGTGGCCGTTGATAGCGCGTGAGACGGTTACGCCGTGGCAGTGTCACGCCATGCGTCACGTGACCACATCACGTGACGGTGGGGTGGTGACCAGTGGGCGTCACGTGTCCACATCACTGACGGTGGGGTGGGGATGCAATATGTGCGCGTCACTAACGTGACGGTGGGGTGGTGATCAGTGTGCGTCACGTGTCCACATCACGTGACGGTGGGGTGGTGATCAGTGCGCGTCACGTGTCCACATCACGTGACGGTGGGGTGGTGACCAGTGCGCGTCACGTGTCCACATCACGTGACGGTGGGGTGGTGACCAGTGCGCGTATATTGTGCGTGTCCACATCACGTGACGGTGGGGTGGTGATCAGTGTGCGTCACGTGTCCACATCACGTGACGGTGGGGTGGTGACCAGTGGGCGTCACGTGACCACATCACGTGACGGTGGGGTGGTGATCAGTGTGCGTCACGTGTCCACATCGCGTGACGGTGGGGTGGTGATCAGTGCGCGTCACGTGTCCACATCACGTGACGGTGGGGTGGTGACCAGTGGGCGTCACGTCTGCTGTTCGCTACGGCTAACTGTTCGCTGTGGTCAGCTGTCTGTTGTGGCCAGCTGTTCGCTGTGGTCAGGTGTTTGTTGTGGTCAGCTGTTTCTTGTGGTCAGCTCTTTCTTGTGGTCGGCTGTTTGTTGTGGTCAGCAGTTTTGTTAGCCCTACTATGGCTTCCGAGACACTCAACGAAAACAAAGCCGAGTAGTCGCCACACGATCAGTGACGTAATGATGTGATGTAATTCGTAATAACGTGCAGACCGTGGGTAGTTGTCCAGGTACAAGTATTTCCAATTTGACAGAAGATCAAATGGCAGCTGCTGCATGGTCATAACGCATAATCAAGTGCACAAGTACACTCGTGAATAACCCATCAGCAGGGCTGACAGTGGTCGCGGGAACAGACACTGCCGAAACAGGGGCTCGGGAACACCGCGGATCGGCCACAGTGCTACCGAGAGTCGGTCGAGGAGCGGTGCTCCAGCCGTGCTGTAGGACTCTTCAGCGAGCTACTGCACCGTCCAGCAGGGGCTCAGAAAGCATTGGAGGGGCGCGAGCTTCGCCAAAAAGATGGGGAGCTCCGTTTAGTTGGTTATGTATGTGCTTAGCAAGTCAATGAAGCATCAGATTCGGAGGTTAAGCAGTGCGTCAAGGACGGGCCAGCTGTCGTAATCATTCTCTGCCGCTGTCTGCTGCCGGCATGAGGTTCACCCTCTGCTGTCTCTGCTGTCGGCATGAGGTTCACCCTCTGCTGCCGTCTGCTGGGTGGGGTTCACCCTCTGCTGTCTCTGCTGTTGGCATTAGGTTCACCCTCTGCTGTCTCTGCTGTTGGCATTAGGTTCACCCTCTGCTGTCATGTTGATAGTCCCTTGTTTGATAGGCTGTCTCTGCTCCGGCATGAAGTTCACCCTCTGCTGCCATCTGGTGTCGGCATGAGGTTCACCCTCTGCTGCCGTCTGCTGCCGGCATGAGGTTCACCCTCTGCTGCCGTCTGCTGCCGGCATGAGGTTCACCCTCTGCTGCCGTCTGCTGCTAGCACGAAGTTCACTCTCTGCTGTTGGCATTAGGTTCACCCTCTGCTGTCTCTGCTGTTGGCATGAGGTTCACTCTCTGCTGCCAGCATAAGGTTCACTATCTGCTGCCGGCATGATGTTCGCCCTCTGCTGCCGTCTGCTGCTGGCACGATAGTTCCCTGCCCTCTGCTGCCGTCTGCTGTCGGCATGAGGTTCACCCTCTGCTGCCGTCTGCTGCCGGCATGAGGTTCACCCTCTGCTGCCGTCTGCTGCCGGCATGAAGTTCACTCTCTGCTGCCGGCATTAGGTTCACCCTCTGCTGCCGTCTGGTGTCGGCATGAGGTTCACCCTCTGCTGCCTCGCTGTTGGCATAGGTTCACCCTCTGCTGTCTCTACTGTTGGCATTAGGTTCACCCTCTGCTGTCTCTGCTGTTGGCATGAGGTTCACCTTGTTGCTTCATAGGTTCACCTCTGCTGCCGTCTGCTGCCGGCATGGTTCCTTGCTGCCGTCTGTTTCATAGTTCCCTTGTTCTGTGTTGGCATGAGGTTCCCCTCTGCTGCGTCTGCTGTCGGCTGTTCCCTCTGCTGCCGTCTGTGTCGGCATGAGGTTCACCCTTGCTGCCGTCTGCTGCCGGCATGAGGTTCACCCTCTGCTGCCGTCTGCTGTCGGCATGAGGTTCACCCCCTGCTGCCGTCTGGTGTCGGCATGAGGGTCGAAGGCTGTCGGTACGAACACACGAGCTCACACACCGCTCGGTTCACACGCTGAATATTCATCACGACTTTATGGGAGCAGAAGGTTACCAAGGGCATCAAACTCATCTAGGCCGGGCAGTAGCCGGGCAGGGCAGGGTCAACGATACATTACGCGGAGGCGGCTGCTGCTGCTGCTGTTCTCTTCGGCGACGGCACCTCATTAAGAGTCTGCATGTTGATAATGAAGAGGTCATTGCTGGCGGAAGCCAGGCTGCAATTGTCAGTGGTGCGGCCGAAGTAGACTTGCGCCTCCAGTGTGGAGAGAGTTGGTACTATTTGTGGAATGTTGCTGAGGCGCCAGCTGACAATACCGTGTTACCGACTGTCAAAAGACACGTGCCATCTTTTTCGTGCATAGCACTCGTTCCCTGTTGATTTGTCGGAGAGGCAGAGTGGTGAAAACATGGGAATTATAAACACGAAATTGCGAATTAGTTTAATGGAAAATTATCGCTCTGGATCGTAATTCAAATCTTCCAATGCTTATGTCTCACTTTCGATGTGAAGTAATATTTTCCCGCTAAATTGATTCGTAATTTCGCATTTATCATTCCACTACTTTTGTCATTATTTGCTGGGCTATTCCCACATATTCAGCGTCTCATTCTGACACCCCCAGATCTCCTCATGCTCAGAAGATCGGCTTGCTGTGTCCTTTGTTCAGTTTGTGGTCTGTCACGTAGTTTATCACCAGCGTGCGTAAATTATGTTCTGTTTATCAGCTGTTTAAAAATATATGGCAACATCTTTACGCGTTCAAATAAAAGTGTACAAGACAACGATGAAGCTGCAAACCGACGCACAAGTATGGTTCACTTTACAAAGATGATCTCGGTATATCTGATTATTGGTAATAGTTGCCAAATTTTGTGAACATAAGAAGTGTCAAATCAGACAAACTTGAAATTACCCTCCAGCTCCCAGTATCACTCTGATCAGCGTCCAGTCATTTCTACCCATACAGATTTGCAACAACACGACCAATGGGAACCAAACAGCATGGCCCGGTGTTTCTGGACGTGCGACACTTCTGACGTGTGCGGGTGGCGATCCACTGGTCATCTCGATGTCGTCTGCACCCGCTCCCCTCCCTCCCTCCCGCCTCTACACCACTGTGGACACGGCTAACAGTCAGCTGACGCGTTCGAGTGTCAGCTGATGGCCTCTGAGTCAGCTGATTGCCGACCGGGCCGTTACTCTGTGCACCAGACGACCGACAGATGAGCAACAGCTGCAGATTTGCGACGCTCGGCGGTAGAGCAGTTAGAGAGGCTGGAACGGTAGTCGTGTCGAATCCCACCCCCAGTGTCTCCTCACGCAGACGACACTCCCGACGCTCTCTCCCTCTCCCTCTCCTCTCTCTCTCTCTCTCTCTCTCTCTCTCTCTCCCTCTCTCTTTCTTCTGCTCGCGGCACTCTATCTGTGTCTTCCTATGTGCCCTGTCTGATTCTCCTGCTCAAATGTGTTTGAGTGCCCTCGTGTCACTCTTTGTCAACTCCCACTCACCGCTGTCCAGACAGAACTTTAAATATCTTCTCCTGTTCCCATCGCCTCTGCTTGGTAATCACTAGTTGTCCTCTCAAGCGCCTTCTCTTCCTCTCACCTCTGGTGTTCTCTAACTGCATCGTTCGTTACCACCGGAATTGAATGACCTCTCAGTCGCTCGACCCAGCTCCGCCTGTCCAAACTCCTCACGTGACCTCTCAGTCGCTCGACCCAGCTCCGCCTGTCCCAACTCCTCGCGTGACCTCTTAGTCACACGACCTCCCTCACGTGACCCGTCCCTCACGTGACCTGTCAATCGCCCGATCCTTCTCAATTCCGTTCAAACCGCCCACGTGACCTCTCAGTCACTCAACCATGCCATATACCTCACGTGACCTCTGTCATTCGGTCCTGCCATGTCCCTCACGTGACCTTTGTCACTCGGTCCTGTCATGTCCCTCACGTGACCTCTCAGTCGTTCGATCCTACCTCTTAGTCACACGACCTACCCAGTCTCTCACGTGACCTCTCAGTCGCTCGGTTCTGCCCCGTCCCTCACATGACCTCTCAGTGGCTCGGTCCTGCCCCGTCCCTCATGTGACCTCTCAGTGGCTCGGCCCTCCCCGTCCCTCACGTGACCTATCAGTAACTCGGCCCTGTCCCGTCCCGTGCCCACCTTCTGTTCCGCGCAGCCGCGCCGGACAGTTATATCGGACCGTTGTGGGCCAACTGGGCATCGTCACTCATGCGTGACGACACGCCGCGTCGGCATCACCTGTCCGCCGTGCGTGACGAGGCAGATGGCTGTTGTCGCACCCGCTGTCGCCAGTCGCGCCGAGACCACAGCCAGGTCTCACCAGGTCAAGACCACAGCCAGGTCTCACCAGGCCGAGACCACAGCCAGGTCTCACCAGGTCAAGACCACGGCCAGGTCACCAGGCTGTGGTCTCAGCCAGGTCTCACCAGGCCGAGACCACAGCCAGGTCTCACCAGGTCAAGACCACAGCCAGGTCTCACCAGGCCGAGACCACAGCCAGGTCTCACCAGGCCGAGACCACAGCCAGGTCTCACCAGGCCGAGACCACAGCCAGGTCTCACCAGGCCAAGACCACAGCCAGGTCTCACCAGGCCGAGACCACAGCCAGGTCTCACCAGGTCAAGACCACAGCCAGGTCTCACCAGGCCGAGAACCCCGGGTCATGTGGCCAGGTCCGCACGCGACTCCATATGCTGTTTTTTGTCGGGCAAAGCGACTGGCCAGTAGTTCAATTCGTTCGAGCGTGTCTTGTTGTGCCGGAAGTGAGGTTTGCGCTCGTGCTTGTGCTTTACGTCTCCACAGTGAGTTGTCGATATTAACTCGAGAGAACTTCCAAGAGCAGCTAAAATCTAGAGCGACCAAAGCTGCGAACGATTCGAGCAGTGATGACGGGGAATGCTATGATATCGTTCACTGCTTTTCTGGCATGGACCGACCGTGTTGGGTCGTGGACAGTCGCTCACCACGACGAACACAATCATGCAATCTACCACCGACCTCCGGACGTCGCTCCAAAGCTGTCGACTCGGAGCAGCCGGATCGGGCGGCGTTGGCCGAGTGGTTAAGTTGTTGAGCTCTGGGTACCAACGGTTTCGGGTTCCACACTCGGACCACTCGGGACATTCACCAATCCCGCGGCACACCGGCGAAACAGTGTGGGCGGCGCCATTAGCCGTGATCGTGCGTAAAGTGCGTCGAGAGCCATCCAACAAATACATAAATCGGAGGAGCCGGGCACCTGGCAGCGGCGGGTGCTCTTCGCACGGTGTCGGCGCGCGACCTTCGCACGGTGTCGGCGCGCGACCACCGCACGGTGTCGGCGCGCGACCACCGCACGGTGTCGGCGCGCGACCACCGCACGGTGTCGGCGCGCGACCACCGCACGGTGTCGGCGCGCGACCTTCGCACGGTGTCGGCCCCCGCAGGGCGCGCGACCACCGCACGGTGTCGGCGCGCGACCACCGCACGGTGTCGGCGCGCGACCACCGCACGGTGTCGGCGCGCGATCTTCGCACGGTGTCGGCGCGCGACCACCGCACGGTGTCGGCGCGCGACCACCGCACGGTGTCGGCGCGCGACCTTCGCACGGTGTCGGCGCGCGACCACCGCACGGTGTCGGCGCGCGACCACCGCACGGTGTCGGCGCGCGACCACCGCACGGTGTCGGCGCGCGACCTTCGCACGGTGTCGGCGCGCGACCTTCGCACGGTGTCGGCGCGCGACCACCGCACGGTGTCGGCGCGCGACCACCGCACGGTGTCGGCGCGCGACCACCGCACGGTGTCGGCGCGCGACCTTCGCACGGTGTCGGCGCGCGACCACCGCACGGTGTCGGCGCGCGACCACCGCACGGTGTCGGCGCCCACCCCATCACCGACGCGATGACGCGACAAACGTCGGCGCTGACGCGAGGCTGGCCGCAGAACCGCCGGCTCGGCACAACTGCTCGGCGGCCGGCTTCCGCCACGGCCGCTGACGCAACGCCAGCCGGCCAATCCTCCGCACGAGAGGGCCGAGCTCGGCTGTCTCGAGCGTCCACTGGGAGCGCTCAGGTCGCAGCCAGTCAAATGGCCCGGGGGGGGAGGACAGCCGGCGGCCGGTCCCCACCGACAGGTGAATCGACAACGTGGCGGTCACGTTATCGTACCGACGATGCCCCCCCCCCTCCCGCGCTGGCCGGGGTCGCCACACTGCTTCCGGCTCATTCAGGCCTACTCGAGTCATACTCGATGTAACACACTGTCCGTCTGCCCTGGTCGGTGTGAGCGGAGAGCGAGCACGGTGGTAGAGAACAGATCAAGTCCCTCTCACGAAACGGAGCCTCGGTGGCTCCCTCTTGAAATAGATGGAGCTCGTACCGAATTGATTAGCTCTGAGTCAGACTCAGAATCTCACTGGAAGTAGGCACAGCTAAAGCGCTTCATGTATTGCTCGGTGTGTTCAGTGTGTCCCGTGTGTTCCTTGGGGTTGGCATCATACTTGCAAATATAATCAGAAGTGTTGTCGCCGTGCGTGACAATTTGGGGAAGGCCGTTCCGACAGGTCAGGCTGCTAATATCCCACACACATAGGTAGGTCGGGGTCTCTGTTTACCACTGTGCGAGTGACACATGGTTGATACATGGTTGATAGGCCAGACTGCTACTCTCCCACATCCATAGATAGGTCAGTGTCTCTGTTTACCACTGTGCGAGTGACACATGGTTCATGTATTCAGTCGAGAACGGTGTGCTCGGCAGCACCTACAGCACACCCGCTGTGGATGACACAAGAAGCCCGGGGACTTAACACAGCACATCTTCCCCAGACGTCAACATAATTATCTGGAAATAAACCAGCACATCTGCTCCAGACGTCACCAAAAGACGTGGAAACACACAGCACGTCTGTCCATGACGCCCCCAGGAGTCTGGGGAAATAGTGCACAGCGCATCTGCCCTAGACAGCGCCTAGGGCCTGGGGATATGACAGGTCGCGTGCGGCCCCTGGTGCAGGCGATCGCGCACGTGTGGCTCCGGCTCCTGATTTGGACAGGATTGCGACGGTTCGTGCCGTCTTATGTGATAAGTACACATGCCGATCAGCCCTTACCCGCTAGAGCTTATAACAAGACGATTTCGGTCGCATACCAGGTGACACGCGTGCTCGTTACGTGTTTGAATTCAATACAAATTGTAGAAGCATTGCTATGCTTGCTTGTGGTTTACTTACACACCGAATTAATTCTAATGAGGATGTCCTCAGTTTAATTAGTCCGCTTTGTACATTCTATTTCACCTAATTTAGTGCATTCCCTGGTTGATTGAGCTGGCCGTGCCAGCCTGTGATGTGAATGCCCATGTGCAGATCTTGGGGCAAACGTTGGTAACACTGAAGCCCTCATAACCACCAGCCGGTGCTGGGCTGGTGTTGGGCTGGTGATGGGCTGGTGCTGAGCTGGCACTGAACTGGCGTTGGGCTGGTGCTGAGCTGGTGTTGAGCTGGTATTTGGCTGATATTTGGCTGGTGTTGGGCTGGTGCTGAGCTGGCACTGAGCTGGTGTTGGGCTGGTGACGCTCGCGCCGGGAGGTGCGGACGGTCGACCACCGACCGCCGCGAGCACGCCTGATATCTCGGCGGACCAGTGTCGGCCGGAGGGACCAGTGTCGGCCGGAGGGACCAGTGTCGGCCGGGGGGACCAGTGTCGGCCGGAGGGACCAGTGTCGGCCGGAGGGACCAGTGTCGGCTGGGAGGACCAGTGTCGGCCGGGAGGGACCAGTGTCGGGCCGGAGGGACCAGTGTCGGGGCCGGAGGGACCAGTGTCGGCCGGAGGGACCAGTGTCGGCCGGAGGGACCAGTGTCGGCCGGAGGGACCAGTGTCGGCCGGAGGGACCAGTGTCGGCCGGAGGGACCAGTGTCGGCCGGAGGGACCAGTGTCGGCCGGAGGGACCAGTGTCGGCCGGAGGGACCAGTGTCGGCCGGAGGGACCAGTGTCGGCCGGAGGGACCAGTGTCGGCCGGAGGGACCAGTGTCGGCCGGAGGGACCAGTGTCGGCCGGAGGGACCAGTTCGGCGAGGGACCAGTGTCGGCCGGAGGGACCAGTGTCGGCCGGGAGGACCAGTGTCGGCCGGAGGGACCAGTGTCGGCCGGGAGGACCAGTGTCGGCCGGAGGGACCAGTGTCGGCCGGAGGGACCAGTGTCGGCCGGGGGGACCAGTGTCGGCCGGAGGGACCAGTGTCGGGGCCGGAGGGACCAGTGTCGGCCGGAGGGACCAGTGTCGGGGCCGGCCAGACGACTCGTCTCCTCAGCGGTCCGCCAGGCGGGCGGCCGGAGCCGGCGCGTGCCGCTCGGTCACGACGGCCACGGCGCGACCGTGTCCAACACCCCGGCGGGCTTCTCCCCCCCCGGCTCCCACTTCACACGTCACCCAGTCACACCGCCAGACAGCAGGCCGCTCCAGATTCGTTGTCTACTCTCCACCTGCCGAGCTGGCACTCCGCTGACTTCTGCTGAGACACGGCACTGTCCGAAAATACCTCCGGGAGTTCCAGGGTGGATGGGTCTTCGAACCTTTCCACCCTAACCTAATAGGACATAGGACGCGCGATTGGCACGACAAGTGGCACGTCGATCGGCACGTAAGTTAGCACAATTGGCACGTCAATTGGCATGTCAACTGGTACGTCAGTTGGCACGATGATTGACACATCAGGTGGTACGTCAGTTGGCACGTCGACGCGTTTCCGCAGCCAACGAAACCCGAGATCACTGTCCACCTCGGCGTGGCAGCAGACACACACGGGGGCGATAAGGTGAGGCTGGCACTCTCAAGGCCGGCCCGGATGGCTGTTTTGCAGGTTTGATGTCCTGTATTGTCGCCAATAATGCCGCGCGTTGACGTCCATCCACTTGAGAAGGCTGCATTTATCACCTCACCCAAATTCTCCAGAGCTGAGTATGTCAACAGGCTTGCCATTATCGCATTGTGGTAATGGAATAATGCAGTCGATGTAGCAAAAGCCGGATAAAGGAGACCAGACAATCAACGGTAAATAGATCCCGGCCTTGGCTCGCCGGCGGCGTTGTGGCATTCCATTGATCCCATTGTCCAGATGTGGCGCGGAGCTGAAGAAAAACAGCAAAACAAGCTCGATGTCGCGTGTACAAAGGCCGCGAGGTCACCGTGGCCTTCTCTGTCGACAGCGAGACCCTATGCTGGGTGGCAAGGGCTGATTCGACTCATTTCATCACGTTGGGCAGCTGTATGGCGACTGAGCGGCATTCGTCGACTGAGAACGTGTTTCCGTGGGACTTAAACGGAGGGATTATGGCCTCGGAAAAAAACTTTCCGCCTTCAAAAAGTAATTAACCAATGTCAAACATCAACCGGCGCCACCTTTCCTTTTGACGCTAGCGTCATGTTTGTTCGGGGAAATGTTGGCCATCACGTTTCCCTGCTCTTCGGAGAATGGCAGCTGATTTATTTCTGGGACTGTAATACAAATCACCACCATCCAGGGCCGCAGCCGGGAGTTCTTCAGAGTAAATCCGACCAAAACAAAATTGTCCGTTACAGAGAGCGCTTTCAGCGCGCGAAGCGAAGCGACCTCTGGTTTAGCACGGCGAAAGTCTTAATTTTTCACCTTGTTTTAGAGGGGCCCGGATCTGCGGCCCTCGCCCTTGGCTGCATCTCTGTCTCCATCGGAGAGGTCTGACGTCACCTGGGACGTCATCTGGGGCAGCCGTCAACACCCGCACCTTCGGCCTGCTTCAATCGAAGAATTATGCATATTTCGAAAGATATGCGCCAGTATATTGCCTCCTTCCTAGGGGCATTCCTTCTACTTCCGCCTCCTACTTTCGCCTTCCACTTGAGGCGAGAGGGTGGGCGCTGTATAACCACTGCAGTTGATGCGCCCTAAAACCATAATAACTAACTAACTGAGGCGAGAGGGCTTTAATCTATCGCCTCGAGTATATTAAAGCGTGTGGCCAACAGCTGAAAACTGCAACGGATTCATTATCAAGACGGAAGGTTCACAAACTGCATGCCATTCGGATGTGCTGATGTGACATCCTCTGACCCAGCACGAGCCTCTGTCAGCGAGGTGGCCGGCGCCACAGTCGGCGACGTGACGGCGTCGGACCGCCTCACGATCGCAGACGGAGAGTCCCCCTTCACTCTCCCCTCTCCGGTTTGTGCTGTGCGAGGGACCCCCGGTGTGCGTGTCAACTGCGCAAGCCATTGGACCGCCATCGATGCTGGACGAATTGTGTCACGTGGCGGATACATGAGCATTCATCGGCCCGCCTGCCAATCTTCCCATCTTTCCGTCTGCCCATCTGCCCGTCTTCCCATCTCCCCGTCTGCCCATCTGCCCATCTACCCATCTGTTCATCTGGCCATCTGACCATTTGGCAATTCGCCCATCTGCCCGAACCTCTCACCCGAGCAGAGCTTCGAAGCAGATGCAGCGATGTTCTCGCATGCCGTAGTGGAACTGGACCGCGGGGCCGTCGAATAAATCTCGCCAGTCCACAGATGTAACAGGCTGTTGTACACTGTTATCGCGGCGACCATCCGAGTCGCTGGGAGTGGATCTGCCGGTCGTCAGGCTTGTCCTGCAGATGGACACAGAGTCGGAGCATCGCATTACACCACATTAGCTTAATTGCGTTTATTTCTAAGAAGCGGTCGTGTGCCCCGAAGCCGGCGATCGGGTGACTAGCTGCTCGCCAGCCCACAAAAGCCGGCGATCGGGTGACGAGCTGCTCGCCAGCAAAGCCGGATGGGTGAGGCTGCTCGCCGCTGGCAAAAGCCGGCGATTGGGTGACGCGCTGCTCGCCAGCTGCAAAGCCGGCGATCGGGTGAGCGCTGCTCGCCAGCCCACAAAAGCCGGCGATCGGGTGACGCGCTGCTCGCCAGCTGGCAAAAGCCGGCGATTGGGTGACGCGCTGCTCGCCAGCTGACAAAACCCGGCGATCGGGTGACGCGCTGCTCGCCAGCTGACAAAAGGTGGCCCGTGAATGGCATGGAGAGGAACGTGCCGGTTTGCGCTAGTGACAAGTGGGGAATAGATTCGCACACACGCACACACGTATTGCAATCGAAAGTAAACCAGGATGCGACATGTGGCAATTCAAAATCACGTTCAATAAGAAATGAATATTTTTACAACGCATGTTGCATGTTGTGAATCCGTACCGATGGAAATATACATGGAATAACAAAGGTCGACGCATACCTGTCGGTGCTCGAACGAATGCGTAAAATCCGCTACTTAAATAATATATTATATAAGGGCCTCGGACTAATGCGGAAGACTCCGGGTGATGGAGAAGTACCCGAGTCGACGAAGAGTGCCCACGGGCGGGCGCCGAGGGTGTAGCACCTAGGAATATGGTGTACCCTATAGATGTAGGATAGGGGATGGCCATACGTGGAGGTCCCGTAGTACCGTCTAGCTGGCAATTGAAAGCTAGGGAGGTGGCGGATACATGGCAGATGCTGCATTGCCGTATTATATAAGTGCAACTAGCAATATTGCTATATATTATATTGCTGCCGACTGGGCCGACTCACTGACAACATTTTCTGGAACTGACATGTGAGTGGAGATGAAAGCGAAAATTCTCCATCCCTCCGCGGAGTGTAGTCTCGCAGAGGCCCAGAACTGCGCGTGTTTGAGGTACAGATGGCGAGTTATATGGCAAATTCCAGAATGTATGAGCCCCCAGATCATCCAGCTCTCCGTAACGGGAGTGGTGAGAGTGGTGATGACGTCACCAACAGTCAAATCGGCTGACGACACCGGGAAATTACTCTGTGTGGCGAGCAGTGTCGTTATGCGGCGTTATTCTAGTTCATATGTGGCGCACTGGCCGGCGCCAGTCGCCGCAGTTCCGCGTGGACGTGCACATGCTACCATCTAGTGCGGACGTGCACGTTTCATGTGATACGCGGCCCGGGCTGACAAGAGACCAATGAGAACCGCTGCTCAGCTGCCTTGTCAGATGGCAGCGTGCGAAAAAAACATGGTATCGCCAGACGACCAGCCACATCAGCAAGCGATAAACCACCTCGTTAGACGATCCACCACATCGTCAAGCGATGAACCACCTCGTCAGACGATCCGCCACATCGTCAAGCGATAAACCACCTCGTCAGCCGATCCGCCACATCGTCAAGCGATAAACCACCTCGTCAGACGATCCGCCACATCGTCAAATGATGAGCCACCTCGCCAGAAGACAGCGCATATCGTGTCTGGCGGCCATTACCTCGTCAGACGACCGGCAGGCCCCTCGTTCGTCAGACAGGATGGCTCCGTCTGCCTCAGACTGGTCGGGCGCTGCCGACGCGACACCCTAGCCGGGCCGCTTACGGCGGTGTCGAGTGGGGGGGGTCGAAATGTGCGATTCACGGATCGCATTCGACGATCGAGCCGCGGCAGCGCCGCCGACGGCTGGTGTTCGAGTCGTGTCGAGTCGGAGCCTCGGCCGGCTCGCGGCTCGCTCGCAGGACGGCCGACACAGGCGAACAGTGTGCGACACATGAGACGCGGCCCGCAGGATACTCGGCAGAGGATCGCTGCAGGTGGTGATGCGCATCGGATGATGAGCTGCAGTGACAACTGCAGTGACGGGCGTGGCTGTAGGTGGGAAGATCAACGCGAACGTGTCGCGTTGTACTGCTGGTGGTGTCTGACAGACAGAATTTGAGCGGCATTAGGTAGCCTGCTGGAGCTTCGGTCCCACCATGATGTCGAGGTTGGAAATTTCGAACCGCTACCAACTGTGTCGCACCAATGGTGTCGCGTCGAACCGTTATCACCTGTGTCGTACCAATGGTGTCGCGTCGAACCGTTATCACCTGTGTCGTACCAATGGTGTCGCGTCGAACCGTTATCACCTGTGTCGTACCAATTTTGTCGCGAATCTCGACATCACGAAAGTTGTTCTAGTTGGCTAATCGTGTTCACCGCCCACCCGGGCTAGATTTAAAATCGGCACAACATTCGATTGGCTGGTGTGCTTTTTCTGCCTTTGCACTGGAAACACCGGGCAGCCCGAGTGTGCACGGAGTGTGCACGTGGTGTGCAGTGTGCACGATGCACAATAACGGTGAGACCGACAGGCAGTGAGGGGAATGGATCACTGGTTTTAGGGATCGCTAATTTTAGGGATCGCTGATTTCATCTGCCGGTGGCGGATAGCCAGCAGACAATTAAACTGTTCACGGACCTCTCGTGGCTTGTAGTCAGATGAGGTTCCATCATTTCTGTCTGGCAGTCGCAGTAACAGTCTCCGTCATCACTCATCTAGCATTCAGATGATGTGCCACCATCTCACGAAGCGTGATTTCTAAGATCAAACTCCACTCTCTTGTATTCTAGCTCAGTCCCGACGATTTCAGTTCATATGCAATTGTCATAATTTTGCATGTTGCTGGACACATGGGTTTTCGGAAATTACACACAGCATGTGCGGTTGAATTTCGTAATGCTATTTGTGGAGGTTGGTTCGATTTCTTCATCTAGTGTATTGGCGTTCGCAAAATGCGTGTCGAGTTTCGGGGTTACCACCATTATCCTCTCTCCTTTCCCGAGGTAAGCGCCCCAGTGTCGGTTTGTATTTGCATTGTATGTTGTGTAAATGTGCATGTTGTTGTTGTGTTTTTCTTGTGTGGTTTTCGGTGGTACCAAAGTCTATGGTCTTGCCCCATGGCCTGGTCCCATGTACTACCTCAGGGCTTCTCAGGTCTTGAGAACCCTCGGCAGTCTTCGAATTTGCATTTCAGATGGTGATTACAGGCAGCATTGCGAATTACGTTCAAACAGATTACCCCAATCTGTTCGAACATAATCCTCAATGTTGCCTGTAATCACCATCTGAAATGCAAATTCGAAGACCGCCGAAGGTTCTCAAGCCCTGAGAACCCATGAGGTTCTCAAGAAGCACTGCTGCAGTTCAGGGTTGCCGAGATACGCCAGCCATTTTTGGACAAGCGGGACAGGTAGCAATGTAGCTTCAAACACCCCAGGAATGCCAAGTGCACCAATCCAGCTGGAAAGTTCAACATCCATTGCATTGCTCCAGCACTATCAGGCATCTGACAGCCATCAAGGACACTGCCGCATGGACAGCAGTCCTTCCCACAGTCATGCATTTCGCAGCTACAGCGCTATCAGACATCTCCGTGCAAGGACACTCCTGTACAGGTAGCAGTCCTTCCCACAGTCTCGAGACGAGCTGGCCTCAGAGCACCTTCAGCTGGCGGGGGCGTCGCCCCGCGCACGGCACCGGGCGGGGCTCGCGCGGACTTTAATTGCAGCCGACCACTTTTGATTTATGATTCTGCATCTGACGTCATCATAACCTGACGTCATTATCCCGTCGGCTGACGGTGACGAATGGCTACCGCCGTCGACGCACCGGGCCGTTGGGAAGATGACCGGCACAGAGGGGGAGGGACGGTAGGTGACGATAAGGGATGGGATAGTAGATGCAGGTGACGATCAGGGATGGGATAGGAGATGCAGGTGACGATCAGGGATGGGATAGGAGATGCAGGTGACGATCAGGGATGGGATAGGAGATGCAGGTGACGATCAGGGATGGGATAGGAGATGCAGGTGACGATCAGGGATTGGATAGGAGATGCAGGTGACGATCAGGGATTGGATAGGAGATGCAGGTGACGATCAGGGATTGGATAGGAGATGCAGGTGACGATCAGGGATGGGATAGGAGATGCAGGTGACGATCAGGGATTGGATAGGAGATGCAGGTGACGATCAGGGATTGGATAGGAGATGCAGGTGACGATCAGGGATGGGATAGGAGATGCAGGTGACGATCAGGGATGGGATAGGAGATGCAGGTGACGATCAGGGATGGGATAGGAGATGCAGGTGACCATCAGGGATGGGATAGGAGATGCAGGTGACGATCAGGGATGGGATAGGAGATGCAGGTGACGATCAGGGATGGATAGGAGGGGTAGGTGGCGGGAAATGGAGAAAGGGGAGAAAGGGAGAAAGGAAGAAAGGAAGAACGACAAGCACGGCGCGCGATCCACACGACTGCTGTGTCGCTCCCACCAGAACGGTCACGTGACGTTGGCGGTGACGCGGCCCTGTCGGCCAGCGTCGTCACGTGGTCGAGGAGGTGGCATCACGGCGTCCAAGTGGACGCACTATGTTGGTGTCATATGTGTCGCAGTATTACAGGCACAGTCCATAGCTTTACAATCCATAGGCGTAGCAGTACTACAGGTAGGAAGGACGCGGGTGGCAAAGGTGACAATGACAACAGTGCTACAGGCATCGACGCTGTCGCTTTCCATAGGTAGCAAGAATGTCAGTGCCACAGCATCAATGATGCTGGTAGCAATGATACCAGTGCCAAAAGTAGCAATGCTGCCGGTACCATATATGGTACACCTATTGCACTGGCAATGATGTCATTGCAATAGGTTGGTTGGTTATTGGTTTTACGACACATCGACCGTTGAGTTATGGAGGCGCCCAAATCCCCCCCCCCCATTGGGGGGGGGGGGAAAGAAAAAAAAAGAAAAAAAAAAAAAAAAAAAAATTAAAATGAGAAAAAAAAAAAACCCCCCCCCCCCCCCCCCCCCCCCCCCCATTGCAATAGGTGACAATGATACCAGAACCATATGTAGCGATGTACCAGACCAACATGCGTCGAATATACTGGTACCATGGATAACATTAACACACCACATGATACACTGATACTGATACCGTAGTTAATAATGAGACCAGAACTACACGTCGCGATGCCACTAATACTACGGATGGAAATTGTAACCACAGGTGCCCGTGCTGGTGCTAGTGTCGTAGTCGCCGACATTTTATACCAACAGAGAAACTGATTCAGTGCGTCACATAAACCGCTGCCGGGAGCACGAATAGCAAGTAGCAGTTCAACAGCACCGCACGAGCTCTGACTCGGAAAGCAGCACTTTGCGCAATGATCGAGTGACGTGGCTCCCGGGCTCGGGAGAGCTCATCATCCACGGAAACTGCATTTGTGCACAGCAGAGGATCCTACAAGGACCGTACATACCGGTGTTAACACAACGGAGACTGCATTCACTCACAGCAAGCGAGCCTACCAGAAAACTGCGCGTTCCAGTAAGACTATGATTACAGATCGTGAGAATTCCACTCCGCTGCACCTTCGTACAACTCAGCAACGACGCAACACTGCCGAGTTCACCCACAGGAGCCAGGAGGCCGGCAGTGACGGCTCACCAGTCAGGAGACCGGCAGTGACGGCTCACCAGTCAGGAGACCGGCAGTGACGGCTCACCAGTCAGGAGGCCGGCAGTGACAGCTCACCAGTCAGGAGGCCGGCAGTGACAGCTCACCAGTCAGGAGGCCGGCAGTGACGGCTCACCAGTCAGGAGGCCGGCAGTGACAGCTCACCAGTCAGGAGGCCGGCAGTGACAGCTCACCAGTCAGGAGGCCGGCAGTGACAGCTCACCAGTCAGGAGACCGGCAGTGACGGCTCACCAGTCAGGAGACCGGCAGTGACGGCTCACCAGTCAGGAGGCCGGCAGTGACAGCTCACCAGTCAGGAGACCGGCAGTGACAGCTCACCAGTCAGGAGGCCGGCAGTGACAGCTCACCAGTCAGGAGACCGGCAGTGACAGCTCACCAGTCAGGAGACCGGCAGTGACAGCTCACCAGTCAGGAGGCCGGCAGTGACGGCTCACCAGTCAGGAGGCCGGCAGTGACAGCTCACCAGTCAGGAGACCGGCAGTGACAGCTCACCAGTCAGGAGGCCGGCAGTGACAGCTCACCAGTCAGGAGGCCGGCAGTGACAGCTCACCAGTCAGGAGGCCGGCAGTGACAGCTCACCAGTGATTCTTCACCGCTACCAGCTGCCTTAATGCGCCGTCCATGCTATTGTCAAGCTGCGACACGAACCGCATAACGAACCGCTTCAATGCACGGAGACACGTTCAACGCGCACCAAAACTAATCCAGGTCAAGGTAGATCAGCTCAGTTCAAGTTTCTTCGAACCAGGTTCCCGGGTCAGTCATAATCTAGAATCATCTTGATTGACCTGAAACCACGTGGGTCTGCGATCTTTTCAACATCATATCTCAGATTCCCCGGACCTGCCTACTTGCTTCGACAACTTAGCCGCTTTCTCAATTATCAATTGCATAGACCCGCAGGAGGGAATCCTCTTTCAGAACGCTTCATGCGCGAGTCCCTGACACTGTTTGTGCTAAATTATCCCATAGTACTCGTGTGTAGTGTGTACGTACTCGCATTTGCAGCAAGCACAAAACAAAAGCGTATACACCGGTACCATTACCACAGGTCAACATGGTCGGGCCCCAGTGCACAGACGCAGGGTCAGAGGAGGTCAATTGTCGTTCCACAAACTGCTTCATTATACACCATGGGGGTGCATGACCTGCTGCTCTTCCAGGGAACGTACCCACAGATAATCACAGTGTCGGCCACTCACACCTTAATTTGCCCTGTCCAAGACAACGCAAACCATCCTTTAGTTGCATGCAATCAGCAGCACAGTTGTTGGCCTAGCCGGATGTACGCCGAACATTTTCGCGATGGTTTGTGCAGTGTGGTGGAATTCGCTTGATTCATGATGGAGGAAGACCAAAAACACGAACCAGGATGGAGGAAGACCAAACACACGAATCAGTATGGACGAAGACCAAAAACAGGGGCCAGAATGGAGGAAGAAAAACACTGACCGGGGTGGAGGAAGACCAAAAACAGTGATATGATGTGAAGTAATATGCAAAATTGTTTAAGCCTATTTCCACCACCACAGAACGCTCATTTCGTAAAAGTTCAGAAATCATTGACACAAACAGAAATTGAACGTTTTTCACTCGTGGAGATGCTGGTGGGAGCTCGACTTCCACCATGGTGTGACGTCACCAGTATACTGGCATTAACGAAACGTCTGCTGGCGCTGAAATGGCGCCGCGAAGCCACCAGCCGTCATGGCCAACCGTCGATGACATAAACCACCAACCTTGAACAGAAAGCACGGGACTAAAATGTTCAGTGACGCTCCGGTATTCGATAAATCGTGGCCCGGCGGTGGGTACAATGTGAGGTGGAGGAAAGGGAGAGTGGGGTGGGGAGGGGGAGGGGGCAGTGGCTGTTCTCTTCGACTTCTGCGCCGCCGTCCCACTGTCCGCCGGTCTGCTGACATCAGCCGCAAGACATTCGGTCGCTGTCCTAATCCAGCTGTGACCTAAAACGGCGCAGCCGACTCGCTCGCAGCATCCCAAATGTTCACGATAGTTGTCGCATCCGCTACTGGAAATCGGCGTTCACGATCGACCGACCACCGCACCGCACCGCACCGCACCGCACCGCACCGCACCGCACTGTACACGGTCCGACCGCCGCACTGGACATACCACGCACCGCACGCACCGCACCGCACCGACCGCACCGCACGCACCGCATCGAGCGTCAGCCGCACCGCACCGCACCGCACCGCACCGCACCGCACCGCACCGCACCGTACCACACCGCACCGCACCCCCCCCACATACACACCTTTGTCAAAGTTCTGTCTCTGCCCATAAGCAACGTGTTCAGAATTGGCTTGCGGTTAATCATCCACAAAGCGATAAACGGCGGATAATTTCCACTGTCCTTACAATAGAAACGTCCCTCAGCTTCAGCACAGTTTTGTGCGCTCGAAGGGCACGAGGTGGTGCGCGTGACGGGGGTCAAATGACCGCATTCACTCTCAGGTGGGTGCGGTGCTGAATTCACCAGCTCGAACGCATCATCACGAGTACGCTTCCGAGACTATCATCTGGAGACACACACTGCCTGGAGGATTCAGACGCAAATTTCCCCAGTAGAAATTTGGCTAATTAGTTAATAAGAATTCCTACCGTACACTTGTCGGGGTAAGGTACAATCTGAGGCAGTCGAGCTGAACGCAATTAATCAAGCTTCGGCTGCAATATCAGCGCCAGCATCTTGACACGCACGCCGGAGAACCCGTCACATAACGTGCACCAGACAAGAGCGCGGATTCTGCCCCCTCAAAGGTCTCGGAAACTACTGAAGCCAGAAGCACAACGTTCGGAGAGTAGACTGCGATTGTAATACCTTCGCTTCTATGCAAATGTCATGGCTTTAGATCAGCGCGTCTGGTGTCAACTGAGGTCGAGATGGCCGGCCGTGCCGTGACCTTGACCGCTGGTGGGCAGCGCGGTCGGCTGGCGGACGGCCGCCGCCCAGTTGGTCGACTCTGCGCACCACCAGCTACTATATTTACCAGGGATCTCGAACGTACTTGAGTAGGATGCCTGGTTACCAATTTTGAACAAAGTCACCAGACTTAATTACAATATCCCGGCCCGTTTGTGAGATATCGCCGAAAAACAGGATGGTCTTCCCCTTCAGTGCCCGCGTTAGTATAATATTCCAAACAAACCGCAACCACTAATGTAACTGTGAAGTAATAGCCGATTTAATGACTGCATTGGGGACGTAGCACTAGTAGCAGCCAGAATCGTTGTCATAACATTTTCGCTCAAAGAGAAGAAAAGCGTGACATTGGCAGTTTCTAGCAACGGTGGAAGAAAATTCCATCTTCGTAACCAACTTGAACTACTTTCAACCCGGGTAATGCTCTTTTTCACACCAAAAGCGTTTGTTTGAATGCCATTATAAGACATTCCATTTCATTTTTCGAAAACGAGCTTTCGAATGAAGCTGGTGTTGTACATTTCTCAATTGGTGATGCCCGTGTATTTAACACTTCTGCAACTTTCTACCAGTAATCCAACCACGATGTTCCGAATATGCCAGAGACACTCGTGATCGGCATCAAGCGTTTTCTAAATTCATCCATCCATCCATCCATCCATCCATTCATACATTCATCCATTCATCCATCCATACATTCGTCAATTCGTCAATTCATCCATTCATCCATTCATTAATCCATTCATCCATTCATCCATTCATCCATTCATCCATTCATCCATCCGTCTATCCGTTTATCCGTTTATCCGTCCATCGTCCATCCGTCCATCCGTCCATCTGCCCATCCATCTATACCTCCATCCATCCATCTAAATTAATTTCATTGTGAAGATGTATGACATGTATGAAGTATGATATGAAGTATGATGTATGAAGATGTATGCTAAAATCGTCTGACAGATGTATGGCAGATGTATGACAGATGTCTAGCAGACGTCTGACAGGTGTATGAAAGATGCATGACAGATGTGTCCGACGCCGACAGCACCACCGACATGTGAATAAGTCGGAGATCAGGGAGCCCGGCCGCCGTCGGCTGGCAGACGGCCCGCTGGTGTACGTCGGCATCAGCAACGTCAGGGCGCTGCGGGCTGCTGATGTCGGCATCAGCAACGTCAGGGCGCTGCGGGCTGCTGATGTCGTCATCAGCAACGTCAGGGCGCTGCGGGCCGCTGATGTCGGCATCAGCAACGTCAGGGCGCTGCGGGCTGCTGATGTCGTCATCAGCAACGTCAGGGCGCTGCGGGCTGCTGATGTCGGCATCAGCAACGTCAGGGCGCTGCGGGCTGCTGATGTCGTCATCAGCAACGTCAGGGCGCTGCGGGCTGCTGATGTCGTCATCAGCAACGTCAGGGCGCTGCGGGCTGCTGATGTCGGCATCAGCAACGTCAGGGCGCTGCGGGCCGCTGATGTCGGCATCAGCAACGTCAGGGCGCTGCGGCCGCTGATGTCGCATCAGCAACGTCAGGGCGCTGCGGCCTCTGTGCAGCAACGAGGCTGCTGTGTCGTATGAACGTGGGCGCTCGGGTGATGTGTAGAACGGGCGCCGGCTGCTGATGACGTCATCGCGGCTGACGCCACTGACGGTGGAGCGCCGGGTAATGCTGGAGCCACGTGTCCATGAACGGTGAGCGCCGGGTAATGCTGGAGCCACGTGTCTATGAACGGTGAGCGCCGGGTAATGCTGGAGCCACGTGTCCATGAACGGTGAGCGCCGGGTAATGCTGGAGCCACGTGTCCATGAACAGTGAGCGCCGGGTAATGCTGGAGCCACGTGTCCATGAACGGTGAGCGCCGGGTAATGCTGGAGCCACGTGTCCATGAACGGTGAGCGCCGGGTAATGCTGGAGCCGCATGTTCATGAACGGTGAGCGCCGGGTAATGCTGGAGCCACGTGTCCATGAACGGTGAGCGCCGGGTAATGCTGGAGCCACGTGTCCATGAACGGTGAGCGCCGGGTAATGCTGGAGCCACGTGTCCATGAACGGTGAGCGCCGGGTAATGCTGGAGCCACGTGTCCATGAACGGTGAGCGCCGGGTAATGCTGGAGCCACGTGTCCATGAACGGTGAGCGCCGGGTAATGCTGGAGCCACGTGTCCATGAACAGTGAGCGCCGGGTAATGCTGGAGCCACGTGTCTATGAACAGTGGGCGCCGGGTAATGCTGGAGCCACGTGTCCATGAACAGTGAGCGCCGGGTAATGCTGGAGCCACGTGTCCATGAACAGTGAGCGCCGGGTAATGCTGGAGCCACGTGTCCATGAACAGTGAGCGCCGGGTAATGCTGGAGCCACGTGTCCATGAACGGTGAGCGCCGGGTAATGCTGGAGCCACGTGTCCATGAACGGTGAGCGCCGGGTAATGCTGGAGCCACGTGTCCATGAACGGTGAGCGCCGGGTAATGCTGGAGCCACGTGTCCATGAACGGTGAGCGCCGGGTAATGCTGGAGCCACGTGTCCATGAACGGTGAGCGCCGGGTAATGCTGGAGCCACGTGTCCATGAACAGTGAGCGCCGAGCAGTGCTGGGGCCACATATCCATGCATGCAAAATATCTGCGCTCCGTTGACAAAGCCGGGCTATAAAGTCGGCGGCGTTCGCGTGTCTGGACGGGGTCCTTGGCATCGTTGGCCACTCAGACGCTGGAGCAGCGCGCCGAGAGCCGGTCAAGGCGGCCGAGATAAGCGCACGCCATCCTTCGCCCCACCTCAGAACGGGCGCGCTCCCAGTCGAGATTTGTTCAAATTCGAAGCGGCCGGGCAGCCGCGGCTGCCGCCGGCTGGGATCCGAACTAGGACGCCGCGGCTGCCTGGCCGGACGCGCCGTCACGACGGATGCACGATGTCGCAATGCGTGTTCAAGATCGCCAGACTGACAGTGCACAAGCGGCCAGGCACGATCCGGTGCAAATTTTGCCACAACGCTCAAGCCGTCTTTAAAATTCGGCCCCGTGTGCTTGTAACCGCGCGCGATTTTTAGCGCAGGCGACCCGTTTGATCCTATCGAGAATGTGCCAGTGTTGACGCTGGTGCCATTGCGCGAACATCTTTTCATGTCGCCTTCAAGGAAAATTAACGCTCATTGTCTGTAATCTCTCCGTTCAAGGACCTCTAAATATGGCTGCCAAACGGAATCGCAGACGAGTCGGGGGACTCGGTCGACAAAAGTAGCGCCCTGAAATCACCACAAGTGCCAGCACGAACTGCAGATGGAATTTGGCTGAAGCAGCTCTACCACAAGACTCAATGGGGCCAACCACGCCGTGGACCACGGAACACCGCCAAGCGTGTGCTGCTGATGGGTACCTGCTGGTGGGCACCTGCTGGTGGGCACCTGCTGGTGGGCACCTGCTGGTGGGCACCTGCTGGTGGGCACCTGCTGGTGGGCACCTGCTGGTAGGCACATGCTGGTGGGCACCTGCTGGTGGGCACCTGCTGGTGGGCACCTGCTGATGGACACCTGCTGGTGGCACCTGCTGATGGGCACCTGCTGGTGGGCACCTGCTGGTGCACCTGCTGGTGGGCACCTGCTGGTGGGCACCTGCTGGTGGGCACCTGCTGGTGGGCACCTGCTGGTGGGCACCTGCTGGTGGGCACCTGCTGGTGGGCACCTGCTGATGGGCACCTGCTGGTGGGCACCTGCTGGTGGGCACCTGCTGGTAGGCACCTGCTGGTGGCCGCAGTGTGCCGGCGGCTGACGTTTTCGGCTTGGCCATTCGGCTCTCTTCTGCGCCTATTTGTCACGAACGACCGACACGTTGGAAAGCGATATAGGGACAAATTTGGCGGGTGAGCCAGCGCGAATTTGTTCGCACTCTAATGCACAGACTTGTCTCCCGTTCCGTCCACGCCGCTTCGCCATCCACTCTGGCTGTCACAGCCGACCCGACCGCACTGCTTTGTCACATGATCTATCCCGGGTAGACGCTGTGTTTTTTCAGCACTCGTCACTTTTAGCTGATGCTGCATCTCGACTATCCTCCCGCCGATTATTTGCACCCGTGGACCAGCCAACAGGTCACACCCAGCAGGTCACACCAGCAGGTCACGCCAGCAGGTCACACCGACAGGTCACGCCAGCAGGTCACGCCAGCAGGTCACGCCAGCAGGTCACACCAGCAGGTCACACCAGCAGGTCACGCCAGCAGCGACACCAACAGCAGCACCGACGCTCTTTGCCAGCATGTCCTCTTTGGTGGCACGTTAGGTCGACCGCCGGCTGCAGAAGTCCAACCGGCAAGGTCTGTGGCCAGGTGGCTGCCGGATACTGATACTGACTGCCGGATACTGATACTGACTGCCGGAAATCCTGGCCGTCGGAGATCCTAGCCGTAGGAGACCCTGGCTGCCAGAGATCTCAGCCATCGGAGATCCTGGCTGCCAGAGATACTGACCGCCGGAGGTCCCGGCCGCCGGAGATCCTGGCTGCCGGAAGTCTTGGCCGTCGGAGATCCCGGCCGTAGGAGATCATGGCCGTCGGAGATCCCGGCCGTAGGAGACACTGGCTGCCAGAGATACTGACCGCCGGAGATCCTGGCTGCAGGAGATCCTGGCTGTCTGAGATCCTGGCCGCAGGAGATCCTGGCCGTCGGAGATCATGGCCGTCGGAGATCCCGGCCGCCGGAGATCCTGGCTGCCGGAGATCCCGGCCGTCGGAGATCCTGGCTGCAGGAGATACTGACTGTCGGAGATCCCGGCCGCCGGAGATCCTGGCTGCCGGAAGTCTTGGCCGTCGGAGATCCCGGCCGCCGGAGATCCCCACTGCCTCAGGTCCTGGCCGCCGGCTTTTTCGCTGTGGCGCAGGCTCGGCAGGACGGAGAGTTTCAGGCGGCTGTTCAAGGCCGTCCAAACGGCAGAGTCTACGAAAATCTTTGGCTCATCCAAAAGATTCTGTCCAGCTTGCCGTTCCAGCTTGCCATTCAACTTGCAGTCCGAACGACGAAGAATCTGTTGCACAGCCCGTAGATTCCGTCCAGGGAGCGCGAAATATTCTCAGGATATTTCGTCAGTGGTTACGATCGTTGTACTTCTGTTCTATTCATGACACGCATGCTTCGGCAGAGTCTACGAAAATCTTTGGCTCATCCAAAAGATTCTGTCCAGCTTGCCGTTCCAGCTTGCCATTCAACTTGCAGTCCGAACGACGAAGAATCTGTTGCACAGCCCGTAGATTCCGTCCGGGGAGCGCGAAATATTCTCAGGATATTTCGTCAGTGGTTACGATCGTTGTACTTCTGTTCTATTCATGACACGCATGCTTCAAGAAAGCGTCGCATGGCATTCGATCAGCTTACAGGCTGCGGCGGAAAATAGCAGAAAGCCAATAGCTCATTCGTCCGTCGTTGTAGCGACAGAATCTGTGCATGTACCTCTGCCGTGAACATGACACAGCAACACTTAACCCCACGCACCGGTACAACATCACTCACTCTACGAATATGGCAGCAAGGTTCTACTCAGCTAGTTAGCTGGTTAATTAGTCGGTTGGATTTAGACGGCATTGAAGTCGTTGGTCATAAGGCGCTCGCCGGAGCCAACACTGAGGCGCCACGTGAAGCGGCACCAGGCGGATCGGTCCCGTACTGGTGCCGCCATTCCACGGCTGATAGCTTTAGTTAGAGCTTCTATGTGCTTTAATATTGTGATGCTGTGTTGTGTTGTTATGGTTGCTATGTCTGTTCACCATCGCTCGTATTTCCGCTAATGACGGTATGCTATAATGGCCAGACGTTCACGGCGCATCACATAATAAAGTCATCCATTCATGTTACCACAGGTGTTCACATAAATTCCATCCCAACTGGGCAAAGTATGAGAGACAAAGTGGTGGTATATACAATAATTTACTTTAAAAACCGGATCTTCAGTCACGACCATAATCAAGGAACACTCGTGTATACTTCCGAAGCGGATTGGACCCACACGTCTGCTAAATCATTGCGTCGTCTATCCAGTGTGACCAGCCAACCGGCCGCGTGATAATTAGCGCGGGCGGCCGACGTGACAGCGGCGGTCGGCGAAGGTCGGCCGAGGCCGCTGGGTCGGCCGTGGCCGCTGGGTCGTCCGTGGCCGCTGGGTCGGCCGTGGCCGCTGGGTCGGCCGTGACCGCTAGGTCGGCCGTGACCGCTTGGTCGGCCGTGGCCGCTGGGTCGGCCGTGGCCGCTGGGTCGGCCGTGGCCGCTGGGTCGGCCGTGGCCGCTGGGTCGGCCGTGGCCGCTGGGTCTGCCGGCGCCCCAACTGGCCGGCCGGCCGGAGACTGCAGCGCCGGCGGCCGGCGACAAGCCGCTAGCACCGACCAACGCGCCGGAGGAGGGCCTCCACGTCATTATTGCGGTATCTCGTCCGTCCGGAGGGCCGACGGCCGGCACGACACGTCAGCCGGTGCCGCTCTCTGGACCGGACATCGCGGACAGCCGGACACACCGGACAGCGCCAACATCCGGACACCGCTGACACCCTGACACCGCCGACACTCAGACATCCGAATACAGCCGACACTCGGACATCACCCTGACACCCGGACACCCGGACACCGCCGACACCGCCGACACCCGGACACCGTCGATGGTGTCCGTGTGTCCGGTCTGGTGTTCGTGTGTCCGTCATGGTGCTAAGGTGTCCGACCGAATGCTCTTGTGCGTCTTCTGCCCCTTTTCGCTGTCCGTCTGTCTTCCTGAAGATGGCAGTTTTCACCGATTTATCTCCTCGGATTTCTCGGCCGGCGCTGGCGGCCAACTTCCCCGCGGCGCCCGGGTTTGCCGTGGCAATTCCTCGGGCCACGCGTGTAATTTGTGCTCCGACCATGGTGTTCACCGACAGCCAAATGTCGGACAGGCAAAAACATAAATACGGGACCGGCCGTCGGTGGAAATCACCAAGCATTGTGATCACCGACGAGGCTCCCGCGCGCCGGATGAAATGACTCCCAAGTGTAGTGAGCCGACCATCTTGGCGCAGCTGAGCTCTAACTTTGCGCTCGGTCCGACCGCGACATGCGTTATCCTGGCTCGTGCCGTGACGTGTACTCGGCATGTAGTCAAGGGGCGGCTAATGAAGCTAAGCTGATTGTGGTCGCGACTTGTGGGCATCCGTTTGTTCCCAAACACCGCCCGATGTGCGGTGCGCCGCTTGCGGTCACACCGAGCTGCGTGCGTTGTCACGGATACGAGCTGCACGTGCCTACACGCCAGCTGCGATTGTCGCACCACGTGACTTCCGATGCAGTGGATACTGTGCAGAACAGTGGGTACTGGACAGTGACTGTACCCGCGAGAACCCCAGTGAAGACATTTCGTACTGACTTATACAAGCACGACCTGTGCCTGTAGCACCTGGGGTCTTTTGTTCCTGAGTTAAAGCGAGTACCACTCGTGCCTGTACCAACCTGGCGTCTCTTGTTCCTGAGCTAGAGCGGGTGCCACCCGCACCTGTAGCGCCTGGCGTCTCTTGTTCCTGAGCCAGAGCGGGTGCCACCTGTCCCCACTGGGCTGGCCGAACACCGCACCCACCACAGCCGACGCCGACTGTACCCGCCGTGGTGGACGCTGGGCGCTCATGTGGTTCACTCCTCACTGGATATTTTCTGCAGCGTCATCAGGATGCAAAACACATATTGCCTCTCCCATAAAGGTAATTTACAATGCCGTGATAGCTAAGTCAGTCAAGGCTGCCGGCTTATGACTGTAATGCAGTGGCCGGTGACAGGAGACTATTTGCGACATGTCAATGGCAAATCTACATTCGGGTCAACATGATTCAGTTCACGCATTGGTATTTCACATACGATGCCGCTGCATTCATGAAATGGTGAGCAGCTTTTGCTCGAGGTGAACTCTCTGCCTTCTCAGTAATCTCGCTGCGATGAGAATAAAAGAAGAACAAAAGAAATCACTGCATCGGAGGAAACCATCATGTGGTTGTACACGTAGATGATCATATGGTTGCCCATGTGGTTGATCATGTTGTTGGAAATGTGGCTGGCCATGTGGTTGGTCTTGCTGTTAGCCATGCCGTTAGCCATGTTGTTGGCCATGTCCTTGGCCATGTAGTTGCCCATGTGGTTGGTCGTGTCACTGTCTTAAGTAGACATGCAGGCAGCTCATCGAGATCCCGCCAGCACCAAACCATTCGGGAGACCATTCGGGTGGGTTGAACATTGGAACCTTGTTCGTGGCGTCTAGAGCTGCCGAGTTGTTTTGCCGCGGCGGCGGACTGTGAGAGGCCGCCAGCGGCGGACTGTGAGAGGCCGCCAGTGGCGGACTGTGAGAGGCCGCCAGTGGCGGACTGTGAGAGGCCGCCAGCGGCGGACTGTGAGAGGCCGCCAGTGGCGGACTGTGAGAGGCCGCCAGTGGCGGACTGTGAGAGGCCGCCAGCGGCGGACTGTGAGAGGCCGCCAGTGGCGGACTGTGAGAGGCCGCCAGTGGCGGACTGTGAGAGGCCGCCAGTGGCGGACTGTGAGAGGCCGCCAGTGGCGGACTGTGAGAGGCCGCCAGTGGCGGGAGGCCGCCAGTGGCTGACTGTGAGAGGCCGCCAGCGGCGGACTGTGAGAGGCCGCCAGTGGCGGACTGTGAGAGGCCGCCAGCGGCGGACTGTGAGAGGCCGCCAGTGGCGGACTGTGAGAGGCCGCCAGTGGCGGACTGTGAGAGGCCGCCAGTGGCGGACTGTGAGAGGCCGCCAGCGGCGGACTGTGAGAGGCCGCCAGCGGCGGACTGTGAGAGGCCGCCAGCGTCACGGCACCACCGGCGGCGGGACCAACAGTGGTCCGAGGAAACAAAACGATGTGACGCAAAAAGAACTGCACTGCCCCCCCCTCCCCAGAAAAATAAATGTCCTGGGATTTTCTCCACTTTACTTCTTTGGTTCCGATAATTCACAGCTGCTTCTCTCAAGGCGTGCCTCTGGCTGATATTTTTTAGGTAAGGATGCATTCGAACCTTCCCGGAGCAGAGCCTTTTCCCGGCTGAAGGGTCATCACTTCACATGAGGGGTACATCCTTCCAGATCCCTCTGTATGCGCCCCTGTCTGGGCTTCCAAATACAGCGCTGGCCTTCCTGGTCCGTTCTTGATGACATGTAATTTTTCCTTATATGATAGAAATGAAAACTATGTTTCAATAGTTTGTCAGTGAGATTCCGTATTCCTGTTGATGGTCGATATTGGTGAGGATGTTACATATCACAGAGTATGTATATATAAATATATATATATATATATATATATATATATATATATATATATATATATATATATATATATAAAAAAAAAAATATAATAATAATAATTTTTTTTCGTACTTCTTTTTTTCTAAAAAATCAGGTAATTGGATGGGTAGGTATCCCACTACCCTATCCCACACCTCAGCACATTCCCATATTTTCACAAATCATTTGGAACAATTGTGCAAAACATGGCCCGACGCACCTCAAAAGCGTCACTCACACAGCTATCTCCATAGGAGAATGGACTCCACTCCAAGAAGACACATTCTCTGCGCTTGTTATGAAGGGAATGCGCAATATATGGCGACATCTACAAGAGGCATGCCTTTTCCGACCGGTGATAGAGCTGTTTTGAAGCTATGATGTAAATGTGAATTTCAATTTTCACTATAATTACGAGTCACTAATGCATACTTGTTTCCAGTTTTTCATATTCGCTATTTTCCAGTAGACGAAAGCATCATTTGTGCAAAATAACATACACAGATACTTCCCAGTTCTACTCAGGTGAGGAGGTGCCTTAGTGCCTTACATGGTCCTGGGCAGGACGCTGTTCGACAGCCGCCGACAAGGTGAGCGCGCTCCCAACGGTGACGGCTAGGTCGCATCACGGTTGAGATCACAGATCACGGTTGTCGGATGTTGTCGGATCAAACTGAGAGGTGTCGCTCGAGTTGAGTGGCACAACCGCTGCCCAGCTATGGGGTGGACCCGCTGCACGGCTGGTCAGGAGCTGGTCAGCAGCTGGTCAGCAGCTGGTCAGCAGCTGGTCAGCAGCTGGTCAGCAGCTAGGCGGCAGCTGGGCGGCAGCTGGGCGGCAGCTGGGCGCCAGCTGGGCGCCAGCTGGGCGGCGGACCCGCCGCAGGGCTGGCGCACGGACCGGGGGCGGCTCGGACTTTTCCGTCGCGGTTCGCGCGCTTCGATTAAGAAGAGCGCTTCTCGGTCAGCTGCTGAGGTATTCGGGGCTGGTGAAGCACGTGATGAAACTCTTCACTGCTGAACGTGCTGGCCAGAGTTCGATGTGCTCGCAGTCATGGCGTTCGGACAGCACTAAACTACGATCTACCAACTAAGCAGTTGGTGAGGGCGTCTGCCTGCGCCGGCCTCTATATCCTGCTAGCACGGTGGTCGGGTCTCACGCTCGCATAACCCCCGGCTAGGAGGATCAGCTGGCAACTCGCCCGGGCAGGGGGGACACGGCCGATACAGTAACGAAACGCTGACATCTCTGCCGAAAGTCAGAGATCTCCAGAGTCTCGTCAGAGACCTTCAGAGCCTCGTCAAAGATATCCAGAGCCTCGTCAGAGATCTCCAGAGCCTTGTCAGAGATCTCCAGAGCCTCGTCAGATATCTCCAGAGCCTTGTCAGAGACCTCCAGAGCCTCGTCAGAGATCTCCAGAGCCTGGTCAGAGATCTCCAGAGCCTCGTCAGAGATCTCCAGAGCCTGGTCAGGGATCTCCAGAGCCTCGTCAGAGATGTCCAGAGTTTCGTCAGAGATCTCCAGAGCCTCGTCAGAGACCTTCGGAGCCTCGTGAGAGATCTCCAGAGCCTCGTCAGAGATCTCCAGAGCCTGGTCAGAGATGTCCAGAGCGCCGCCTCGAGAGTCTGCGTCGCCGGTGCCCCCCTCCCAGGTGACGTTGCGGTGCGGCTCGGCCAGTCCCAGCGTGGCGGAGCCGACAGTGTCGCCCCCGCAGCTCACGTGAATGAGCTCTAATTGAGGACCGGCTAATGATGCTCGACCCCCCCCCCCCCTCGCCGCTGGGCACCCCCTGCGCCTGTTGTGAGGCCGACGCAGCCGCGGGGCGCCTCGTGAAGCGAGGACGCCAGACGGAGGCCCGCGTCCAGACTGTGACTGGTGCAGACTGTGGCTGGTGCAGACTGTGGCTGGTGCAGACTGTGGCTGGTGCAGACTGTGGCTGGTGCAGACTGTGGCTGGTGCAGACTGTGGCTGGTGCAGACTGTGGCTGGTGCAGACTGTGGCTGGTGCAGGCTGTGGCTGGTGCAGACTGTGACTGGTGCAGACTGTGGCTGGTGCAGACTGTGGCTGGTGCAGACTGTGACTGGTGCAGACTGTGACTGGTGCAGGCTGGCTGGGGCAGACTGTGGCTGGTGCAGACTGTGGCTGGGCAATGGTGCAGACTGGGCTGGTGCGACTGTGGCTGGTGCGACTTGGCTGGTGCGACTGTGGTGGTGCAGACTGTGGCTGGTGCAGACTGTGGCTGGTGCAGACTGTGGCTGGTGCAGACTGTGGCTGGTGCAGACTGTGGCTGGTGCAGACTGTGACTGGTGCAGACTGCGGCTGGTGCAGACTGTGGCTGGTGCAGACTGTGGCTGGTGCAGACTGTGGCTGGTGCAGACTGATATTGGTGCAGACTGTGGCTGGTGCAGACTGTGGCTGGTGCAGACTGTGACTGGTGCAGACTGTGACTGGTGCAGGCTGGCTGGGGCAGACTGTAGCTGTGGCAGACTGTGACTGGTGCAGACTGTGGCTGGTGCAGACTGTGACTGGTGCAGACTGTGGCTGGTGCAGACTGGCTGGTGCAGACTGTGGCTGGTGCAGACTGGCTGGTGCAGACTGTGGCTGGTGCAGATTGACTGGTGATACTGCGACTGGTGCAGACTAACGGGTGCAGAATGTGACTTGTGCAGACTGCGACTGGTGCAGACTGCGACTGGTGCAGACTGCGACCAGTGCTGACTGTGACTGGTGCAGACTGACCGGTGTAGACTGTGACTGACGCAGACCGAGACCGATCGGGCCATTGTCATGTCCGCGCGACCGGCTGGCCAACGTGAGCTTTTCTCCTGCGTCGCACCAGCAACGGTGATTCAGCGATTCCGGGATTCCGTGATTAATGATTCCGTAATTCAGTGATCCGATTTCGCACGAGGCGGGACGAACATCGGTATAATTGCAGTAATTGCTAATTGCGCGAAGCCATGCCAGATTTAAACCACTAAACCAGGTTTAAGCCAGATTCAAACTAGGCTCAAGCCAGATTCACACCAGATTGACCTTCCGACAAATTGGACCATTTGTGGCTGTTCAGGCTATTCAGGTGGGCTACTTGAACGTGGCGTGCGCCATTGAGTGTTTAGACTGCATCGTCCACCGGCGAGAGCGATGTAAGAAGCTCGATATCAAGCCTACATGCGTCATATTTTTGTTTTCTTATCACACACACATACCAAGATGGAGTTGGTGGTGATATCCCCAATAAGCAATAAACGCGCATTTTCTGCCCCGTGAAGAACACAACGTACATAGGAAAATTCACCTGCAGAAACAATTCCTCGGTGAATGCAGACATATGTTAATTAGCTAGCCCACTTACCAATTCTGCGAAACTGACGGGTCAGGTCGGGTCGGGCGAGGTCATGCTGGAAAGTCCAAATTCTGCGAGACTGACGGGTCAGGTCGGGTCGGGCGAGGTCATGCTGGAAAGTCGGGAGCGTATCACCACTGGCTCCCGATCAATGTGCCCATCATCAAAGCCCAAAGCCGTCCTTCGGTGTTGCCGAACGCCAGCCGATGTGTCCACGTGAGTCGCGGACACCTCGCTGACCGATCGGCGGCCCGCGCGCCGCCGTCGTGGCCGTGACCCATTAACCGTGACCCAGTCGGCGCCAATCACGTGACACGCTCCGCCTCCGGCCAGTTGGACACAAGCAGTGGCTGCGGTGCCGGCGGTCGGCTGGTGAACGGCTGATGATGCTGTGTCACCCCGCCTCCCGTCACGTGGACACAGACGGCACCGGCTCCGTCGGCTTCCTGGTCGTGGCGCGGCCATGGTCGCCCCCTCCCCCCAACCCCCGCCCCCGCCCCCACCAGCCGTGACGGCCGCCACGCTGCTGACTGCACACGCCGAGCAAAGTGGCCGCGGCACTTTTCCCGCTGGACTGCGCGCAAAAAGCCGGCGGCCGGCGAAAAACCCGGCGAGCCAATTACACTGTTGTGAAGAGTGTAGCCGGTGAAGTTGTGGGTCAGGAGCGGCGCAGAAATCACGCACACCACTGAGGGCCGTGTCATTACAGGCACACAATGGAAAATAAAACATGGGTAAAAGGGTTCGGGCGTGACGTGCGATTCGCTCTCTTGCTTAGGATTGGATGTCGTACTGAATACGTTATCAGAGAAAGAAAACGGCATCGAACCTGTGCTGCGACGAGTGTGGATTCGATGCAAGTCGAATTTATGGTTTCTTGCATGGCATAACATGTTTCCAACATTTAATTTGCCTATAGCCTTTGCCAGACTGTTCGACTGGACGGTCATCAAGTCATAAAGTGTTCAGTGTTTTGTTTCTGGACGTCAACTCTGATGTGATCTAGGTCGGCAACCTAAGGTGACCCGGGATCAAACTGTTAACAATAGATGAGACAAACAGACAGTTGATAAAATGTTTAAGACAAATTTGGGCGCGCTACAGGCACCCAATTGTTTCACGTTCGGGAGTGGGCTGTCGGGACCTCAATCTCCCCAGTCGGTTGAAAGTTGATGGTGGGAAGCAATGTGGAAGCATACACTCAGCTAGATGTGGTGGAAAAAAACAATGGTGATATGCTCTAAACACAGCGTGCTATGCGGTACAAAAACAAGGGTGCGTGGCTAACTTGTCATGTTTATGGCTTGGTCTTTTTTAGCTGTTTTGCGTAAGGACTTGGCTTGCCTCTCGTTTCAGTGCAGTTGGAAAGAAGTAAACTCACTAATGACCACAGTCTGCTTAGGAGCAGGAGCATATAGGTCACTAAGCTCACGCCCCGGTCTTCAGGAACTTTAGCAGGAACAGGAGAGTACGAACAGGAACCCTATAGGTGCCTCATGGAGCGAATACACTTAAAAAGCGATTTGCTTGCCGCCATGCTTTTTCGGACGACCTTTACTGGGAGGCAAGAACGAACAAAAGCAACAGCAGCTAAAGAAGAGCACCGAAGACAACGGGCTGACCGCAACTGCACAAACTGAAAGGGGACAGAAAAGAGAAAAAGACGAACGAATACAGCACAACTCAACACATTCGATTCCTAGTGCAGGCTTGCACGCATGCACTACCGGCTCTGCACCCCGTACTGAAGGCTGCCACAGTGTTCACGCTCGTGCATCAACACAACACGCGGGGATCGCAGCCGTGCTGAGCTACAGTTCGAACACAACACTGGCCGTCGCCCCAGGCGAGCCATCCGTTTTCGGCGCTGCGTCTCAATCTCGCCTCGTTCGTCATCATCAGACGGACGGGGCGGCCGACGGTCGCCGCCGGCGCCGCCATTGCACAACCTGATCGGGACCGATCCCGTCGGCGATCGCGGCCACTAAATTGTGAGTTATTATGCGCGAGTCATCTGAATACGGCTGCCGGCGAGTATGCAAATGGCGCCACGAGACGACGTAGGGCTGCGCGCGACATCTCTAGACAGAATGGCCATTCGAACGTCGCCACGGCGCGAGGCGAGACGAGAACGGGCTCACGCGCTACGCTGTGTCTCACCACACGCCACCCGGCCCATATGTCGCCGACACGGGTCATGGTCACTCACCACAAAGCAAGAAAAAGGAGTGAAATCTACCTTACATCATAGCCAACGTATATGACATATGAACGCACACCTGACAAGCCAGAGAAACCAGGTCGGCGAATGCTGCCCAGTGTGTCAAAAGGTACCATTGTGTGTGGCCTTCAGGTCGCCGCTATTGTTCTCATGCTGATCCGCCTGGTGGTGAACCATGTGTCAACCGTCAAAATTTCGTCCATGTCTAACATGGAGTCCTGTAGAGCTAGTCCTGTCACTGTTCGGGTCCGCATTGGTGGTGTGCATATCCCCGCTCCTACCCCCACAACATTTCACAATGGATTTCACGAAGCGTCACCTGTGTCGGCCCCTGGACGAGACCCCCGGTGTCAGTGCGTCACCTGTGTCGGCCCCTGGACGAGACCCCCGGTGTCAGTGCGTACCTGTTGCCCTCGCCCCGGTGTCAGTGCGTCACCTGTGTCGGGCCCTGGACGGGACCCCCGGTGTCAGTGCGTCACCTGTGTCGGCCCCTGGACGGGACCCCCGGTGTCAGTGCGTCACCTGTGTCGGGCCCTGGACGGGACCCCCGGTGTCAGTGCGTCACCTGTGTCGGCCCCTGGACGGGACCCCCGGTGTCAGTGCGTCACCTGTGTCGGCCCCTGGACGAGACCCCCGCCCTGGACGAGACCCCCGGTGTCAGTGCGTCACCTGTGTCGGCCCCTGGACGAGACCCCCGGTGCCAGTGCGTCACCTGTGTCGGGCCCTGGACGGGACCCCCGGTGTCAGTGCGTCACCTGTGTCGGCCCCTGGACGAGACCCCCGGTGTCAGTGCGTCACCTGTGTCGGCCCCTGGACGGGACCCCCGGTGTCAGTGCGTCACCTGTGTCGGCCCCTGGACGAGACCCCCGGTGTCAGTGCGTCACCTGTGTCGGCCCCTGGACGAGACCCCCGGTGTTAGTGCGTCACCTGTGTCGGCCCCTGGACGAGACCCCCGTGTCAGTGCGTCACCTGTGTCGGCCCCTGGACGGGACCCCCGGTGTCAGTGCGTCACCTGTGTCGGCCCCTGGACGAGACCCCCGGTGTCAGTGCGTCACCTGTGTCGGCCCCTGGACGAGACCCCCGGTGTCAGTGCGTCACCTGTGTCGCCTGGTCACCTGTGTCGGCCCCTGGACGGGACCCCCGGTGTCAGTGCGTCACCTGTGTCGGCCCCTGGACGAGACCCCCGTGTCAGTGCGTCACCTGTGTCGGCCCCTGGACGGGACCCCCGGTGTCAGTGCGTCACCTGTGTCGGCCCCTGGACGAGACCCCCGGTGTCAGTGCGTCACCTGTGTCGGCCCCTGGACGAGACCCCCGGTGTCAGTGCGTCACCTGTGTCGGCCCCTGGACGGGACCCCCGGTGCCAGTGCGTCACCTGTGTCGGGCCCTGGACGAGACCCCCGGTGTCAGTGCGTCACCTGTGTCGCCCTGGACGGGACCCCCGGTGTCAGTGCGTCACCTGTGTCGGCCCCTGGACGAGACCCCCGGTGTCAGTGCGAGGACGAACTGCATGTCTCCCGCCGCTCCATTAAACCAGCTGCATGCTCTCTGAAGCCAACCCGACGACAGGTGACTTCAGGCGCCACGTCATCAGCTCCCAGAACAAGGAAATTAACGCCGTCCATTCCAGCCAAGCTAGGTATTCAGCTAGGCTAGGTATCCAGCCAGGCTAGGTATCCAGCCAGGCTAGGTACCCAGCCAGGTTAGGTATCCAGTAAGGCTAGGTACCTCGCTAGGCTAGGTATTCAGCCAGGCTATGTATCCAGCCAGGCTAGGTTCACCCAGGCTAAGAATCCAGCCAGGCTATGCGTCTAGCCAGGCTAGGTATTCATCCAGGCAAGATATCCAGCCAGGCTATGTAACCAACCAGTCTAGGTATCCAGCCAGGCCAGATATTCATCCAGGCTAGGTACTCAGCCAGACTAGGTATTCAGGCAGGCTAGGTATCCAGCATGGCTAGGTATTCAACCAGGCTAGGTTTTCAGTCAGACTAGGTTTTCAGTCAGGCTAGGCATCCATGGCTAGGGTTTGGTCGATTCATCTTTAGAATCGTTCCCGCGCGCTTGCAACACGCACAGCAGGGGCCTGTCTTGCATTTGTCTGTTGACTGCAACAACAAGCATGTTCGGCCCGCCTCTTCAGCATGCTGGGTCTCCGTGCACCGCGCGACATCCTGTCGCTGGGCCAACGTCGGACCGCTCGACACCCAGCACGGGACGGGGCTGTCCACCGCGCGACATCCTGTCGCTGGGCCGACGTCGGACCGCTCGACACCCAGCACGGGACGGGGCCGTCCACCGCGGGACAGCCTGTCGCTGGGCCGACGTCGGACCGCTCGACACCCAGCACGGACGGGCTGTCCACCGCGACAGCGGCACGTCGGACCGCTCGACACCCAGCACGGGACGGGGCTGTCCACCGCTCGACACCCAGCACGGGACGGGGCCGTCCACCGCTCGACACCCAGCACGGGACGGGGCTGTCCACCGCGCGACATCCTGTCGCTGGGCCAACGTCAGACCGCTCGACACCCAGCACGGGACGGGGCTGTCCACCGCGCGACATCCTGTCGCTGGGCCGACGTCGGACCGCTCGACACCCAGCACGGGACGGGGCTGTCCACCGCGCGACATCCTGTCGCTGGGCCGACGGGCGGCACAACGTCAGACCGCTCGACACCCAGCACGGGACGGGGCTGTCCACCGCGCGACATCCTGTCGCTGGGCCGACGTCAGACCGCTCGACACCCAGCACGGGACGGGGCTGTGCAGACGCCACCGCCGGCGGCCGACCTTGTTACCGAGTCCGTGCGGCAGGTCAGCCCGCCAGTGTACCGCACGTGCAGGCAGCAGCTCACACGCGGGCGTCTGCCGCACGTGCACCGCTCTAGTCGAGGGCGGGCCTTATATGATGCTATTGAAATGGCTCGGCGAATTGGTTCTGTACGCGCCTGCATCTATAGCACCATAAAGACGTAAAGACATAAAGACATAAAAGATCAGTGCAACTATGAGCCACAAGGGCCGTTCTTGGTTGCACTCTGGACACTAAGCCAGTTTCCCACCAAATCCGTTGATCAGCCCTTCCTGGAATACTGAAAAGCAGGCCCTCTATTCATATAATGATTGTCTATGCTGTTTCTAAAGATGTTCAATGTGCTGCTACTGAGAATGGTTTCCGGCAGCTGGTTCCAGTGTTTTATTGCCCTGTTGATGAAGAAAGACTGCCTTAACTTTCTCCTGCTGTGGTTAACTTTAAACTTGAATTTATGACCTCTAATTGCATCATTTCAATTAAATTGAAACATTTCCCCGAGATATCCCTTCTCCTGACCATGGATAAATTTACAGGCCTCGACGAGATCTCCTCTCAGTCTTCTATATCTAAGCGAAAACATATTCAATTGCTTCAGCATTCTTAGTGCCTTCTTTCTAACTTCCTTGGTCTGTCCTGATGCCCCCAATTTTGTGTTCAGAATAACACCTAAATCCTTCTCCTGTTGAGTCACTGATAGCACTTGGCCACGTGTCAAGTATGGAGCCTTCATATGCTGCCTACCTACATGCATGATTTTGCACTTATCAAAGTTGAATTTCATTCGCCATTCTTTGGACCACTTCACAAGTTCGTCTAAGTCTTTCTGCAGCGAGATATGCTCACTGTGGCCTGTTATTGCCCTAAAGACCTTCAATTCATCCGCAAATTTCAAAACCTTACTGCTTAGGCCACTTTCAATGTTATTTACAAATATAATGAACAGTAGTGGTCCCAGTACTGACCCCTGGGGGACTCCACTAAGAACAAAGGCTGGGACTAAGGCTAAAGGCTAGGACATGAAAAAGCACACAAGTGAAACAGCACGTAGCCTAAAGACAAAATGGCGATGGGCAGCCTCGCTAGGTTGATGTAGTATAATATGCGTCTTAAAAATATATCAGATAAAACTATGTAAATATATTCACAGAAGCAAGTGCTAAACACCCAACAGTTTAGCTCACTGTCCTGTTCTGCAACGACTTATCTGGCAAGTAGGAGCTCTCCATCGACACTCGGCACTGCTTCCACCGTGACATCTGCCGGCAAGCTGAGCAACAAGCATACTATAACACCTATAGCATGCATTGGCATCACACCTTAACACAAATTGGCATTACGTCTGGCCGATTATATGTCTGGAATGTTGAGGATTGGGCTCACATCCTCCCCAAGCAAATAGACACACGAATGTGAATACATACGGTGGACAAGATTATATGCACGAACGCCGGCTTCGGCCGCCGAGTGCACAGCGAAACCGAGCGCTCGTGCCGCTTCCTACGGCACAAGAGTGGCGCGAAGGGGCTCTATCTTGGACGTTATGATCTTGGACGCGGAGGGGCTATATAAAGGGCTAGATTTTGTACGTTATGATCCTTGTGCTTTGTGGGCTTTGGACGTTATAAACTTTGGTACTAAATGAACTCTGGGCGTTATGAATGCCCCTGGCGTGAAGCGCGACCGGCCGCTAACGAACGAGATCAGGCGGCTACCACGCGCCGGCGTCAGCACGTGGCGAGGCGTGCGCGTCGCCTCAGCTCGTAAAACGGTCATCAGCAGCAGACGGTAGTGATGCTAATCCGATCCCGACCGTCGCGTGACCTTGGTGATGCCAATCTGACCGGCCACAGTTGGCGGTTGCGATGCCAATCGCGGTAGTCCGCGGCCATTGATCCGCATTGGGCGATGGCCGCATTTTATATTGTTTCCAGACGTAAAAGTGCGGCGCGGCAGACCTGTTTCGGTCTCGACGGGTCCGTTGTCGGCGGCCGCGTCGGCGGTGTCAGTCGGAAGGCCGTGTCGGTACCGCGCCCGCCGCAACAAAACTTGCATCCCCAGCTGGCACGTGCAGTGTCCCTGCGCAACACCGCCGCCGGCCAGACCGTCGACAGTTATGGCGCTGTTGATCGGCGAGCCGGCTCGCGGCGACCGTCGCGCCCGCTCCACTGTTTGCACAATCGCGCTCCGGCAACGACACTTTATGGGAATTCCGATCCAAATTTTATGCCGCGCCGAACATTGCTGGTTCGGTACAAAGGCTCAGTATAATGGCCACGTGTGTTCGGCGCTTGATACGTGCGCCACGTTTGAATAACTCAACGTCAATGAGAAGACATTGTTCTGTTTCTACTATGCATTCATGCTGTCTAATGTGCATGCTATGTTTCTAAGTCGGAACTTGGAAGTCCCGCAATGATCGAAAGGCGTAACAGGGCCCGTGCCGACAACTTTTTCAGCCTCGTCCAGCTCGGGGCACCTCCATGCATGTTCGGCCCTAGGGGTTCGTTGGGGATTTCCTGTAAAAATACCGAGTCTTTAAACAATATGATGGAGCACTCTGCTAGGCCTGGGGGCTTTTAGCGAACCCAATGGACCTGCCGTCAGGATTAATTGGTCTCCGGTTCTGGGGCGACATGACAGGGCTTCTTGATGAGTGCTTACACCGTCCGCGAATTTGGTGGATCTCTACTAACTCTAACGTGCCTGGACCTATGCATAAATGATTCGCCGCTTTTGATCTAGTGGCTTCCTGAAAATTCCGGGTCCGACGGTCACCCAGCCTATGGTGGGACTGAGAGACGGCCACTGGTGGGACTGAGAGACGGCCACTGGTGGGACTGAGAGACGGCCACTGGTGGGACTGGGAGACGGCCACTGGTGGGACTGAGAGCTGGCCACTGGTGGGACTGGGAGCCGGCCACTGGTGGGACTGGGAGCCGGCCACTGGTGGGACTGAGAGACGGCCACTGGTGGGACTGGGAGACGGCCACTGGTGGGACTGAGAGACGGCCACTGGTGGGACTGAGAGAGGACTGGTGGGACTGAGAGCGGCCACTGGTGGGACTGGACTGGGAGACGGCCACTGGTGGGACTGGGAGACGGCCACTGGTGGGACTGAGCTGGGGACGGGGGAGGGGCACTGGTGGGACTGGGAGGGCCACTGGTGGGACTGGGAGCGGGCACTGGTGGGACTGGGAGCGGGCCACTGGTGGGACTGAGAGGGGCCACTGGTGGGAGCTGGCCACTGGTGGGACTGGGAGACGGCCACTGGTGGGACTGGGAGACGGCCACTGGTGGGACTGGGAGACGGCCACTGGTGGGACTGGGAGACGGCCACTGGTGGGACTGGGAGACGGCCACTGGTGGGACTGGGAGCGGGCCACTGGTGGGACTGGGAGACGGCCACTGGTGGGACTGGGAGACGGCCACTGGTGGGACTGGGAGACGGCCACTGGTGGAACTGAGAGCTGGCCACTGGTGGGACTGGGAGACGACCGCTGGTGGGACTGAGAGCCGGCCACTGGTGGGACTGAGAGCTGGCCACTGGTGGGACTGGGAGCCGGCCACTGGTGGGACTGGGAGACGACCGCTGGTGGGACTGGGAGACGGCCGCTGGTGGGACTGAGAGCCGACAACTGGTGAGACTGACAGCCGGCCGCTGATGGGACTGAGAGCTGGCCACTGGTGGGACTGGGAGACGACCGCTGGTGTGACTGACAGCCAGCTACTCGCAGCGGCGGAAGTAAATTACATCGGGGCGTGTTGGCGGTTTTGTCGGTGGTCATGTCGGTGTTGATGTTGGTGATAATGTCGGGAGTCATATCGGTGGTCATGTTGGTGGTCATGTTGGTGGTCATGGAGGAAGTGGTTGAAACTGTTGGTTCGTGCTCACAGAGCGCTGGTCCTCTCTCCCCTATCTCTCTCTCTCTCTCTCTCTCTCTCTCTCTCTCTCTCCCTCCCTCTCTCCCTATCTCCCTCTCTCGTTTTTCTCTCTCTCTCTCTTTCTTTAACTTTCTGGATGGTAAGTACGTCCCTTTGGGATTTCTACACCTATGTTCTCGGATCGCTCACGGATACGTGAACACAGGTGTTTATTCTTCTTACATTTTCATCTTCGTCATTAACGCCAATTTGGCCCTTCCAGACATGACCTCTGCTCGTGGTTCTGGAACCGCCAGCAGACTGATGTACGGTAGAGCACGCAACTGTTTCCATGTGCTCGTGGTTCGGCGTTTCTGCAGCGGCCGCGCCGAAGCACGATTGCAGTAGCGCCCGCCCGCCACTGACTCAGTGCCCGAGGCCACACCTCCGGTGACGTCAGCGCTCAAGGTCACCACCGAAGCGTCATCAGTTGCCAAGGTCACCACACCGGTGGCCAGTGCACAGTTTCGGTGACCATCGGTGACCGCCAAGCCGCGGCGCAGTCGACAAAAGCGCGGGACAACCGCGCGCGTGGCGATCAAGCGAGCCGAGCCGACCTTGGCAGTCTGCAGGCTGGTCGCTTTCGGACTGTTCCGCTTTAAATACAGAATGCGCGGGCGTGCTGTCCGCGAGGCAGCGGGGGGGCGGACGGTGAGTCGATCTAGCGGGGGGGGGTCCGCCGGGGACGCGCGACGTGTCGCAGCCGGGGGCGCGGCGCGCCACTTTCTGAGCGCCCGCGGTCGCCGCGCGGGCCGGCTGTCTGCGCCCGCCGACGTTGATCCCGTTCACGAGCGGAAGCGGCTCGGGTTCGCGGCTCGGCTGTGTCCGAGGCAGCTCCTCGGCGGCAGTCGACTGGTCCGGTCGACACGTTGCATTGACCTCGGCGGTCAAATGTATAGTCGCGTGATCCAGGTGGTGCCCCGACGGATTTGTTCCCGGAGGGATCACCATCGTGTTCTCAATGTTCGCATCCTGACCTAGTCGTTCCGGTCGGCTCGATCTCCGTTGGTGCGACACCACGCGTGCACGAGCGTTGGCAAACGTGGTGAGACACGCTATATCGCCTGAGTGACGACTCCTCCCATACAGCGCCGTGTTCAGGTTTCTCAGAAATGGTGGAAACCCCGCTGCCAACTTCCCCTACGCCCGTGGGTGTGGTCTGCATCGCGTGTCTCTCTTTCCTGGCGCCATCGCGTTCGTTTCGCCGCACGCGCTCACCCAACGCGCGCGTCATTAAGCGGCTGGACTGAGATGGTGGCGGGCGGCTGGACTGGGATGGTGGCGGGCGGCTGGACTGGGATGGTGGCGGGCGGCTGGACTGAGATGGTGGTGGGCGGTTGGACTGAGATGGTGGTGGGCGGCTGGACTGGGATGGTGGCGGGCGGCTGGACTGAGATGGTGGCGGGCGGTTGGACTGAGATGGTGGTGGGAGGCTGGACTGGGATGGTGGTGGGCGGCTGGACTGGGATGGTGGCGGGCGGCTGGACTGAGATGGTGGCGGGCGGTTGGACTGAGATGGTGGTGGGAGGCTGGACTGGGATGGTGGTGGGAGGCTGGACTGAGATGGTGGTGGGAGGCTGGACTGGGATGGTGGCGGGCGGCTGGACTGGGATGGTGGGGAGGCTGGACTGAGATGGTGGTGGGCGGCTGGACTGAGATGGTGGCGGGCGGTTGGACTGAGATGGTGGCGGGCGGCTGGACTGAGATGGTGGGCTGGGATGGTGGCGGGCTGGACTGAGATGGGGGGGTGGGATGGTGGCGGGCGGTTGGACTCAGATGGTGGCGGGCGGCTGGACTGAGATGGTGGCGGGCGGTTGGACTGAGATGGTGGCGGGCGGCTGGACTGGGATGGTGGCGGGCGGCTGGACTGGGATGGTGGCGGGCGGCTGGACTGGGATGGTGGCGGGCGGCTGGACTGGGATGGTGGCGGGCGGTTGGACTGAGATGGTGGCGGGCGGTTGGACTGAGATGGTGGCGGGCGGCTGGACTGGGATGGTGGCGGGCGGCTGGACTGGGATGGTGGCGGGCGGCACGCGGCCCGAGGACGCTCAGTACGTGGCAGCGACACAACTGTGTGGCCGGGCGGCAGCGACACATTGAACGCGTCGGCCGGAATTTCCCTCTTGGGTAGTGGACTCAAAGTTCCCACTCGTCTTATCGGATTTCCTGGTTTAGTAAAGCTACCGCGGGGAGCATTTTCAGTAGATGTTTAAGCAGCACATTGCTTGCAGCTCTTGGCTCGCTGTGTTAATTGGCGGCGCGAAATAATCGTGTTAGATTTGAAGGCCGATTAGCGTGTTCGGTGTTCCGTTCTGGCTTCTCGTGTTGCCGGTGTGTTGCCGGTGTGTTGCCGGTGTGTTGCCGGTGTGTTGCCGATGTGTTGCCGGCGTGTTGCCGGTGTTGCCATGCTGAGGTTCTTGACGCCGGACTTCCAGCGCCGGTCGACATTTGTGACGTCACCGTGAACGGTGCGGGGGATCGCCTCGCCAACAACATTTCATGAAGGTGTCATCAGTGCTATGGCGCCTAGGGTCTACATCCTTCTGCGGTGCATTAGGGAAACACAATAACTGAAACTTTTTTCAGTTCCGCCCGGCCGGCTATTAATTGTCTGATTACGGTCGCTCCTGTCAATATGGACAATTACCAGGCCGTGGGATATAGGCGTTGGAGAGCACCGTGAGAAATTATTTTTTTTTTAACGATACGGAATCTGGTCGGGCGGCAGCCGTGTTACCGGACAGCCGTGCCACCACCCATCCTGGCCGCGACGACAGCAGTAGCGGGGGCCAGCAGCAGCCGAGGAGCGGCACGGCCCGCCCCTTCCGCCCTCCACAACTTCACTACATCGGAACAGTCGGTTGGTTGGTTATTGGAGTTTAGGGGCGCATCGACTACATCGGTCATGCAGCGCCCACATCGGAACAGTCGCTGCCGTGGCTTTTCGAAGCCCAGTGCACCAACAAGTAGCGGCAGCACCTTGAAGGCGAAATACAACTACCTGATGTTGTCGTCGGGTCATTCAGCTTGCAGCTGGAGCACCTCAGACCAACTCATTGAGGTCAGGGTCAAGTGGCGCCCGTCAAGCTTGCACACTGGCAATATGGCGGAAATTTATCTCGCGCGGTGTCAGCCTTCAATTCGGTCACACGATGAAAAGGAAGGCCAGCAGCATACCCCTCTCTACACAAAGATCGACGACGTCGTGAAAGTTGACGACGCCTAATTTGCACTGGGGCCGTTTTCCCGCCAGTGGATGGAAGTGGAGGCCCCAGCTCGACCTCGATCAGCTATGGCAGATTATGTGATCTTGAGACAATGAGGCGATGCCCGGCATCAGCCATGACTGCGAGCTGGCCAGCTCGGCAGGGCACGCTGGCGCCATTCATGGTGTCGGCCCTGCCCACTGGTGTCGGCCGTGACTTCGGAGGCAGTTGAACAAACTGTTCACTTTTTCTCCTTTTAAAATAAATTTTGTCAGAATTATTGCTGGGATGGCTATATGGACTTCGATGTATTTCATGAAGGTCTGTATTGGCACTTTATTCACCATTCCAGGAGTAAGTGTAAGTAAGTAAGTAAGTAAGTAAGTAAGTAAGTAAGTAAGCAAGTAAGTGAGTGTGTAGACCGATCTACGATTGGCGCCTCGGTTGTCCCCTGTCTGCCCAGACAGACGGAGGTCAGCTCCATCATAGTCTCTCCAGAGCGTATGTAGATGCGCCCAGTAGGCATTGGTGAAGCATCCTGCGATTGTATTGTTTCCCTTCACCGGCGTACGGCGCCCAGGGCGAGGGCGAGAGGCGAGAGGTGAGAGGCGAGAGGCGAGAGACGAGTGGCGAGAGACGAGAGGCGACAGGCGAGAGACGAGAGACGAGAGACGAGAGACGAGAGACGAGAGACGAGAGCCGGGAGGCGAATTACGAGCCCCCTGCACCAGACACTAAATCACGACAGTAAACTTGGGGGCCGACCGTAGCCGAGCTATTTTTGCAGCCCAGAGAGGCATGCACATTTAGTGCCAGTACAAGGTATTGACAACCAAGTAAAATATATTTAGTCAATTCAGCACAGTGCATCCAGGGCGCGTGCTTTGCATTCGGAACAGAAAATCAACTGTGAGAACCCCTAGCAATTTCTGTGCATGTACACTGAAAAAGAATTCAATTCGCCGACATTAGCTGCAATTTCCCGAAATCGTTCTCATCTGCCGAGCATGGTGCATGCATCTGAGCGTGTCGTGCAGTCGGCCCAACTGTCGGCCTGGCAGGGCGCCCCGTCACGTGACGGCCCTTCCTGTTCCGGCGGGCGATGCTGTCATCGGCCGACCACGTGAGGAATGTCGGCCGCTGCCCAGTAGGCGGCACGGCCTGCTCCTTCCTCAGCCACTCGACCCGCTCGCTCCGTTATGCAGACAACGTGCGTCCCGGCTCTGCTGAATAACCCAGCCGTGTCTGGTGGTGGTCGGCCGCCTGCCGGCGCGGAGGCCACACGCGGCACGTGTCCTCGACACGTGTCGTCTTCGCACGTGCCGTCTTCGCACATGTCCTCGACACGTGTCGTCTTCGCACGTGTCGTCTTCGCACGTGTCTTCGGCACGCGTCTTCGAAGCGTGCCGAAGGCGGTACGTGTCGTCTTTGACCGATTCACGTAGGGTCGGCCCATTCGGCAATCGGATTTCAGCAGGCAATCGGCATTCGGCAAGTCATTTCACGACAAGTCTACGAACGAACCGCTATAGCAATGGAACCGAAATAACGGCATCGCTGTCGGCTTTTAGATAGTTTGCTTCATTTAGGTATCTTCTCCGCCACAATGGAAGCCAGTGCGTGTTATTGCCGCTAAAAAGGCTAAGTTGCATTACCACCCCTTCTGCCTCTGATCCAAATGATTGCTACAGAGAAACGATGATCATGTCATCGTCACACCTCACCCGTCTGTCATTGTCAGACCTTACACATCTATCGTTACACCTTACACATATGTCGTTGTCACACCTTACACACCTGTCGTCACACCTTTAACACCTGTTGTCACACCTTACACATCTGCCGTTGTCACACCTCACACACTTGTCGTCACACCTTAGACACCTGTCGTCACACCTTAGACACCTGTCGTCACACCTTACACACCTGTCGTCACACCTTACACACCTGTCGTCACATCTTACACATTTGTCGTCACACCCTACACACCTGTCGTCACACATTTACACCTGCCCTCACACCTTCACACCTGTCGTTACACCTGACCCGCCATTCATTGCAAATGTCGGGCCGGGACCACCCGCTGTGCCATACCACAGGCTCAACTGCAAGGTCTTCACGCCCGGCTCACACGGCTGGCTGTGGAGAGACCGGCTGTGGAGAGGCTGGCTGTGGAGAGGCTGGCTGTGGAGAGGCTGGCTGTGGAGAGACTGGCTGTGGAGAGGCTGGCTGTGGAGAGGCCGGCTGTGGAGAGGCTGGCTGTGGAGAGGCTGGCTGTGGAGAGGCTGGCTGTGGAGAGGCCGGCTGTGGAGAGGCTGGCTGTGGAGAGGCTGGCTGTGGAGAGGCCGGCTGTGGAGAGGCTGGCTGTGGAGAGGCTGGCTGTGGAGAGGCCGGCTGTGGAGAGGCCGGCTGTGGAGAGGCCGGCTGTGGAGAGGCTGGCTGTGGAGAGGCTGGCTGTGGAGAGGCCGGCTGTGGAGAGGCTGGCTGTGGAGAGGCTGGCTGTGGAGAGGCTGGCTGTGGAGAGGCCGGCTGGCTGTGGAGAGGCCGGCTGTGGAGAGGCTGGCTGTGGAGAGGCTGGCTGGCTGTGGAGAGGCGGCTGTGGAGAGGGGCTGTGGAGAGGCTGGCTGTGGAGAGGCTGGCTGTGGGAGAGGCTGGCTGTGGAGAGGCTGGCTGTGGAGAGGCCGGCTGTGGAGGCTGGCTGTGGAGAGGCTGGCTGTGGAGAGGCTGGCTGTGGAGAGGCTGGCTGTGGAGAGGCTGGCTGTGGAGAGGCTGGCTGTGGAGAGGCTGGCTGTGGAGAGGCTGGCTGTGGAGAGGCTGGCTGTGGAGAGGCTGGCTGTGGAGGGCTGGCTGTGGAGAGGCTGGCTGTGGAGAGGCTGGCTGTGGAGAGGCCGGCTGTGGAGAGGCCGGCTGTGGAGAGGCCGGCTGTGGAGAGGCTGGCTGTGGAGAGGCTGACTGTGGAGAGGCTGGCTGTGGAGAGGCTGGTTGTGGAGAGGCTGGCTGTGGAGGGGCTGGCTGTGGAGAGGCTGGCTGTGGAGAGGCTGGCTGTGGAGAGGCTGGCTGTGGAGAGGCTGGCTGTGGAGAGGCTGGCTGTGGAGAGGCTGGCTGTGGAGAGGCTGGCTGTGGAGAGGCTGGCTGTGGAGAGGCTGGCTGTGGAGAGGCTGGCTGTGGAGAGGCTGGCTGTGGAGAGGCTGGCTGTGGAGAGGCTGGCTGTGGAGAGGCCGGCTGTGGAGAGGCTGGCTGTGGAGAGGCTGGCTGTGGAGAGGCTGGCTGTGGAGAGGCTGGCTGTGGAGAGGCTGGCTGTGGAGAGGCTGGCTGTGGAGAGGCTGGCTGTGGAGAGGCCGGCTGTGGAGAGGCCGGCTGTGGAGAGGCCGGCTGTGGAGAGGCTGGCTGTGGAGAGGCTGGCTGTGGAGAGGCTGGCTGTGGAGAGGCTGGCTGTGGAGAGGCTGGCTGTGGAGAGGGGTGTGGGAGGCTGGCTGTGGAGAGGCTGGCTGTGGAGAGGCTGGCTGGCTGGCTGTGGAGAGGCCGGCTGTGGGGGTGGAGAGGCTGGCTGTGGAGAGGCCGGTGTGGAGAGGCTGGCTGTGGAGAGGCTGGCTGTGGAGAGGCTGGCTGTGGAGAGGCTGGCTGTGGAGAGGCTGGCTGTGGAGAGGCCGGCTGTGGAGAGGCTGGCTGTGGAGAGGCTGGCTGTGGAGAGGCTGGCTGTGGAGGGGCTGGCTGTGGAGAGGCCGGCTGTGGAGAGGCCGGCTGTGGAGAGGCCGGCTGTGGAGAGGCCGGCTGTGGAGAGGCTGGCTGTGGAGAGGCTGGCTGTGGAGAGGCTGGCTGTGGAGAGGCTGGCTGTGGAGAGGCTGGTGTGGAGGGCTGGCTGTGGAGAGGGGCTGGCTGTGGAGAGGCTGGCTGTGGAGAGGCTGGCTGTGGAGAGGCTGGCTGTGGAGAGGCCGGCTGTGGAGAGGCCGGCTGTGGAGAGGCCGGCTGTGGAGAGGCCGGCTGTGGAGAGGCTGGCTGTGGAGAGGCTGGCTGTGGAGAGGCTGGCTGTGAGGGGGAGGGGAAGTAGAGGTCGCCCGCTGGCCTTTACTGGACTGACGGAAAAGGCGTAGGCGGTGAGGAAAACAACGGTGGCTGGACCTGCCGTGACGGTACCGATGGCGACGGGGCTGATGGCGACGGGCTGATAGTGACGGGGCTGATGGTGACGGGACTGATGGTGACGGGACTGATGGTGACGGGACTGATGGTGACGGGACTGACGGTGACGGGGCTGATGGCGACGGGGCTGATAGTGACGGGGCTGATGGTGACGGGACTGATGGTGACGGGGCTGATGGTGACGGGGCTGATGGTGACGGGACTGATGGTGACGGGACTGATGGTGACGGGACTGATGGTGACGGGACTGATGGTGACGGGGCTGATGGTGACGGGGCTGATGGTGACGGGACTGATGGTGACGGGGCTGATGGTGACGGGACTGATGGTGACGGGACTGATGGTGACGGGGCTGATGGTGACGGGACTGATGGTGACGGGACTGATGGTGACGGGGCTGATGGTGACGGGGCTGATGGTGACGGGGCTGATGGTGACGGGGCTGATGGTGACGGGGCTGATGGTGACGGGACTGATGGTGACGGGGCTGATGGTGACGGGGCTGACGGTGACGGGGACTGATGGTGATGGGGCTGATGGTGACGGGACTGATGGTGACGGGACTGATGGTGGGGACTGATGGTGACGGGACTGATGGTGACGGGGCTGATGGTGACGGGACTGATGGTGACGGGGCTGATGGTGACGGGACTGATGGTGACGGGACTGATGGTGACGGGGCTGATGGTGACGGGGCTGATGGTGACGGGGCTGATGGTGACGGTGACGGGACTGATGGTGACGGGACTGATGGTGACGGGACTGATGGTGACGGGACTGATGGTGACGGGACTGATGGTGACGGGACTGATGGTGACGGGACTGATGGTGACGGGACTGATGGTGACGGGACTGATGGTGACGGGGCTGATGGTGACGGACTGATGGTGACGGGACTGATGGTGAAGGGACTGACGGTGATGGGACTTTGATTATTTGGGCTTAAGGGCGCGCCGACTACAAGGTCATTTAGCGCCCAACGGTGATGGGACTGATGGTGACGGGACTGATGGTGACGGGGCTGATGGTGACGGGACTGACGGTGACGGGACTGATGGTGGTGGGACTGATGGTGACGGGGCTGTCCAAAAATCCTGAATGAACTACACCGGCACATGAATTAATTTATTTCCACAGTGGGTAAACAGGTAGGCGACTGAACGAATTCCGGCGGCCGAGTTGTGTGCCCAGGGGGCGCGCCGTGGCCCATCACGTCACCAGTCGGGTGGGCACCACAGTGGACCTTGTTCAGCCCGTCATCGGCTGGCGATGGGTGTGCCTCCGCCGTGGACCGGGCCGCCGCCGCCCTCTTTCTCTCCCTCTCTGTCACGTGCTGCCGTGCTGGCCGTGCTGGCCGTGCTGGCCGTGCTGGCCGTGCTGGCCGTGCTGGCCGTGCGCTCGGCGGCCCCGGCCACCAGCCGCACCACCGACCATCCGCTGTGGCGCCTGTCCCGGCGGCTGCCGCTCGGCAACTGGTCTGGTGCTGTGCCGGCGGCTGCCGCTCGGCAACTGGTCTGGTGCTGGCGTGCCGTCGGCGGCTGCCGCTGGCACTGGTCTGGCCCGGCCGCCGCTCGACAACTGGTCTGTGCTGTGCCGGCGGCTGCCGTGACGGCGGCTGCCGCTCGACAACTGGTCTGGTGTTGTGCCGGATCACGGTCGGCCGGTGTCGGTGGTCGGGCCGTGACAGTTGGCTCGGTGGGAGTGTCTTGGGCCGGCTCCCGGCCGCCGGCCCCCGCCCTCGCGCGCTCCCAGGGCGTCGCTGCAGACGGTCGCCGGGCGGGGGGAGTGGCTGTATTTTGGGCGGAACGCAGGCGCACGGGCGGCGCCGGCGGAAACGGACGCCCTTCTATGCACGTGCAGACGTGAATGCCAGCCGTCAGCGATCGTGAGCGCACTCGGCCCAGTTGGAGCGGTATGCGCATTGCACGCCGGCTTTGGTTGCGATTGCATCTTGCGATCGATTTCCAAGAAGAGCGGCGGCTCTCCTTTACAGCGAATCGAGTGTTCGGGTCATTCAGCCTCGCGAAGCGCTGGTGCAACACACATGCAACTGGCTGGCCAGGGGCGGTGCGCATCCTCGGATATCGAGCACCTGATCGGGTTGAAAAGTAATTAATTTCCGGATATAACGTTGCTCACATTGAGTCTAGTAAGTTTTATGAACGTGATGTAAAATATGAGGCTCGATAGCTGTTACATGCACGTGTCACAGCGCGCGTTGTACAGACAACTCAAATGCTCCGTGTGTACAACTGGCATGACCAGTATGCGCGAGTAGCTTTGTGGTACATGGGCACCGAAAGGCTACTCGAGTTCATTTGCAGACATCTGGTCTATACCACAACATGCTGATCTGGCAGAGCGAACCTGACACGCCAGTGCAAACCCAGAAGACGTTCCGCAAAGGTAGAAGCGGTCCACTCGATCATGCATGTGCGGAACGGATAGTTTTTCTTAGCAGTGCTAAGTAGTAGGGCAGTCCATGGAAGGAAGACACTTTCTTGCGTTGCTATTAACTGAGGAAGACGACCATGCACTGCTAAACTGTTAGAGCAAAAAGTGGGTGAATGTTTTACTGGCCTCTGCATTGTAGAATATTTGGTGTCTTGTAACCCCCCACCCCCACCCACATCCCCACCCACACACACACCCCACCCACACACACCCCATCCACACCCACCCCCCCACCCCCACCCCACCCACATCCCCACCCACACCCCAACCCCACCCACACCTACACCCCCAACCCCATCCACACCCACACCCACACCCCCACCCCATCCCCACCACCCACCCCCACCCCCCACCCATACCCATACCTCCACTCTCACCCCATCCTCACCCTCACCCCTACCCACAACTCAACACCTCCACCCCACCCCCCACCTCCACCCACACCCACACCCCCACCCACACCCACACCCCCCACCCCACACACACACACACCCCCACCCCACACACACACACAAATTGCATAGTGCTGCACGGGGACGCTGAACCACATACATGGAGCCATACTGCTTATTTAGCCTTTGAGAGTGAGCATTTTAGGACTCTTATGCATGCTCGATTTTTTGATGTGCCAACATTTCTTCCACATAGCAATAGCACAGACCCATGTCTCTCCTGAACAAGTAAGGCTCCGTGTCCTTTTTTGGTGATGCACCCATCTCCCATCTCACTCGTCACACCCTAACCGGCTCCTCCCCTGTCTTCGTACAATCTGCTTTCGGTCCCTTTCATCTCGTAATGGCGACATGGCCAAATCTGGCTGAAGGAGCTTTACAATCCAAGCTGCAAACATTGCTCCAGCTCACCCGACATTCAGCAGAACACGAGAGGGCAATGTTCCAAACTCGCTCGCCAGGGGGCGGGTATGTGGGTACGGGCAGTAGATCGCAGCCGCTGGGGACGAATACACCCGCGACACGTCCTCTACCGGGGAGTGGGTGTGGGGAGCAGACTGCAGCCGCTGGGGAGACTACACCCGCGGCAGGTCCTCTACCGGGGAGTGGGTGTAGGGAGCAGACTGCAGCCGCTGGGGAGACTACACCCGCGGCAGGTCCTCTACCGGGGAGTGGGTGTGGGGAGTAGACTGCAGCCGCTGGGGACGACTACACCCGCGGCAGGTCCTCTACCGGGGAGTGGGTGTGGGGAGCAGACTGCAGACTACACCCGCGGCAGGTCCTCTACCGGGGAGTGGGTGTAGGGAGCAGACTGCAGCCGCTGGGGAGACTACACCCGCGGCAGGTCCTCTACCGGGGAGTGGGTGTAGGGAGCAGACTGCAGCCGCTGGGGAGACTACACCCGCGGCAGGTCCTCTACCGGAGTGGGTGTGGGAGCAGACTGCAGGGGGTGGTGGGGAGCAGACTGCACGTCCTCTCGGGGAGGGTGTAGGGAACAGACTGCAGCCGCTGGGGAGACTACAACCGCGGCAGGTCCTCTACCGGGGAGTGGGTGTGGGGAGCAGACTGCAGCCGCTGGGGAGACTACACCCGCGGCAGGTCCTCTACCGGGGAGTGGGTGTGGGGAGCAGACTGCAGCCGCTGGGGAGACTACACCCGCGGCAGGTCCTCTACCGGGGAGTGGGTGTAGGGAACAGACTGCAGCCGCTGGGGAGACTACACCCGCGGCAGGTCCCCTGGCACGGGTGGCCAGCGCAGGCAGGGGTGGCGGTGAGAACCGCACACATCGGCCGTTGGAAGGGGTGGCGGTACGAGACAGACACACCGGCCGTTGGAAGGGGTGGCGGTACGAGCCAGACACACCGGCCGTTGGAAGGGGTGGCGGTACGAGCCAGACACACCGGCCGTTGGAAGGGGTGGCGGTACGAGCCAGACACACCGGCCGTTGGAAGGGGTGGCGGTACGAGGCATACACACCGGTCGTTGGAAGGGGTGGCGGTGAGAACCAGACACACCGGCCGTTGGAAGGGGTGGCGGTACGAGCCAGGCACACCGGCCGTTGGAAGGGGTGGCGGTACGAGCCAGGCACACCGGCCGTTGGAAGGGGTGGCGGTACGAGGCAGACACACCGGCCGTTGGAAGGGGTGGCGGTACGAGCCAGACACACCGGCCGTTTGGAAGGGGTGGCGGCTGAGAACCAGGCACACCGGCCGTCGTTGGAAGGGGTGGCGGTACGAGCCAGACACACCGGCCGTTGGAAGGGGTGGCGGTACGAGCCAGACACACCGGCCGTTGGAAGGGGTGGCGGTACGAGCCAGACACACCGGCCGTTGGAAGGGGTGGCGGTACGAGCCAGACACACCGGCCGTTGGAAGGGGTGGCGGTACAAGACAGACACACCGGCCGTTGGAAGGGGTGGCCGCCAGACGCGCCAGTCGGCGACAGTGCGGCGCGTTTGCCGCGGCACGCGCCGGCCGCCGCCGTCCGCCGCCGACCGCCGGGCCGGTCCCTGATGCTATCAGACTGTAGAGGGACGCGGTCATCGATCACGACGGCACAGCCTACCCCGCCGAGCGTCCCTTGGCGCACACTTTCGCTCTCGGCATGTGTTCGCGTCCGCCACTGCAGCATGTGCGGGCCACGTGATGGCTGTAGAGCATCACGATATCATGGTCTAGTTATAGATATATAGATATAAATGGTACTTATATATGTAGTACTTAGTTACAGATAGTTGGTGGCAAATGGCAGCTGGCAACGTCCTAGCGTGACGGTTGCAGAGCTAGAGACCTGACCATGAATCATTGTAGTGCGTGACACCTCAGTTTGATGAACTGCAGCACGTCAGACGCCTTCGAAGGTACAGCAGCATATCGGGCGCCTTCTGGGGGGAGCGCACTGCAGTAGACTGGTCGCCCTCGCTCCCGCCAGAAGTGGCGCGCGCGCCACAACCGCCCCCGCCGCGCCGACGCCATTGCGAAACCAAGCGAACCGCACCGACCGCAGATCAGTCTCATCTCAGCTCCACGCTGTGATGCATTGCTCCATGTTGACGTATGGAGATGTGCGGGTATATGGAGCTGGTTAAGTGCCGCTGTAGCGTCACACCACACGCAATGAGACGCGCCCATGGCTGGGTACACACTTGAGTGACCACCCGGGTGGGGCTGAGAGAAGTCTGGGCTTGGTGTTGTTTTTACCGCGCTGCACTCCGTGCCGTACCCACGGTAATTAAGAGTATCCTTGCTTGCTAAAATACGTCGCTTTCACTTTTTGCCGCCCGGCTGGTGTTCCAAGAGCGGTTCGATCGTAAATTCGGAGGAGGCATTAAGCCAAGTCTCTGGTGTTACGGCGATTGGTCGGCACTAATGGGGCCTGGCGCGGAGAAGATCGCCAGACGAGCTCGGTCCGCTGATCTCAGATGAGCCGCCACACTCTAACTAACATGTCAACGCGTTGATGTTTAGCTCAGTTGGCGTTCAACCGTGAAGAGAACACTTGGAATTGCATATTGAAAGTCCTGCCTCATAATTGAATAACATGATCGTCATCAATATAGACAAATATAGCCCAGAATCAGGCAACCAATGACCTGGAATATGCAAAAATAAAACCATGACGCCACTATACACGCATGCTCACAGTGGGTGTACAAAATGTGTGCTTTTCAACTTCTCCTTTTGGTACACACCAAGCGGATGGTAAGCACGAGGTGGCACGACTTCTGCCCATTTTTTACAGGCGTGAATTGCGCCTCGTATTCATCACTAGCAAGGTGAGCGGGGCCCAGCGCCTTCTTCAGACCCTGTCTGAGTCTGTCTGACCACGGACGACTTAATCTCTAACTCTTATATCTCTTATGTCTCTTATATCTATCTTTTGCATATCCTACATCTTTTACATCTCTTATATCTCTTACATCTCTTGTATCTCTTACACCTCTTGTATATATTGCATCTCTTGCATCTCTTACATCACTTGTATCTCTTAAATCTCTCAAGTATCTTAAATATCTAACCATTATAACTTACGTTCGTCGAGCACCCATCCATCCAGAAAAGGTCATGTTGCTGGCCTGACAGGCTTTCTAGGTATTACGGCGGATGGAAAGGGCACCCGCCTCCCCCCCCCCCCAATAGATCATATCTGGAATGTCCAGTACGAGTGCTGAGGAGAGAACCCCCCTCCCCACAGTAGTAGGTGCTCTCAGATATCTCAGGTATTGCATGTTCGCATTCGCGGCCAGGGCCGTAGCTTCCTGTTATGCCCCGCAGACAACTGACATCAGCATATTGAGGAGTATTCAGCATTAGCGTCAATGTGGTGCTGGTGTTTAAACGGCGGTGCATTTAAACGGAGGCCCGACCTCCAAAATGGCCCACGGATGATGTGCACGTTTTTGAGAGGTGACATCCGTGCAATTAATCATATAGAGGTAATCACCTGAGTACGTTCACAACAGGATACAGTTTGTTCTGTATGTACCGTCAGGTGCTATGTTTAAAGGAGTTTGGTCAAATATGCCTTCTGTCTATCCAAGTCCCTGCGGTAAGACTTTCTCGCATAATACGATGGCTTGTTGGATGCAAAGCACAACGAACGATAAGAATGAACGAAAATGCAACTACTTCATGAGCAACTCTTCTGACATCACCGCTCATCTGGGTGAAGTCCGAATATGATGCCGATTGCAGCTTCTGGTTGTCGGTATCACTAGTCCAATGGTTTGCGTAAATATTTATCCGAAGCAATTGTGATCACACCACTTGATCAATATGTCACCACGAACGGCGTGATGACCGAATTAGTCGACTTATTCACCGGAAAAAAGTCACGCGTAATAATCGCGGGTTTGTTGATCGCTGTGCATGAGAAGCACCCTGGCTTCTTATGCCGATTGCGTTGCCGAAGTCGGATTAGCAGAGGGCCTTCCTCTCAGTTTTCATGCGATGTATCTGTATGTCTGTTTTGTTCCAGTCTGTGACCGTGTGTAAATGTGTCACGGTATGTAATAAGACATGGTTGTGCGCTGTAGCTGATCTCGGTGTGACAATGGTTGTTCTCACATCTACAAGTCACAATTGCAACCACTATTGACAACACTTCACGCCCAGACTGAGTGATTAACGTGATTTTAACACGGATAACGTTATTCTACAAAAGCCGATCGCCCTGCTCACTCACCTGCTCAATGGTATCCGCACCTCCGCCTACGGAGATGGCCAAACTCGATACTCCGCACACATGTATCGCAGTCACTCGAGCATTGTCGCCCTGTCTCCGTTCACGGCGATCCAACCAGCACGCAACCACTCGCGAAACACTAAAGGTTCCCAATCTTCCCAACCGCAGGGGCGTCCGTCGGCACAACCACACGTGCGCGCTAAACTCGAAGCAGAAGTCAAAACACGGCAGAAGCCGAGCACCAGTGCCGCGCGCTCTGTCGACGCTCGGTCCGAGACAGCACGTGCGGAGCGGTCGGCGGCGCTTCCAGTACTGGAGGCCGGCCGGCGCGCGTCCATTCACGGCCGGTCCGGTAGTTACGGTACCGCTGGAGTGTGAGGCGGCCATCCGACTGCAAGACAAGCCGCCTGCCGACCGCTCGCTAACGGGCCAAACACTCGGCCGCACCGTCAATAGCGCAGAGATTCGCCGTCGGTGTCTGCGCACACTGAACCGGCCATCTCCGAGATATGCACGGCGGCCCAGTCATCTCCGAGAGATGTGATAGATGTGTGGTACATCTCTGATAGATGTACCGTAGACCAGTCATCTTCGAGAGATGTACAGCAAATCAGCCATCTTTGAGATGTGTACGGTGGACAGACAGGTGCAACCATCTCCAAGGGATGAACAGCGGATCAGCCATCTTAGAGAGATGTACGGCAGCCCAGCCATCTCTGAAAGATGTACGGCAGCCTAGCCATCTCCGAGAGATGAACAGCGGCTCAGCCATCTCCGAGAGATGTACGGCAGCCAAGCCATCTCTGAGAGATGTACGGCAGCCCAGCCATCTCTGAGAGATGTACGGCAGCCTAGCCATCTCTGAGAGATGTACGGCAGGCCAGCCATCTCCGAGATATGTACGGCAGCCCAGCCATCTCCGAGATATATACGGCAAACCAGCCATCTCCGAGAGATATACGGTAGCCCAGCCATCTCTGAAAGATGTACGGCAGCCTAGCCATCTTCGAGAGATGAACAGCGGCTCAGCCATCTCCGAGAGATGAACAGCAGCCAAGCCATCTCCGAGAGATGTACAGCGAATCAGCCATCTGAGATATGCGGCAGCCAAGCCATCTCCGAGAGATGTACAGCGAATCAGCCATCAGAGATATGCGGCAGCCAAGCCATCTCTGAGAGATGTACGGCAGCCCAGCCATTTCCGAGAGATGTACGGCAGCCAAGCCATCTCCGAGAGATGTACAGCGAATCAGCCATCTGAGATATGCGGCAGCTCAGCCGTCCACTGGCCGGCAGGAAGTCGCCAGCCGGTCGGCGGCTGCGACTGACCGACCTCTCTTCAGGACGGGCTGGACGCACTCCGGCACATGAGTCGGCGCACCACCTTAGGTCTCCGGGTGGGGTCGAGCCTCAGGACGCGGAAGCGATGCTAAGCTAGAGGGATAAGTCCGCGGCCGTGAGACTCGACTTAATCGCTTGCAAATCCTGAAAACGCTCGTGACCTTGCGTGCAAATGCAACAAATGCAAACCGTGCATACTTACAAAAAAGCATTGCAAATGTTTTGACGATCATAGATCAAGATAGGTTATATTAGCTGTCCTCAACTCAGCCGCCAGAACGTTAAATAATACGAGTTTCTGGCGTTTATTATGGCTGACTTGCGTACCAACTTCTGAACATGAGGATAGGACTAAGATATATTCATGAAGTTTCCGGGAGCGTTCGGAACCCATAACAAAACCTCACGGGTAGGGTCCGGACCCCTCGGGACTCTACCAGTGGCGACGCATTGGTACCACTGGTAGCCTTGGTACCACTGGCAGCCTTGGTACCACTGGCAGCCTTGGTACCACTTGCAGCCTTGGTACCACTTGCAGCCTTGGTACCACCGGCAGCCTTAGTACCACTAGTAGCCTTGGTACCACTAGTAGCCTTTGCACCACTAGTAGCCTTGGTACCACTGGTAGACTTGGTACCACTGGCAGCCTTGGTACCACTTGCAGCCTTGGTACCACCGGCAGCCTCGGCACCACCGGCAGCCTTGGTACCACTAGTAGCCTTGGTATCACTGCCAGCCTCGGCACCACCGGCAGCCTTGGTACCACTGGCAGCCTTGGTACCACTGGCAGCCTTAGTACCACTAGTAGCCTTGGTACCACTAGTAGCCTTGGCACCACTAGTAGCCTTGGTACCACTGGTAGACTTGGTACCACTGGCAGCGTTGGTACCACTGGTAGCCTTGGTACCACTGGCAGCGTTGGTACCACCAGTAGCCTTGGTACCACTGGTAGACTTGGTGCGTGTCACTGTGTGCTTGCATGTACTAAGTAATAATGCTTTTTATTCTGCATTCAGGTTTGTGTTGCTTTTGGTCCCTTCATGGTGGCTATGTCTTGAACCATGTAAGCGTCTATGGATAGTAGCAGCGACATATACTGACCGGCACTCGCCAGCAAATTCCTCTTGGTATTGCAAGCTACCAGCAGCCAACTATATACTGGCACGTACTTCCCGGTAAGCCGTGAATGGCCTATGCCACCAGCATTTGCTGCACGGAAGTACGAGCCTAAAAGGTGTCTCGCTTACCTACCGCAGATCAACAATCTGATCAAAGCTGTTGATATGAGAGCCTACAAAGACAGCCTCCAGCCTTCTCCAGCCACGGTCAGGGAGCTGGCCGTGTCCCCTTCCGTGTCAGCACCACCTCGTCCTGTCGCTTCCCGCAACCCCCGCCGTTTCCACTTCAGCGAATCGTATGCGAGCCGGATGACCGAGCCACCACTGGGCCAAACCCTTCATTAAGAGCCTTAGAGGCCCTGAACCTGATGGAATTGCTAAATCCTCGTCGGCCTTGCCGTTGACACAGCCTTGGAAGTAGCCACGCCGCTGTTGGCGTGACTCGGCTATCGACTCAGGGTCTCTTTACGTCTCTACCCTCTCCTCTGCCCTCCCCTCTACCCTCTACCCTCTACCCTCTGTCCTCTAGCCTCTTCCTCATCTCACTCTCCTTCTCTCTCCCCGCACTCTCTCTCTCTCTCTCTCTCTCTCTCTCTCTCTCTCTCTCTCTCTCTCTCTCTCTCTCTCTCTCTCTCTCTCTTCTCTCCTCTCACTCACTCTTCTCTCTCCTCTCTCCTTTCACTCTATTTCTCCTCTCACTCTCTCTATCCTCTCACTCTCTATCCTCTCATTCTCTCTCTCCTCTCACTCTCTCCTCTCACTCTATCTCTCTCCCTTTCCTCTCGCTCTCTCTCTCACTCTCCTCTCACTCTCATCTCACTCTCCTCTCACTCTCCTCGCTCTCCTCTCCACTCTCCTCTCTCCACTTTCCTCACTCGCACTCGCACTTTTACTCTCACCTCACTCCCATCTCACTCACTCCTCACTTACTCCTCACTTACTCCTCACTTACTCCTCACTTACTTCCCACTCACTCCTCACTCACTCCTCACTTACTCCTCACTCACTCCCCACTCACTCCTCACTCACTCCTCACTTACTTCCCACTTACTCCTCACTCACTCCCCACTCACTCCTCACTCACTCCTCACTTACTTCCCACTCACTCCTCACTCACTCCTCACTTACTCCTCACTCACTCCCCACTCACTCCTCACTCACTCCTCACTTACTTCCCACTAACTCCTCACTTACTCCTCACTTACTCCTCACTCACTCCCCACTCACTCCTCACTCACTCCTCACTTACTTCCCACTCACTCCTCACTTACTCCTCACTTACTCCCCACTCACTCCTTTCAGCTCTCCCCTATGTCTTCTCTCCTCTCTCCCTCCCTCATCTCTCCTCTCTCCCCTTTCCTCTCTCCTCTCTCCTTTCTCCTTTCTCCTCTCTTCTCTCTCCTCTCTCCTCTCTCCCAGGGGCGGTCCGAGGCACCGAAATCGGGTGAGGCAGTCACCACTGCAAACCCCCACCCCACCCCCAACCTCCAAAAATATCTCAAAGTTAGGAGATCTCTCACAAAGTCAGGGGATCCAAGTTCATATTTTGAGGGGAAAAAATTCGCAACACATATGGAAAATGACGGCCTAACATTAGCAGGATACGAAACCAGGGGGTCCAGACCACATGCCAACTTGGGGTCACCAGCCATGGGCACTTGCCTAGCAACTATGAGGAACATGAACATTATTATAATCCAAAAGATCAGACCAAACATTTGGTCAGACTGAGCCTGGTTTTGAATTGGGAAGTTTAACATAACAGTGCAAATTGGATGCATTGGAAGATCCAGATATGGTTTTGAGCTACTCAGCGGTGTCAAGCAAAACTAATTTTCAGATTTGTTAAAATATTTTTCACAAATTTCTAACTCCTTGTATTTGGCATCAAATATTTCTAGTTTTTCACGCATTGTGTACCACAGACCAATTCTGCTCCAATGCAGGCTGTTGGGGGGGGGGGGCATAGCTGAGAAGGACTACATCAAAGTTCACTCTTAGCCCACCGTTCCTGAACACTCTTATTTGAGCAGAATTTCTCATCTCTCCTACCCATATATGCAGGCAGGGAACTTGCTCGAACCCCACAATGTCGCACAATTCCTTAATTGCATGAATCAATGGAAACTTTTTGTATGAAGCATGTTCCGATGTAGGCGGAAAGTCAACTTGCACAAAATTTCCTCGGATGGTATAATGTACTCCACAGGAACGTTTTAGTTTATCTTGCGAATGATGCATACGCTGCGCTTCGGATGAAGCGAAAGCGCATAATATTGCGATATTTGGATTAAGGTTTGCCTCACTCATACGTATTTCGGATTAATGATTCAGCTGTTCCAAATTTAATATGCAAATCTTAGCTGAAACTTTCACGATAATTACGAATCACCAATGAACGTTTCACGTCAAATTTGTAATTGTGTGATTTTCCAATGGATAAGACCATTGCTATGCACGAGAATAACATAAAGATCTTTCAGCTCTACTGAGGTGAGGTACTGCCTTAAGTGCCTTGGTAGGCGGATCGCCCCTGCTCTCTCCTTTCTCCTCTCTTACTCACCCAACCGCTCCCCTTCTCCTCATCCCACCCTCTCTCCCCTTCCCTCCGTAGAACCTACGTGGCTTTGGATGGAACTTGAATTATAGTAGTGACTGCAAGAGAGCTGGTAGCTTGTCCTTGACTACCTATAGCGTGACCCATTAATATCAGGTATGTGGGCAGGAAATTAAAAAGCACGGTCGTGCGCAATCACCAGTCAATAAAGATCACAGAGCGAATTATATGTTTTTCCTTATTACTGTTCCATATGTACCATCATATGCCTCCTACGCAGCATGCATCAGTACGTCAAATGGTTGCAACCAGGACCAGGTGCAACCATTTGAGTTCCACCATGCGCTACCCACATGACTGGATTTCCGCGCTGAAAAGGGAGCTCACACTTCGCCATTCAATGTTCTAAGCCTATTTCCACTCCCGAGAGCCTAAAGACAGCATTAAGTCCGAAGAGAGCTGACATTGGGCGGGAGGTTGGAGTAGTTCCTTCTACTGGCTGGTCGGCACTGAAGCGACGTCCACGGAGTGAGTGGCCGCCTGACTTCCGCAGCCGGAGCTGACCGGACTGCAAATACGTGAGTTGTGATTTCACTTCAAAGAAGCGAGATGTGATCCGTCCTTCACAGAGTGGGGTCCTCACTGCGGAACCGATGTCGGCCTGACCTGACCTCCACATGGTGCGATGGTGGCGTTCCTACTGCGGAACCGACGTCGACCTGACCTGACCTCCACATGGTGCGATGGTGGCGTACACACTGCGGAACCGACGTCGACCTGACCTGACCTCCACATGGTGCGATGGTGGCGTACACACTGCGGAACCGACGTCGACCTGACCTGACTTCCACATGGTGCGATGGTGGCGTTCCTACTGCGGAACCGACGTCGGCCTGACCTGACCTCCACATGGTGCGATGGTGGCGTTCCTACTGCGGAACCGACGTCGGCCTGACCTGACCTCCACATGGTGCGATGGTGGCGTTCCCACCGCCCGACCGAAGTCGCGACACCCACACACGCACACACACACACACACACACACACGCACACACGCACACACGCACGCACGCACGCACGCACGCACGCACGCACGCACGCACGCACGCACGCACACACGCACACACGCACACACGCACACACGCACACACGCACACCCACACACACCACAAATGAGAGCCCCATGGCGGCTGGAGTTTGGTAGGAGCGAACACCAGGGTGCTTTGTACAGCCGATTCATTGCCACGACGGGCGTGTCATCTGTCCAGCCACTGGCGTCTGTTCCAATGCATGCATGCGTGATGCATGCATCAGACGTGTGCATCATGCATGCATGCATGCATCACGCGCATCATATCTCTTCCGGGTATCGCTTGGTTGCGCACCACCATTCTCCCCTTCCATGCCGCCACACCCACCCGCACACCCACACACACACAGAGGCGCGCCCAGAAGATTTGTCGGACGTGCTCCCGAAGTGACTGTGCACTAATCACTGTGCACTAATCACTGTGCACTAATCGCCAGCGGACACTTGACCGCTGATTGGATTCAGTGTCGAGTGTTTGGCGTGGGAATGTGCTGCCCGGGTGCAAGCTAGTTCTGCAGGCTCGGCGCTAAGCTGCTGGCACCCATGTCCCACAGTGGGATGAAGATGTCGCCAGTGGAGTGTATGCTGTCCGTGTCTGTCTGTCCAACATAGAGCCGAGAAAACATACATAGAACAGAGGAAACATTGCACAGAGCCGAGGCAACGTGGTCAAATCGATACGAAGCACAGTACATGCTATGGACTCTTCGCGAGCGGTCGGTTAGCTATGAGGGTAGTCATGTATGGCCGAGGAGAAAGAACCCAGAAGCCAACGTGTGACGGCAATCTCTGAGGATCACATGCGGTTTCCTCGAGACGGCAGGTGCATGTGATTGCCGGATCCGGGCAGGATTCAGGTGTGGCAGGACCCAGGCGGTCACGTGCTACAAGACTCTGCACCAGGCAAATATCACATGGTCTAACACATAGTCTAACACATAGTCAATCACATAGGCTAGCACAATGTCACATAGGGTAAAATAATGTCGCATAGGCTAACACAACGTCACATGGTCTAACACAACGTCACATAGTCTAACACAATGTCGCATGGGCTAATATAATGTCACATAGGCCAACACGATGTCACATAGCCTAGCACAACGTCACATAGTTTAACACAAAGTCTCCACAGTCGGCAAATGTCTCGAGCACGCGCATCGCGGAACACAAAGCTCAGCTGCGGCGATCTGTGACAGATTGGACACCGGACCTCGGCACATGACCTGGACACAGGACCTAGACACAGGACCTAGACACAGGACCTGGACACATGACCTGGACACAGGACCTGGACACAGGACCTGGACACAGGACCTGGACACATGACCTGGACACAGGACATGGACACAGGACCTGGACACAGGCCTGGACACAGGCCTGGACACCGGACCTGGACACCGGACCTGGACACAGGACCTCGACACGGGACTCCACATCTAGACGGAGACGGCAGCACCGGACCGCGGCCGCTGTCCGGCCGCTGTCCAGCCGCTGTCCAGCCGCTGTCCAGCCGCTGTCCAACCGCTGTCCGGCCGCTGCCCAGCCGCTGTCCAGCCGTTGCCCAGCCGCTGTCCAGCCGCTGTCCAGCCCCTGTCCAGCCGCTGTCCAGCCGCTGTCCAGCCGCTGTCCGGCCGCTGTCCAGCCGCTGTCCAGCCGCTGTCCGGCCGCTGTCCCGCCGCTGTCCAGCCGCTGTCCGGCCGCTGTCCAACCGCTGTCCGGCCGCTGTCCGGCCGCTGTCCGGCCGCTGTCCAGCCCCTGTACAGCCGCTGTCCAGCCGCTGTCCAGCCGCTGTCCGGCCGCTGTCCAGCCGCTGTCCAGCCGCTGTCCAGCCGCTGTCCAGCCGCTGTCCGGCCGCTGTCCAGCCGCTGTCCAACCGCTGTCCGGCCGCTGCCCAGCCGCTGTCCAGCCGCTGTCCAGCCGCTGTCCAGCCGCTGTCCGGCCGCTGTCCAGCCGCTGTCCGGCCGCTGTCCGGCCGCTGTCCAGCCCCTGTCCAGCCGCTGTCCAGCCGCTGTCCAGCCGCTGTCCGGCCGCTGTCCAGCCGCTGTCCAGCCGCTGTCCAGCCGCTGTCCAGCCGCTGTCCAGCCGCTGTCCAGCCGCTGTCCAGCCGCTGTCCAGCCGCTGTCCAGCCGCTGTCCGGCCGCTGTCCAGCCGATGTCCGGCCGCTGTCCAGCCGCTGTCCGGCCGCTGTCCAGCCGCTGTCCGGCCGCTGTCCGGCCGCTGTCCAGCCGATGTCCGGCCGCTGTCCAGCCGCTGTCCGGCCGCTGTCCGGCCGCTGTCCAGCTGCTGTCCGGCCGCTGTCCAGCCGCTGTCCAGCTGCTGTCCGGCCGCTGTCCAGCCGCTGTCCAACCGCTGTCCGGCCGCTGCCCAGCCGCTGTCCAGCCGCTGTCCAGCCGCTGTCCAGCCGCTGTCCGGCCGCTGTCCAGCCGCTGTCCGGCCGCTGTCCGGCCGCTGTCCAGCCGCTGTCCAGCCCCTGTCCAGCCGCTGTCCAGCCGCTGTCCAGCCGATGTCCGGCCGCTGTCCAGCCGCTGTCCGGCCGCTGTCCAGCCGCTGTCCGGCCGCTGTCCGGCCGCTGTCCAGCCGATGTCCGGCCGCTGTCCAGCCGCTGTCCGGCCGCTGTCCGGCCGCTGTCCAGCTGCTGTCCGGCCGCTGTCCAACCGCTGTCCAGCCGCAGTCCAGCTGCTGTCCGGCCGCTGTCCAGCCGCTGTCCGGCCGCTGTCCAGCTGCTGTCCGGCCGCTGTCCAGCCGCTGTCCAGCCGCTGTCCAGCTGCTGTCCGGCCGCTGTCCGGCCGCTGTTCAGCTGCTGTCCGGCCGCTGTCCGGCCGCTGTCCAGCCGCTGTCCAGCCGCTGTCCAGCCGCTGTCCGGCCGCTGTCCGGCCGCTGTCCGGCCGCTGTCCGGCCGCTGTCCAGCGGCTGTCCGGCCGCTGTCCAGCCGCTGTCCGCCCGCTGTCCGGCCGCTGTCCGGCCGCTGTCCGGCCGCTGTCCAGCCGCTGTCCAGCCGCTGTCCAGCCGCTGTCCGGCCGCTGTCCGGCCGCTGTCCGGCCGCTGTCCAGCCGCTGTCCGGCCGCTGTCCGGCCGCTGTCCGGCCGCTGTCCGGCCGCTGTCCAGCCGCTGTCCGGCCGCTGTCCCGCCGCTGTCCGGCCGCTGTCCAGCGGCTGTCCGACGCGCGTGACCGCCGTGTGAAACACGGCCGCATCCACGGGGTATTGAGCCGGCTCCGGTTCGATTAGCGTCGGCGCCCGGTCCGACCTTGGCCAGTTTGGCGCAATAAAAGCACCGTTGCAGGCCGACCGGCGCCGAACCTGGCCGGCTATTGTCGGCGGAAACGGCCGGCTGTCCGCGCACGGGTCAAAGGTCACGTCGGCGAGCTGCTCACGTCCCGGCCGAGCCGGACGACGTACTACCTGAGGCGGCACCCCGCCCCGTGGTCGGTACACCACCTGAGGCGGCACCCCGCCCGTCGGCGGCACGGCCCCGCCCCGTGGTCGATACACCACCTGAGGCGGCACCCCGCCCCGTGGTCGGTACACCACCTGAGGCGGCACCCCGCCCCGTGGTCGGTGCACCACCTGAGGCGGCACCCCGCCCCGTGGTCGGTACACCACCTGAGGTGGCACCCCACCCCGTCGTCGGCGCATCGCCTGAGGTTGACACCCCGCCCCGTAGTCTGCGCACCACCTGAGGCGGCACCCCGCCCCGTGTTCGATACACCACCTGAGGCGGCACCCCGCCCCGTGGTCGGCACACCAGCACCGCCCCGTGGTCGGCACCTGGCGACACCCCGCCCCGTGGTCGGTACACCACCTGAGGCGGCACCCCGCCCCGTGGTCGGTCACACCACCTGAAGGCGGCACCCCGCCCCGTGGTCGGTACACCACCTGAAGTCGACACCCCGCCCCGTGGTCGGCGCACCACCTGAGGCCGACACCCCGCCCCGTGGTCGGTACACCACCTGAGGTGGCACCCCGCCCCGTGGTCGGTACACCACCTGAGGTGGCACCCCGCCCCGTGGTCGGTACACCACCTGAGGTGGCACCCCACCCCGTGGTCGGTACACCACCTGAGGTGGCACCCCGCCCCGTGGTCGGTACACCACCTGAAGTCGACACCCCGCCCCGTGGTCGGCGCACTACTTGAGGCGGTACCCCGCCTCAGATGCAGTCTGTGATCCCTCAGTTAATTTACATATGCGTATATATATATATACCTATACCGATGTATACACACCCAAGCTGTCCATCTCCAAATCAGATTCGGAGGGAGGCTCCAAAGCTCAGGTACACCAAAATACGACTCCAAACAGGCTACAAGAGTAAGCATTGTCCGCTTCACTCCGGGAAGAAAAAAAACATATCGATATCGATCAGGACGAAATCCTTCACAGATCCGACCTCCAGTTGTCATTGAGGGCGTGTCGGGGCGTGGTGCATAGTCGCACGTACAGACCAGACGATAACTGTCCCAGTATACTAGTCATAATTCCTACAGCTGGCCATAATAACCACCCACCTCACGTGCTCATCCCCTCTTCATCGGCGCCGCCAACGCTCCATCAACAGCATGTCCGTCAATGTATGGCATGTAGTATAGTGGGGCTGTGGACGGCCACAATCGCTGCACGGCCTACCGCTCGGTACCGACGCCATAATCATTGCCCATTCCACGCAATTAATGTTACCCTTCCGATGCCAATACACCGCAGACACCCCCCACCCAAAGCAGTATCAATCCCCATCTCCGATCCGACGTTATCATCACCATCCATTATCACCCGATGCCATCACCATTACCCCTGTTCAGGCGCAGACCGGTCGTGTCAGGTCGTGTCAGGTGGTGTCAGGCCATGTCAGGTGGTGTCAGGTGGTGTCAGGTGGTGCCAGGTCTTATCAGGTCGTACCAGGTCGTATCAAGTCGTGCCAGGTCGTGTCAGGTTCTGTCAGGGAGTCTTCTGTCACTGTACGGAAGACACGGATCCGGCTTCAGTGTCGGCTGAGGTCTAGATCGAGTCTTCCATGTCTGTCAGCTGAGGGATCACAGACTGCGTCTGCTCTGTCAGCTGAAGGATCATAGACCGCATTAGCTCTGTCTGTCAGCTGAGGGATCATAGACCGCATTAGCTCCGTCTGTCAGCTGAGGGATCACAAACTGGATTAGCTCTGTCTGTCAGCTGAAGGATCACAGACTGCATCTGCTCTGTCAGCTGAAGGATCACAGACTGCATCTGCTCTGTCTGGATCCCTGAAGTCTGGACTGCACCTGTTCTGTCATCACCACCGTCAGCACGGTGTGCAGGCAGCTGCGCGAGGTACTGCCAAGGGGCAGCCTGCGCTCAGTGCAGCTAGGCCGGCATTGTGGTTGAGGCAGCCGACTTTGAGCTGTAGAGTGTGAGCTATAGTGACACTTGCGCAACGCCAATTATACGTTTTTATGGCGAGCGTCACTCGCCCAGGGCGGTCATTAAAGTTCAATCTGGCTAATTATAGGCGAGTAGTCCAGTGCAGCTTTCACTGCGGAGCCGCTGCAGAGAGCAGGGTCACGGCGGGGGCGGGGGCCGGGGGAGGGTCGGGGTCAGGTCGAGGGGTGCCTCTGCACGGAAGGTGCCACGGCCACGGACCGGGGAGGAATGAGAGGCCGCCGTTCACGTGCCTGTCGTGTTGTCGCCGACAGCGGGCTGGGTTCAGCTGGTCGTGCTGATCGCTGCCTGTCGTGCTGTCGCCGACAGCGAGGTGGGTTCAGCTAGTCGTGCTGATCGCTGCCTGTCGTGCTGTCGCCGACAGCGGGCTGGGTTCAGCTGGTCGTGCTGATCGCTACACAGAACCGGCCGACAGCGGGCTGGGTTCAGCTGGTCGTGCTGATCGCTACACAGAACCGCCCGACAGCGGGCTGGGTTCAGCTGGTCGTGCTGTCGCCGACAGCGGGCTGGGTTCAGCTGGTCGTGCTGATCGCTACGCAGAGCCGCGTGATTGTCGCGGCTCAACCGAAATCCTAATTCCGGAGCTCAGGAGTGCTGGATATTTCCTGGATATGTGGTGTAATTTTGCTCGTTTCTTTTCACATGCATTATAATTCGAAATTAAGATCTTGTGGACGGGCATTTTATCCACGAAGCAGATTATGTTTTTTAGTCAACGACCTTTGCCTGCTTTCGTGCAATCAGGCTTACATGGAGTCCGCTTTCTTTCAAGAAGTAGCAAGCTGGTCGCCGCAGCGCCGCTGGACTCTTGATCGTAAGATTGTGTGTTCGAATCCCCCAACCGGCGGGGTTGCCGGGTCCGCTCACGACCAATCGGCGTGACAGGTTAGCAACGCTATGTGACCTGGCAGTTGAATGCGTCGTAAAAGAGCCCAAGGTACTTCTTCCGTTAAGTAACCGGCGTGTTCCGCGGCGCGTAGCCACACCCCCTGTCATAACCGGAGTTGCGACGGTCGACTGTGCTACGAGCGAGGTCAGACGCCGGTCGAGCCGCACGGCTGACATCGCTCCAACATCGCCGCCACCGCGGGCAACATCGCCGGCACCGGGGCGTCGGTAGTTCAGTGGCTAGGATGAGCGTTTGGCACGCCAGAGGTACGGGGTTCGATTCACCGCGCTGCCCGCTTTTCCTGCCAGGGCGAGAATCAGGCGTCGCCAAATGGCCTCAGCTGCTCAGTGCGTCGTGAAGCCACAATCCAATCCAATCCATTATCGACCCCGCAGCCAACATCACCGGCACTACAGCCAACATCACCGGCACTGCGGCCAACATCACCGGCACTGCAGCCAACATCACCGGCACTACAGCCAACATCACCGGCACTACAGCCAACATCACCGGCACTGGCCAACATCACCGGCACTACAGCCAACATCACCGGCACCGCAGCCAACATCACCGGCACGCGCCAACATCACCGGCACTGCGGCCAACATCACCGGCACTGCGGCCAACATCACCGGCACTACAGCCAACATCACCGGCACTACAGCCAACATCACCGGCACTGCAGCCAACATCACCGGCACCACAGCCAACATCACCGGCACCGCAGCCAACATCCCGGCCACAGCCAACATCACCGGCACTACAGCCAACATCACCGGCACTACAGCCAACATCACCGGCACCGCAGCCAACATCACCGGCACCGCGGCCAACATCACCGGCACTACAGCCAACATCACCGGTACTACAGCCAACATCACCGGCCAGCCAACATCACGCACCAGCCAACATCACCGGCACCGCAGCCAACATCACCGGCACCACAGCCAACATCACCGGCACTACAGCCAACATCACCGGCACCGCAGCCAACATCACCGGCAACATCACCGGCACCGCAGCCAACATCACCGGCACCGCAGCCAACATCACCGGCACCGCAGCCAACATCACCGGCACCTAGCCAACATCACCGGCACACAGCCAACATCACCGGCACCACAGCCAACATCACCGGCACCACAGCCAACATCACCGGCACTACAGCCAACATCACCGGCACTAGCCAACATCACCGGCACCGCAGCCAACATCACCGGCACTACAGCCAACATCACCGGCACCACAGCCAACATCACCGGCACCGCAGCCAACATCACCGGCACCGCAGCCAACATCACCGGCACTGCAGCCAACATCACCGGCACCGCGGCCAACATCACCGGCACTACAGCCAACATCACCGGCACCGCAGCCAACATCACCGGCACTACAGCCAACATCACCGGCACCGCAGCCAACATCACCGGCACCGCAGCCAACATCACCGGCACCACAGCCAACATCACCGGCCAACATCACCGGCACTACAGCCAACATCACCGGCAACATCACCGGCACCACAGCCAACATCACCGGCACAACATCACCGGCACTACAGCCAACATCACCGGCACTACAGCCAACATCACCGGCACAGCCAACATCACCGGCACTACAGCCAACATCACCGGCACCGCAGCCAACATCACCGGCACTGCAGCCAACATCACCGGCACTACAGCCAACATCACCGGCACCACAGCCAACATCACCGGCAGCAGCCAACATCACCGGCACCGCAGCCAACATCACCGGCACCACAGCCAGCATCACCGGACTACAGCCAACATCACCGGCACTACAGCCAACATCACCGGCACCGCCAACATCACCGGCACCACAGCCAACATCACCGGCACTACAGCCAACATCACCGGCACTACAGCCAACATCACCGGCACTACAGCCAACATCACCGGCACTACAGCCAACATCACCGGCCAACATCACCGGCACTACAGCCAACATCACCGGCACCACAGCCAACATCACCGGCAGCCAACATCACCGGCACTACAGCCAACATCACCGGCACACAGCCAACATCACCGGCACGCAGCCAACATCACCGGCACTACAGCCAACATCACCGGCACTACAGCCAACATCACCGGCACTACAGCCAACATCACGCTACAGCCAACATCACCGGCACACAGCCAACATCACCGGCACCGACGCGCCAACATCACCGGCACCACAGCCAACATCACCGGCACTACAGCCAACATCACCGGCACTACAGCCAACATCACCGGCACACAGCCAACATCACCGGCACTACAGCCAACATCACCGGCACTACAGCCAACATCACCGGCACCGCAGCCAACATCACCGGCACCACAGCCAACATCACCGGCACTACAGCCAACATCACCGGCACCACAGCCAGCATCACCGGCACTACAGCCAACATCACCGGCACAACATCACCGGCACTACAGCCAACATCACCGGCACCGCAGCCAACATCACCGGCACCACAGCCAACATCACCGGCACCACAGCCAACATCACCGGCACCGCGGCCAACATCACCGGCACCGCAGCCAACATCACCGGCACTGCAGCCAACATCACCGGCACTACAGCCAACATCACCGGCACTACAGCCAACATCACCGGCACAGCCAACATCACCGGCACCGCAGCCAACATCACCGGCACCACAGCCAACATCACCGGCACCACAGCCAACATCACCGGCACCACAGCCAACATCACCGGCACTACAGCCAACATCACCGGCACTACAGCCAACATCACCGGCACTACAGCCAACATCACCGGCACTACAGCCAACATCACCGGCACTACAGCCAACATCACCGGCACTACAGCCAACATCACCGGCACTACAGCCAACATCACCGGCACCGCAGCCAACATCACCGGCACTACAGCCAACATCACCGGCACCACAGCAACATCACCGGCACCGCGCCAACATCACCGGCACCGCAGCCAACATCACCGGCACTGCAGCCAACATCACCGGCACCGCGCCAACATACCGGCATCGGCCTACAGCCAACATCACCGGCACCACAGCCAACATCACCGGCACCGCAGCCAACATCACCGGCACTCAGCCAACATCACCGGCACTACAGCCAACATCACCGGTACTACAGCCAACATCACCGGCACTACAGCCAACATCACCGGTACTACAGCCAACATCACCGGCACCGCAGCCAACATCACTAGCACCGCAGCCAGCATCACTGGCAATACAGCCAACATCACCGGCACCGCAGCCAACATCACCGGCACTACAGCCAACATCGCCGGCACCCAGCCAACATCACCGGCACAACATCACCGGCACTACAGCCAACATCACCGGCACAACATCACCGGCACCACAGCCAACATCACCGGCACAACATCACCGGCACTACAGCCAACATCACCGGCACTACAGCCAACATCACCGGCACCACAGCCAACATCACGGGCACTACAGCCAACATCACCGGCACTGCAGCCAACATCACCGGCACTACAGCCAACATCACCGGCACTACAGCCAACATCACCGGCACCGCAGCCAACATCACCGGCACCGCGGCCAACATCACCGGCACCGCAGCCAACATCACCGGCACCACAGCCAACATCACCGGCACCACAGCCAACATCACCGGCACTACAGCCAACATCACCGGCACTACAGCCAACATCACCGGCACCACAGCCAACATCACCGGCACTACAGCCAACATCACCGGCACTACAGCCAACATCACCGGCACTACAGCCAACATCACCGGCACTACAGCCAACATCACCGGCACCGCAGCCAACATCACCGGCACCACAGCCAGCATCACCGGCACTACAGCCAACATCACCGGCACAACATCACCGGCACTCAGCCAACATCACCGGCACCGCAGCCAACATCACCGGCACTACAGCCAGCATCACCGGCACCACAGCCAACATCACCGGCACCGCGGCCAACATCACCGGCACCGCAGCCAACATCACCGGCACTGCAGCCAACATCACCGGCACCGCGGCCAACATCACCGGCACTACAGCCAACATCACCGGCACCGCAGCCAGCATCACGGCAGCAGCCAACATCACCGGCACCGCAGCCAACATCACCGGCACCACAGCCAACATCACCGGCACCACAGCCAACATCACCGGCACAACATCACCGGCACTACAGCCAACATCACCGGCACAACATCACCGGCACACAGCCAACATCACCGGCACAACATCACCGGCACTACAGCCAACATCACCGGCACCACAGCCAACATCACCGGCACCGCGGCCAACATCACCGGCACTACAGCCAACATCACCGGCACCGCAGCCAGCATCACCGGCAATACAGCCAACATCACCGGCACCGCAGCCAACACCACCGGCACGCGGCCAGCATCACCGGCACTACAGCCAACATCACCGGTACCACAGCCAACATCACCGGCACCGCAGCCAACATCACTAGCACTGCAGCCAACATCACCGGCACCACAGCCAACATCACCGGCACTACAGCCAGCATCACCGGCACTACAGCCAACATCACCGGCACCGCAGCCAGCATCACCGGCACTACAGCCAACATCACCGGCACCACAGCCAACATCACCGGCACCACAGCCAACATCACCGGCACTGCAGCCAACATCACCGGCACCGCAGCCAGCATCACCGGCACTGCAGCCAACATCACCGGCACCGCAGCCAACATCACCGGCCAACATCACCGGCACCACAGCCAACATCACCGGCACAACATCACCGGCACCGCAGCCAACATCACCGGCACCGCAACCAACATCACCGGTACCGCAGCCAACATCACCGGCACTACAGCCAACATCACCGGCACTACAGCCAACATCACCGGCACTACAGCCAACATCACCGGCACTACAGCCAACATCACCGGCACTACAGCCAACATCACCGGCACCACAGCCAACATCACCGGCACTGCAGCCAACATCACCGGCACTGCAGCCAACATCACCGGCACTACAGCCAACATCACCGGCACCACAGCCAACATCACCGGCACAACATCACCGGCACTACAGCCAACATCACCGGCACTGCAGCCAACATCACCGGCACCACAGCCAACATCACCGGCACCGCAGCCAACATCACCGGCACCACAGCCAACATCACCGGCACTACAGCCAACATCACCGGCACTGCGGCCAACATCACCGGCACTACAGCCAACATCACCGGCACTACAGCCAACATCACCGGCACTACAGCCAACATCACCGGCACTACAGCCAACATCACCGGCACCGCAGCCAACATCACCGGCACCGCGGCCAACATCACCGGCACTACAGCCAACATCACCGGCACTACAGCCAACATCACCGGCACTACAGCCAACATCACCGGCACCACAGCCAACATCACCGGCACTGCGGCCAACATCACCGGCACCACAGCCAACATCACCGGCACTACAGCCAACATCACCGGCACCACAGCCAACATCACCGGCACCACAGCCAACATCACCGGCACCGCAGCCAACATCACCGGCACTGCAGCCAACATCACCGGCACCACAGCCAACATCACCGGCACTACAGCCAACATCACCGGCACCGCAGCCAACATCACCGGCACTACAGCCAACATCACCGGCACCACAGCCAACATCACCGGCACTACAGCCAACATCACCGGCACTACAGCCAACATCACCGGCACTACAGCCAACATCACCGGCACCACAGCCAACATCACCGGCACCAACATCACCGGCACTACAGCCAACATCACCGGCACTACAGCCAACATCACCGGCACCGCAGCCAACATCACCGGTACTACAGCCAACATCACCGGCACCGCAGCCAACATCACCGGCACCACAGCCAACATCACCGGCACTGCAGCCAACATCACCGGCACTGCAGCCAACATCACCGGCACCGCAGCCAACATCACCGGCACCGCAGCCAACATCACCGGCACTACAGCCAACATCACCGGCACTGCAGCCAACATCACCGGCACCACAGCCAACATCACCGGCACAACATCACCGGCACTACAGCCAACATCACCGGCACTACAGCCAACATCACCGGCACTACAGCCAACATCACCGGCACCGCAGCCAACATCACCGGCACCACAGCCAACATCACCGGCACCACAGCCAACATCACCGACTGCTGGCCCTCCTCAGTCCTGGTGACCGTCGTAAACAAGACGGAGACGACCGCACGAGCGGACCGTAGCTTTCCGCCGAGGTACGGCCGTGCAGATGCCGAGCATCGGCATCTGCACGGCATAGTACGCCGAGCATAGTACGCCGGCGTACGGCACACGCGGCAGTGGCCAGCGGCAGTGACCAGCGGCAGTGACCAGCGGCAGTGACAATGCACCAAGCGTCTGTCGGCGCGCCGGCCGCGCTGGCGGGGAAGACGCCCAACTACAGACAGACGGGTGGCGAAGTTCCTCACGGCAGCTCAATAGCGGGGGAATCCCGGGAGCAGACATGCGACCGAGGAAACAGCTAAAAAGGGAAAATATGGAAGTCACTAAAGGCAGCTTCAGAAGAATGAAATTCCTGGAAATCAGACATGTAAGCAAGTGATCTCCGATGGATGATTATATTATTAGATACATTATTTATCATATTATGCACACACACACACACACACACACACACACACACACACACACACACACACACACACACATATATATATATATATATATATATATATATATATATATATATATATATATATATATGTTGATATATAATTATCACTCCTTAATGATTCTAATTTCTTGTTTTCTTATTTATATTTATATGTATTATATTTTTATATATTTGATAGAATAATGACAAGCATAGAAGTTGACAAGAACAAACATACGAGCAACGGAGTTCCATTTGACCGCAACTTGTCTTTCGAAAATCTTAACGTTCGTCCCAAAACATCAGATCTGCATCACGACTGCGGCCTTTTACTTCATCCAAAGAGTGGCGGCAGCTTCCCACAGCAGGCGTCACACCCGGCATCACACCCGGCATCACACCCGGCATCACACCCGGCATCACACCAGGCATCACACCCGGCATCACACCGGCATCACACCGGAACCGGCATCACACCAGGCATCACACCCGGCATCACACCAGGCATCACACCCGGCATCACACCAGGCATCACACCAGGCATCACACCAGGCATCACACCAGGCATCACACCCGGCATCACACCAGGCATCACACCAGGCATCACACCAGGCATCACACCAGGCATCACACCAGGCATCACACCAGGCATCACACCAGGCATCACACCCGGCATCACACCCGGCATCACACCAGGCATCACACCAGGCATCACACCCGGCATCACACCAGGCATCACACCCGGCATCACACCAGGCATCACACCCGGCATCACACCAGGCATCACACCCGGCATCCGGCATCACACCAGGCATCACACCCGGCATCACAGGCATCACACCAGGCATCACACCAGGCATCACACCAGGCATCACACCAGGCATCACACCCGGCATCACACCGGCATCACACCAGGCATCACACCCCAGGCATCACACCCGGCATCACACCCGGCATCACACCAGGCATCACACCAGGCATCACACCAGGCATCACACCCGGCATCACACCCGGCATCACACCAGGCATCACACCCGGCATCACACCCGGCATCACACCCGGCATCACACCCGGCATCACCCGGCATCACACCAGGCATCACACCCGGCATCACACCCGGCATCACACCAGGCATCACACCCGGCATCACACCCAGGCATCACACCGATACGGCATCACACCAGGCATCACACCCGGCATCACACCCGGCATCACACCCGGCATCACACCCGGCATCACACCCGGCATCACACCCGGCATCACCAGGCATCACACCGGCCTCACACCAGGCATCACACCCGGCATCACACCCGGCATCACACCAGGCATCACACCCGGCATCACACCGGCATCACACCAGGCATACACCCGGCATCACCCAGGCATCACACCCGGCATCACACCCGGCATCACACCAGGCATCACACCAGGCATCACACCCGGCATCACACCAGGCATCACACCAGGCATCACACCAGGCATCACACCAGGCATCACACCAGGCATGCATCACACCAGGCATCACACCCGGCATCACACCCGGCATCACACCCGGCATCACACCAGGCATCACACCAGGCATCACACCAGGCATCACACCAGGCATCACACCAGGCATCACACCAGGCATCACACCCGGCATCACACCAGGCATCACACCAGGCATCACACCAGGCATCACACCCGGCATCACACCAGGCATCACACCAGGCATCACAGGCATCACACCAGGCATCACACCAGGCATCACACCCGGCATCACACCAGGCATCACACCCGGCATCACACCAGGCATCACCGGCACACCAGGCATCACAGCCCGGCATCACACCCGGCATCACACCCGGCATCACACCGGCATCAGGCATCACCCGGATACTACACCAGGCATCACACCAGGCATCACCCGGACACCGGCATCACACCAGGCATCACACCCGGCATCACACCCGGCATCACACCCGGCATCACACCAGGCATCACACCAGGCATCACACCAGGCATCACACCCGGCATCACACCCGGCATCACACCCGGCATCACACCCGGCATCACACCCGGCATCACACCCGGCATCACACCCGGCATCCACACCGGCATCACACCCGGCATCACACCAGGCATCACACCCGGCATCACACCCGGCATCACACCCGGCATCACACCCGGCATCACACCAGGCATCACACCAGGCATCACACCAGCACCCGGCATCACACCAGGCATCACACCAGGCATCACACCCGGCATCACACCAGGCATCACACCCGGCATCACACCAGGCATCACACCAGGCATCACACCAGGCATCACACCAGGCATCACACCCGGCATCACACCCGGATCACACCCGGCATCACACCAGGCATCACACCAGGCATCACACCAGGCATCACACCCGGCATCACACCAGGCATCACACCAGGCATCACACCAGGCATCACACCCGGCATCACACCCGGCATCACACCCGGCATCACACCCGGCATCACACCAGGCATCACACCAGGCATCACACCCGGCATCACACCAGGCATCACACCAGGCATCACACCCGGCATCACACCCACCAGGCATCACACCCGGCATCACACCCGGCATCACACCCGGCATCACACCAGGCATCACACCAGGCATCACACCCGGCATCACACCCGGCATCACACCCGGCATCACACCCGGCATCACACCCGGCATCACACCCGGCATACACACCAGGCATCACACCAGGCATCACACCCGGCATCACACCAGGCATCACACCCGGCATCACACCAGGCATCACACCCGGCATCACACCAGGCATCACACCAGGCATCACACCAGGCATCACACCAGGCATCACACCAGGCATCACACCCGGCATCACACCCGGCATCACACCAGGCATCACACCAGGCATCACACCAGGCATCACACCCGGCATCACACCCGGCATCACACCCGGCATCACACCCGGCATCACACCAGGCATCACACCAGGCATCACACCCCGGCATCACACCCGGCATCACACCAGGCATCACACCAGGCATCACACCAGGCATCACACCCGGCATCACACCAGGCATCACACCAGGCATCACACCCGGCATCACACCAGGCATCACACCCGGCATCACACCCGGCATCACACCCGGCATCACACCAGGCATCACACCCGGCATCACACCAGGCATCACACCAGGCATCACACCCGGCATCACACCCGGCATCACACCCGGCATCACACCAGGCATCACACCCGGCATCACACCCGGCATCACACCAGGCATCACACCCGGCATCACACCAGGCATCACACCCGGCATCACACCAGGCATCACACCAGGCATCACACCCGGCATCACACCAGGCATCACACCAGGCATCACACCAGGCATCACCCAGGCATCACACCAGGCATCACACCAGGCATCAGGCATCACACCAGGCATCACACCAGGCATCACACCAGGCATCACACCAGGCATCACACCCGGCATCACACCAGGCATCACACCCGGCATCACACCAGGCATCACACCCGGCATCACACCAGGCATCACACCAGGCATCACACCAGGCATCACACCCGGCATCACACCCGGCATCACACCAGGCATCACACCCGGCATCACACCCGGCATCACACCAGGCATCACACCAGGCATCACACCAGGCATCACACCAGGCATCACACCCGGCATCAGGCATCACACCAGGCATCACACCAGGCATCACACCCGGCATCACACCCGGCATCACACCAGGCATCACACCAGGCATCACACCAGGCATCACACCAGGCATCACACCAGGCATCACACCAGGCATCACACCCGGCATCACACCCGGCATCACACCAGGCATCACACCAGGCATCACACCGACACCCGGCATCACACCAGGCATCACACCAGGCATCACACCCGGCATCACACCAGGCATCACACCAGGCATCACACCCGGCATCACACCCGGCATCACACCAGGCATCACACCAGGCATCACACCAGGCATCACACCCGGCATCACACCAGGCATCACACCAGGCATCACACCAGGCATCACACCCGGCATCACACCAGGCATCACACCCGGCATCACACCAGGCATCACACCAGGCATCACACCCGGCATCACACCCGGCATCACACCAGGCATCACACCCGGCATCACACCAGGCATCACACCAGGCATCACACCCGGCATCACACCAGGCATCACACCAGGCATCACACCCGGCATCACACCAGGCGTCACACCAGGCACCAGCGGATGTTCACATGACACCGACCTCGCGTGTCACGTGGCCATCGTCGGCCGACGGAAGTGGCCGGTCTGCCCGTGCGGTCCGCTCACGCGCGCCGGTGGCATGTCGCCGCCCGCCCCTAATGCCAGGCAAGGCCAACACACCGGCCGACCACCCACGGCGACGACGGCGCAACTGCGCACATCTCGTGCACGGTACCGGACCGACGGCCGGCCCCAGTACAGTCTCGTGGCCACGGTACCGGACCGACGGCCGGCCCCAGTACAGTCTCGTGGCCACGGTACCGGACCGACGGCCGGCCCCAGTACAGTCTCATGGCCACGGTACCGGACCGACGGCCGGCCCCAGTACAGTCTCGTGGCCACGGTACCGGACCGACGGCCGGCCCCAGTACAGTCTCGTGCACGGTACCGGACCGACGGCCGGCCCCAGTACAGTCTCGTGGCCACGGTACCGGACCGACGGCCGGCCCCAGTACAGTCTCGTGGCCACGGTACCGGACCGACGGCCGGCCCCAGTACAGTCTCGTGGCCACGGTACCGGACCGACGGCCGGCCCCAGTACAGTCTCGTGGCCACGGTACCGGACCGACGGCCGGCCCCAGTACAGTCTCGTGGCCACGGTACCGGACCGACGGCCGGCCCCGTCAGAGTCTCGTGGCGGTACGACCGACGGCCGGCCCCAGTAGTCTCGTGGCCACGGTACCGGACCGACGGCCGGCCCCAGTACAGTCTCGTGGCCACGGTACCGGACCGACGGCCGGCCCCAGTACAGTCTCGTGGCCACGGTACCGGACCGACGGCCGGCCCCAGTACGGTCTCGTGGCCACGGATGTGGGCAGTGGAACTGCCCACATCTCGCACGGTACCGGACCGATGGTCTGCCCTATTACCAGACTTATGGGTCCCGGGTCCACCGAAATGCGTCTGGCCACTGGCGACACTCACAAAGCATATTCGAATCAAAGCTGAAATTCAACGGAGGGGCATTGGGATTTTTTTCACCGGAAAATGTGGCAGAGGAGAAATAATCGTCGGCTTGAGTTCATCTAATTGTGCTTGACACAAAGCATTACATGACGTCAAGAAGCCCCAACCCTCGCGGTACACGCTGTTGCCGGGGCTCCGGGTCGCGCCCTGTCCATATACCTCTGCCGCTCGCGTGGCGTCTCGTCATCACCCGGCCGATCGGACTCCAGGCCGCGCCAACAATGGTCCTCCGGCGACGTCACCGCAGCGACGGTGACGTCACCGTCTGGCTGCCGACGGCCCGCTGCTGCTGGCGGCACGTCGCTCGGCCGTCAGCGCAGTCGCCGACAGTCGCTGGTGACGTCACGGTGACGTCACCGTCCGGCTGCCGACGGCCTGCTGCTGCTGGCGGCACGTCGCTCGGCCGTCAGCGCAGTCGCCGGCAGTCGCTGGTGACGTCACGGTGACGTCACGGACGGCCGTCGGTCGCGACGTGGTCTGCGTGCGCGACGCTCTGCATCGGCGTGGATAATGTCGTTGCCATGGTTTCCGGTGTGGCTGCGATTTGCATGGAATGACGTGATTTTTGTTTTGTCTTTAGCAGTGGCAGAATTCCATCCGCTAGAGGATGGATCTACGCTCGTGGGGATCTGCAGTGCTTGTGGGCTTTGGGGCCATCGGGGCACTGAACCCGGCGGAAAGAGATCGTTAGTGTTATTTGTCGCCATATTATCGTTGACGTCACAACATTACTGGACACGAACATGAAATTCGTAGAGTTTAAAGCAGCACTGAAGGAAACAAGAAATGTGCTTCACGACCTGTGATGTACGTATAGATCGCCTGTTGGGCATTATTATATGGTTTTATATTGAATTGGAACGTCGGTGGAGCCATATAGGTCGATGTTCGCTTATTACTGATCAATGGTGGCACATTCACTGCGATTGAATGAGGTCATTCATCTGGAATAACATCAATTAGGAAGTGCAAACAAACAATATACCTCGAGAGTTTTACCACAGCCAGTACTAAATATGTACACTATTAAATACACAGCAGACTGAGTATGCAATAAATGGCATGAGACTAAAGATGGCGGGCAGACGATGAATACAACAACTCGCACATTCATTGATTCTTGAACCCTGATCGCACATGGTGTAGGGAACGTCGGCTGCTTGGCACCAAGAGTTCCTGTTTGACACCAAGGGCTACTGCTTGGCACCAAGGGCTGCTGTTTGGCACCAAGGGCTACTGCTTGGCACCAAGGGCTGCTGTTTGGCACCAATGGCTACTGTTTGGCACCAATGGCTGCTGGTTGTCACCACGGGCAATACGCCGGGTGTGCAGATAGTGCGAGCGCAGCTGGCTGCTCGGACTCCGTCGGTGATACCCTGATCGCCCTCGTGCGGTGCCTCAGGCTCCTGTTGATGATCGGCAGCCAGACCGTGATGGGGACGTTTCTCACCGGTCATAGTCACTGAGTAACTGATGCGGATGGAGCCGAAAGTCTGCGAAAGGATAGAATGATCACGCTGAGCGTCTCTCTGAAAGCTGCTTCGTTGACGCTGACAGGGAAGTGGCGAAGTCTCAGCTAAGCTGCGGTGTGATGGCGTGAGAAGTGAAAAGTGCCAATATATATATATATATATATATATGTGTGTTTGTACATATATTATATATATATATATATATATATATATATATATATATATATATATATATATATATATATATATATATTACATACGCCATTCTACTATCGTGTAGTTGAACATTTATACCGATTTGCAGATTTGATTATTAAAATATAAAAATGCATCACTTTATGACGGCGTTTGTTCGCCCAAGCTCAGCCAGTGCAGCTTTGCCTCTGTGCATACATGCATGAAAAGCGTCCACGTGAGCGACTCCACTGATTCGACCATACCTTCACGCTTTTTCAAGAAGTGGTGACAGCAGAAGTGCGACAGTGAGTTGTGACGTTCGACTCGTTCGAGACGAGACGCCGCGGATCTGCCGGCACCTGCCGGCTACTGGTGTCACAAGGTAGCGCGCCAGCCGAGCGGTTCCCTCGCTTACGCGCCGGTCCCAGCTTGGAGCCACACCTCCCGCCGTCGACCAGAGACAGGATTGTGCGTCGTTGGCGCGCACACGCGCCGACGGAGCCACACCGACACTGACGGTCACCGACACTGACGGTCAGCCGACACTGACGGTCAGCCGACACTGACGGAGCCACACCGACACTGACGGTCAGCCGACACTGACGGTCAGCCGACACTGACGGTCAGCCGACACTGACGGTCAGCCGACACTGACGGTCAGCCGACACTGACGGTCAGCCGACACTGACGGAGCCACACCGACACTGACGGTCAGCCGACACTGACGGTCAGCCGACACTGACGGAGCCACACCGACACTGACGGAGCCACACCGACACTGACGGAGCCACACCGACACTGACGGAGCCACACCGACACTGACGGAGCCACACCGACACTGACGGAGCCACACCGACACTGACGGCGAGCCGACACTGACGGTCAGCCGACGCTGACGGTCAGCCGACACTGACGGTCAGCCGACACCAACACTGACGGCGAGCCGACACTGACGTCGAGCCGACACTGACCGACACTGACGGCGACGACGGTCAGCCGACACCAACACTGACGGCGAGCCGACACTGACGGTCAGCCGACACCGACACTGACGGCGAGCCGACACTGACGGTTAGCGACACTGACGGCGAGCCGACACTGACGGCAGCCGAACGACGGCGAGCCGACACCAACACTGACGACAGCCGACACGACGAGCCGACACTGACGGTCAGCCGACACTGACGGCGAGCCGACACTGACGGTCAGCCGACACTGACGGTCAGCCGACACTGACGGCGAGCCGACACTGACGAGACACGAGCAGCCGACACTGACGGTCAGCCGACACTGACGACACTGACGGTCAGCCGACACTGACGGCGAGCCGACACTGACGGTCAGCCGACACTGACGGTCAGCCGACACTGACGGCGAGCCGACACTGACGGCGAGCCGACACTGACGGTCAGCCGACACTGACGGTCAGCCGACACTGACGGTCAGCCGACACTGACGGTCAGCCGACACTGACGGCCAGCCGACACTGAGCCGACACTGACGGTCAGCCGACACTGACGGCGAGCCGACACTGACGGTAGCCGACACTGACGGAGCCGGGGTCAGCCGACACCGACACGACGGCGAGCCGACACTGACGGCCAGCCGACACTGACGGGCAGCCGACACTGACGGTCAGCCGACACCGACACTGACGGTCAGCCGACACTGACGGGCAGCCGACACTGACGGGCAGCCGACACTGACGGTCAGCCGACACTGACGGTCAGCCGACACTGACGGTCAGCCGACACTGACGGTCAGCCGACACTGACGGTCAGCCGACACTGACGGTCAGCCGACACTGACGGTCAGCCGACACTGACGGTCAGCCGACACTGACGGTCAGCCGACACTGACGGTCAGCCGACACTGACGGTCAGCCGACACTGACGGTCAGCCGACACTGACGGTCAGCCGACACTGACGGTCAGCCGACACTGACGGTGCGGCCCGCGGCGGCCGCCGTACGAACGCCGGCCGGACGCCGCCGCCCAGCTACCGTTTCGGCTCGCGCGACTGCGGCTGACGTCTAATCACCAGACGCCGGATAATCCCTCGGGGTGTCACGGAGGCGCGTACCACGGTCTCGCGCGCGCCGCAGAGGCGGCTGACAGCCGTCAGACGAACGGCACGACCAGCGACGCCGAGCCAAGCCGAGCGAGCGCCAGCCGGCAACAATGGGCCATTGTTGCCGCTCGGTGGGTCGTAATTAGCGCTGCTGAAGCGCTGCCCTATCTGCGTGGGAAAGCCGTGAACGCCAGGATCGGATTCCTCCACGGGGGACGCTCCGTTCCCGTAGAGGATGCTGCACTCCCGTAGAGGATGTTGTACTCCCGTAGAGGATGCTGTACTCCCGTAGAGGATGCTGCACTCCCGTAGAGGATGTTGTACTCCCGTAGAGGATGCTGTACTCCCGTGGAGGATGCTGTACTCCCGTGAAGGATGCTACACTGCGGCGGATGGTACACTCCCGCCATCTGCGGCGGATGGTACACTCCCGCCATCTGCGGCGGATGTTACACTCCCGCCATCTGCGGCGGATGGTACACTCCCGCCATCTGCGGCGGATGGTACACTCCCGCCATCTGCGGCGGATGGTACACTCCCGCCATCTGCGGCGGATGGTACACTCCCGCCATCTGCGGCGGATGGTACACTTCCGCGAGCCAGACCGTTTTGTTCGTCCATTTTTCATCCTGAGTTTAGCAGTTAATTTTCGGACAGATACACCTATATTTATGTGGTGGCGGGCCGTATGGGGGGGGGGGGGCTTCCGTACCCTTATTACAAAAGAGGAATAAGCTTAGTAGGTGTAGGATATGCTGTGGCAGCACATGCGACACGCAGCAACTGAGCATCACCATCCATTCAATGGCTGTGCAAAAAAATTGGCTATCAATCTGATGACATCGCAATCTGTCCAGAATTGTATTCCCGGTAATCGGAACGTCGTGACAAGACCGTCACCAAGGCTTGAAAAAGCGTGAAGGTATGCTCGAGTCGGTTGAGTCGCTCACATGGACGCTTTTCATGCATGTACAGAGGTAAACCTGCACTGGGTTTGAGCTTGGGCGAGCAAACGCCGTCATAAAGTGAAGCATTTTTAGATTCCAATAATCCAATCTGAGAATCGGCAAAAAATTAACTGCACGATAGTATAATGACATATGACATATATATATATATACCTAGCGCATGCCTTGCGATTACCAATGAGAATCTTTCGCCACATCGGTTTTGCAACCATCCCCCAGGACATCCCACATATGCAGTCTGAGGAATTCCATTAATCTTCAGATTATGTCGGTGTTTCTCGCCTGCATTGTATGCCCAAAGTCACGTGACGAGCCAGGCTCTATACGTCGCAAGGGTCAAAGTCATGATCCGCGGGACTGACTGAGGTTGTCCGAGCCCTTGTATCATTAACAAGGATACATGAGCTACGAGCCGCCGTGCTTCATAGCAAGGTTTGAATTAGAGACCACGGATCCCCGGTTGACGAGTCATGAGTCTCTGAATTGTGGATCACGATTTCGAGGCGTGGACTGCAGTCTGGATCACCAGCCAGGTCCTTGATCAGGGATGATTCTCAAACACAACTCACGGTTTGGATCACGGTTCACGCTCTGGGCCACGGTGCTCCCGAATCATTGGTCGCGATTTTCAGCCCGGATCAAACATGTCAAAGTCACGGATCACGACCAAGATTGTGCGTCTCCGGAGTCGCGAGTATCAAGTGGTGGCACGTCACGTGCGAGTTGCCGTGAGGTCGCGATCATTCTGTATAATGATTATTCTGATCATTTGCATTCTTTTTTGCGTGCGTTTGACAGCTCGGCGAAGACTGGACCCAGGCCGGCTCTCAGTGATGACCGTGACGACTGTCGCCATGGCTACCGAAGCAAACGTCGCAAGTACAGCCGCAAAGGTACACACTACGCTGGGCAACAGCTTTCGGTGTGCAGTGAATTCCGGCACGCGAGCGCATTTGTCAATGAGTGTTATCTTGCTCCGAGACACGCAAAGATACGAAGCGGGTGAAGTTCGAGAGAATTCCTCGATCGGCTTCGTTCCCTGGCCGTGCCGGTTCCAGCCTGATGCTGAGGCCGATGGTAGAGCGGTCGCTTTAATGCACTTTTCTTGTCACGGGATAGTCGGTGGGAGGCCAGTCGCTGGCTAAGCATGGACGCAGCGTCCGCGGCCTGAAACCAACAGGAGTGTCGCACAGGCAGACCCGAGCTGCGTGGAAACTGTCGCAGCGGTGGCGATATCTGTCGCAGCGGTGGCGATATCGGCCGAGCCGACAGGGGTGTCGCACGGGCGGGCCCGAGCTGCGGTGCCAGTGGTGGTGGTGGTGACGGTGGTGGTGGTGACGGTGGTGGTGGTGGTGGTGGTGGTGGTGGTGACGGTGGTGGTGGTGGTGACGGTGGTGGTGGTGGTGGTGGTGACGGTGGTGGTGACGGTGGTGGTGGTGGTGACGGTGGCGAAGTCGGCTGTGAACTACGACAGCCCTACTGCCGACTCCATGAGAGTCCAGACAAGACGCCGAGCTGAAGTCTGACAGGCCATGCCGGCTCGGGAGGCCAGTGGCGGCCCAGACCAGACCAGACCAGACCACCTCAGGAGGCCAGCAGCGGCCCTGACCAGACCACCTCGGGAGGCCAGTAGCGGCCCAGACCAGATCAGACCAGACCACCTCAGGAGGCCAGCAGCGGCCTAGACCAGACCACGTCCGAACTTTTTCATCCAAGTTCGGCCCAAACCAGGCCATACTCTAAACTATGGCACCCCATGCCAGTTCAGACCACATCAGACGGAAAACTCCAGTCTACAGCAGACACAGACTCGCCTGAGGAGCTTTGACTCGGGTGAGGCGCTCAGTAATTAAAGATGCATATTCTTGTCTGGATTTCAGCTACTGCATGATCACCTTGCACCCCCTCGCCCTCTTCTCAACGTCAAAATATCTGCATCGCCTTAAGGTAGGGCTTCACTGTGGGCTTACGCACTTCGCTAAGAGAGCCCTTGGGACCAAACTACATGCTGAACATTTGGCACCGGAGCTCAGCCCTCGCCAGACTATGCACCGACCCTGGGCACTCAAGATCAGAACGCGGGCTGAACTTTGGCATTCCAGCTGAGCGGAGACCAGAGCGGGCGCCGAACCTTGGCGGTTGGGTCGGTGTCGGATGCCCGTATCGGCGGGCAACACTGGCGCCCGATATAACTCATAACCCCTCCGTTTTTACCGGCCGGCACTGGCGGCGAGAGGTGTTCCTCGCCACTTTTTGCCCGCCATAAAATATTTCGGCCTCTTTCATTTATTTGTGACGCGTCCCGGAATTATCGTATCTACAGGCGGTCGTAAGGGCGAAACGGCGCCGCGTCGCGCGGCACTTTGAACCCTACGCGCGCCGATACCCGCCAGGTAAGATAATACTCCGTGCCTGTGGATTTGTTGCTCTTTAGAAAACGAATTGCTTCGTAAATAAGAATGGTCGAAGCGGCGAGAAGCGCTGGCCGGTTTATGTGCGCTGCTCTGCTGCCGCCCGGGGGAGCCGCGGCCGGCGCTGACGCTGATATCAGCAGTGCTGACGTCAGCAGGTGGAAGATCCCCCGACCGACGTGATGCCGGGCAGTGCCTGCAGTCTTCGATAAAGTCGCGCGTGCGTGCCGTCCCGAGTATTGGGGATAGGTGTCGGCGTCGGGAAGACAAACAATGCGACACGCAGCGGCGACAGCTGTTCATTTATCAGGAACTTAAAAAAATAGCCACAGCTATCGGGTGGAACGGTGTGGCGGCTTCTGCTTGCAGTTCGGTTGGCGGGGCTCACTATGTCGGCCAATGTCTGATCTCAACTGACACGCCATTGTTTTCTGGTGACGGATACCAAAGTCATGGCTGCGCCGTAGAAATATCTGAGCTTTTTTTTCCAATCTTCAGGCCGAAGTCACGGTTACATGCGAGACAAACTTGAGTAGCTTACCTAACCTATATTAACGTAACCTAACCTAACTTCCGTGTTTGTTACTTCGCGTGAACACAGAGACGAAACCAATTCAAACTAGAACGCATGAATAGGAGGACCACGGAAGCTTATCTCCGTCTTTCCGGCAATCATATTAACTAACCATTTTGACGTTGCATGGAACGGACTTGAGCGTCCAACTCATTCACCCCCCCCCCCTTTGTTTCAAATGTTCGCACGAACCTTAGCCTGTCTCCTGCATAAACGGCACTTCGGATTCGACTTAAAAAGCTATCAAGTTGTATATAAGCTTCATGAGCACAAGGTTTCAAAGCGCATTGAACTCTGGCCGGGACAAAGCGCTTCACAACTCGTCTCAGACTATGCTTGGTGCGCAGGGCATGTGCTTCACTTACGGATGAAACATAGGGTTTAGTACTGTTTATGTCTCCAGTTTAATAACAAAAGGAGTCTTCCCCGACTTCCGTTTGAGGTCAGGCCGGCGACCCGGTCAAGTAAATCTGTGTATATGAGCCATTGCAGCTGGCTACTCTTTTACTCTGCACGATGACATCCAGGGGGCGTGGCATCTTCAACACCATGGACCACGAGGACACCCTAGTGCCGGCTTTGGTTTCCTAATGTCACGGTCCTGCCAGATGCCCTACCTATAGCTTGGGGTAGCGGATATCGGGAGATGTCCTCTCAGTCCCTCCCGTCATATATGAGCCTTCATGGCTCTTTGACACGTGACAACGCCGCTCGTAATCACAGTGAAATCAAGATCTTATATCACTTTGAGAAGTTTGTAGCACAGTTGTAGCCCATTCACACTATGCATTATATCAAATCACGCCTATCGCAATACGGAGAGAAACTGTGAATGGGCGGCGTTTCTCTTCTCTTTTCCGGGACAATAATTATGTGGTTTAAACATGGCATGCACCATATTGGGCTCCGCGCCCACCCCAATGCTTCATAATGCAGCTCACTTTATCAGCATCAATATATTATCGAAATTATCACCAACCCCACCCCGCAAACCCCGCCCTCAAAGTTCCATTCGTGAAGTCGTGCAGTACCTCAGATGCACGTGACGGTGTTGCCGGAACAGAGCCGACCTAGTCACGTGACCGGACCGTCATGGCGTCACGCACCCCCAGCCCAGCGTAGGTCGCCGCCGTAACGGCACCGCGCCACCTGCCGACGACTTTATCGCGCGTCTGCGATTGGCTATCAGTCCGACGACGGCCAATCGCGGGCCACCATTAGCCGGCGTCGGACGGAGGTCTGGGTGACATCATCGATCGGAGAGCTCCCGCCAGATCGGCGGCGCCCGCGGGCACGGTTTTCGCGCGCTCTGCGGAGTCCTGCGCGGCCCGTGGCCGCCGCCTGGTGGCCGCGGGTTGTTCTTGGCGGGTTGTACCATCGGACGAATACTTTACGACCTAAATGTAGTGCAAAGACGAACAATCTGGGAGTTGGTAGGATGTACGAAAAAAGTTTTCAAAGGAAGATGTGCTGTGGTCTTTAACAATATATATATATATATATATATATATATATATATATATATATATATATATATATATATATATATATATACATCTATATATATATATATATACATTTATATATGTATATATATAAACCACTAATCTATGTCACTACACTAAATACCCCACTCATCATGAGAGAGACGCATCATTCATACGTATCGGCAAATCCTGACACCGCGCCCAACACATCCCGGCATATATACCGACACCTGGCGCCATCTATCTGGCGGCGCCATTAACGCCACCACTGCTCCGCCGCCGCTGATCTGTGAGAGTGCAGAGTCTCCGGGAGGTCCGCTGCACACCGCACCCTGTCCGGTTACCGGCCGACCAGCTGTGCGGCCGTCTGGCACTGTCCGGTTACCGGCCCGACCAGCTGGCGGCGCGTCTGGACCTGTCACCCGAACAATGCCCCTGTCCGGTTACCGGCCCCGACCAGCTGCGCGGCGCGTCTGGACCTGTCACCCGAACAATGCCCCTGTCCGGTTACCGGCCCCGACCAGCTGCGCGGCGCGTCTGGACCTGTCACCCGAACAATGCCCCTGTCCGGTTACCGGCACGACCAGCTGTGCGGCGCGTCTGGACCTGTCACCCGAACAATGCCCCTGTCCGGTTACCGGCCCCGACCAGCTGCGCGGCGCGTCTGGCACTGTCACCCGAACAGTTCCCCTGTCCGGTTACCGGCCGACCAGCTGTGCGGCGCGTCTGGACCTGTCACCCGAACAATGCCCCTGTCCGGTTACCGGCCCCGACCAGCTGTGCGGCGCGTCTGGACCTGTCACCCGAACAATGCCCCTGTCCGGTTACCGGCCCCGACCAGCTGTGCGGCCGTCTGGACCTGTCACCCGAACAATGCCCCTGTCCGGTTACCGGCCCCGACCAGCTGCGCGGCGCGTCTGGCACTGTTACCCGAACAGTTCCCCTGTCCGGTTACCGGCCGACCAGCTGTGCGGCGCGTCTGGACCTGTCACCCGAACAATGCCCCTGTCCGGTTACCGGCCCCGACCAGCTGCGCGGCGCGTCTGGCACTGTCACCCGAACAGTTCCCTGTCCGGTTACCGGCCCCGACCAGCTGTGCGGCGCGTCTGGACCTGTCATCCGAACAATGCCCCTGTCCGGTTACCGGCCCCGACCAGCTGCGCGGCTCGTCTGGCACTGTCACCCGAACAGTTCCCCTGTCCGGTTACCGGCCCCGACCAGCTGTGCGGCGCGTCTGGACCTGTCACCCGAACAATGCCCCTGTCCGGTTACCGGCCGACCAGCTGTGCGACGCGTCTGGCACTGTCACCCGAACAGTTCCCCTGTCCGGTTACCGGCCCGACCAGCTGCGCGGCGCGTCTGGCACTGTCACCCGAACAGTTCCCCTGTCCGGTTACCGGCCCCGACCAGCTGTGCGGCGCGTCTGGACCTGTCACCCGAACAATGCCCCTGTCCGGTTACCGGCCCGACCAGCTGTGCGGCCGTCTGGCACTGTCACCCGAACAATGCCCCTGGCACACGGGCTCCAGCCGCTGAAAACTAGGGAACAGAGACGGGGCACCAGCGTCATGGGGTGTAGGAGGGGTACACAGGGAGCAGAGACGGGCACCAGCGTCATGGGGTGTAGGAGGGGTACACAGGGAACAGAGACGGGGCACCAGCGTCATGGGGTGTAGGAGGGGTACACAAGGAACAGAGACGGGGCACCAGCGTCATGGGGTGTACGGGGGTGCACAGGGAACAGAGACGGGGCACCAGCGTCATGGGGTGTAGGAGGGGTACACAAGAAACAGAGACGGGGCACCAGCGTCATGGGGTGTAGGAGGGTACACAGGGAACAGAGACGGGGCACCAGCGTCATGGGGTGTGGGAGGGCACACCACGAACAGAGGTGGGGCACCATTGTCATGGGGAGTAGGATGGGTACACAGGGAGCAGAGACGGGGCACCTGTACCATGGGGTGTAGGAGGGTACACAGGGAACAGAGACGGGGCACCAGCGTCATGGGGTGTAGGAGGGGTACAGAACAGAGCAGGACGGGGCACCTGCACCATGTCGTCTGGGTGTAGGAGGGTACACAGGGAACAGAGACTTGGGCACCATGGGGTGGAGGGTACACAGGGAACAGAGACGGGGCACCAGCCATGGGGTGTAGGAGGGTACACAGGGAGCAGAGACGGGGCACCAGTGCCATGGGGTGTAGGAGGGTACACAGGGAGCAGAGACGGGGCACCAGCGTCACGGGGTGTAGGAGGGGTACACAGGAACAGAGACGGGGCACCAGCGTCATGGGTGGGAGGGGTACACAGGGAACAGAGACGGGGCACATGTGCCATGGGGTGTAGGAGGGTACACAGGGAACAGAGACGGGGCACCGGTCGGCATGGGGTGTAGGAGGGGTACACAGGGGGCAGAGACGGGGCACCCGTCATGGGGTAGGAGGGGTACACAGGGAGCAGAGACGGGGCACATGTACCATGGGGTGTAGGAGGGTACACAAGGAACAGAGACGGGGCACATGTACCATGGGGTGTAGGAGGGGTACACAGGGAACAGAGACGGGGCACCAGCGCGGTGGGATGTGAGCAACGATTGCACCCAGAAGTAGACTTGGACGGCCCGTGTAGGTTCTCCACTTCCCTCTGAGCAGGCGCTCACAGTTACTGTCTCAGAATCCCTTATGACAAGATGTACCTAGAGAAATAGGGGAAGATAGGGGACGAGTAGCCTAGGGAGTTGCTAGTCTCACAATCGAAAGGATGTGAGTTCGAGTCTCACCTGTCGCTATTCTTCGCCCGCGACCAATCGGCGTGAGAGATTGGCGACGCTATGACTCAGCGGTCGATGTGTCGTAAAACCAATAACCAACCAGAAATAGGGAAGATACCATTATCCCCACTTGCTCTAAATCCCAGCGTTACAAGCCTCCTCTCCCACCCGCACCCGATCGCAGTAATGCAAGCAATGAGAAATGCAGCTGGACTGAGAAGGGGCGATCATGAGTATTGGGTCCGCCCCCTCCCCTCCCCTCCCCCAGTTAGCATGCTAGAGGATGACTTGCATCGCATCATTTTCAAACAGCTGCATTAGCCAGTATTCTCACTGGGAAATAGCTCAACTAGTTTGGCTGCACTTGAGGGAAAGAGAGTCGACAGCGCTACACAAGGCTTCGACTTTCGGCCCGTCGGTCTGTTTCCCAGGGAATATGCACGTGCATATGGATCAAACAACGGACTGATGAAATTGTCTTGCATGTACGTTTGTAGAATGTTTCTGGACCGGATTAGGATATAAAAGCCATTAGTTAGCGGTGTTTTTGCACAAAAACAAACTGAAGCGCGCGAACACGTTCAGCTGACACGAACCTGTCTTGGTCGGGAGACCACCAGCCACCTTTCAAATATACACCAGATAGACCAGAAATGAGACCGGCCGGTCGACCAGTTGAGCAGCTGCTTGGTCAGCCGGCCGACCAGCTGAGCAGCTGCTTGGTCAGCCGACATCAGCAGCAGCACAGGCCTCCGAACTGCGCCAGCACTGATCGGCGGCCTTGGCGCGGAAATGCGCGAATCTGAAGTTGGCCGCCGACTACTGCGTGTGTCCTCAGCCCAGGTATTGGGCGGGGACTCGGACTGATCTGGTACTGATCAGGTATTGGGCGGGGACTCGGACTGATCTGGTACTGATCAGGTATTGGGCGGGGACTCGGACTGATCTGGTACTGATCAGGTATTGGGCGGGGACTCGGACTGATCTGGTACTGATCAGGTATTGGGCGGGGACTCGGACTGATCTGGTACTGATCAGGTATTGGGCGGGGACTCGGACTGATCTGGTACTGATCAGGTATTGGGCGGGGACTCGGACTGATCTGGTACTGATCAGGTATTGGGCGGGGACTCGACTGATCTGGTACTGATCAGGTATTGGGCGGGGACTCGGACTGATCTGGTACTGATCAGGTATTGGGCGGGGACTCGGACTGATCTGGTACTGATCAGGTATTGGGCGGGGACTCGGACTGATCTGGTACTGATCAGGTATTGGGCGGGGACTCGGACTGATCTGGTACTGATCAGGTATTGGGCGGGGACTCGGACTGATCTGGTACTGATCAGGTATTGGGCGGGGACTCGGACTGATCTGGTACTGATCAGGTATTGGGCGGGGGACTCGGACTGATCTGGGACTGATCAGGTATAGGGTGGGGACTCGGACTGATCTGGTACTGATCAGGTATTGGGCGGGGACTCGGACTGATCTGGTACTGATCAGGTATTGGGCGGGGACTCGGACTGATCTGGTACTGATCAGGTATTGGGCGGGGACTCGGACTGATCTGGTACTGATCAGGTATTGGGCGGGGACTCGGACTGATCTGGTACTGATCAGGTATTGGGCGGGGGACTCGGACTGATCTGGTACTGATCAGGTATTGGGCGGGGACTCGGACTGATCTGGTACTGATCAGGTATTGGGCGGGGACTCGGACTGATCTGGTACTGATCAGGTATTGGGCGGGGACTCGGACTGATCTGGTACTGATCAGGTATTGGGCGGGGACTCGGACTGATCTGGTACTGATCAGGTATTGGGCGGGGACTCGGACTGATCTGGTACTGATCAGGTATTGGGCGGGGGACTCGGACTGATCTGGTACTGATCAGGTATTGGGCGGGGACTCGGACTGATCTGGTACTGATCAGGTATTGGGCGGGGACTCGGACTGATCTGGTACTGATCAGGTATTGGGCGGGGGACTCGGACTGATCTGGTACTGATCAGGTATTGGGGGGGTGGTACTGATCAGGTATTGGGGGGGGACTCGGACTGATCTGGTACTGATCAGGTATTGGGCGGGGGACTCGGACTGATCTGGTACTGATCAGGTATTGGGCGGGGGACTCGGACTGATCTGGTACTGATCAGGTATTGGGCGGGGACTCGGACTGATCTGGTACTGATCAGGTATTGGGCGGGGACTCGGACTGATCTGGTACTGATCAGGTATTGGGCGGGGACTCGGACTGATCTGGTACTAGATCAGGTATTGGGCGGGGACTCGGACTGATCTGGTACTGATCAGGTATTGGGCGGGGACTCGGACTGATCTGGTACTGATCAGGTATTGGGCGGGGGACTCGGACTGATCTGGTACTGATCAGGTATTGGGCGGGGACTCGGACTGATCTGGTACTGATCAGGTATTGGGCGGGGACTCGGACTGATCTGGTACTGATCAGGTATTGGGCGGGGGACTCGGACTGATCTGGTACTGATCAGGTATTGGGCGGGGACTCGGACTGATCTGGTACTGATCAGGTATTGGGCGGGGACTCGGACTGATCTGGTACTGATCAGGTATTGGGCGGGGACTCGGACTGATCTGGTACTGATCAGGTATTGGGCGGGGACTCGGACTGATCTGGTACTGATCAGGTATTGGGCGGGGACTCGGACTGATCTGGTACTGATCAGGTATTGGGCGGGGACTCGGACTGATCTGGTACTGATCAGGTATTGGGCGGGGACTCGGACTGATCTGGTACTGATCAGGTATTGGGCGGGGGACTCGGACTGATCTGGTACTGATCAGGTATTGGGCGGGGGACTCGGACTGATCTGGTACTGATCAGGTATTGGGCGGGGACTCGGACTGATCTGGTACTGATCAGGTATTGGGCGGGGACTCGGACTGATCTGGTACTGATCAGGTATTGATCTAGTATTGATCTGGTACTGATCTGGTACTGACCTAATACTGATTTGGTACTGATTTGGTACTGATTTAGTACTGATTTAGTACTGATCTGGGACTGATCTGGGACTGATCTGGGACTGATCTGGGACTGATCTGGGACACATTTGGCACGAACCTAGGACTGATGTTGTATTGATCTGGTACTGATCTGGTGCTTATTTTGTACTGATCTGGCACTGATCTGGAGCTGATTAAGTACTGGTCTGTGCCATCTTACATTGCTCTGATATCCATCTGGCTATGAAGTGTGGTAGTTCTAATATACTGATCTGGTGCTCATCCGGCACTGATCTGATGCTGATCTGGCACTGCTCCGGTACTGATCTGCTACTGATCTGATGTCGATCTGGTACTGATAGGGTAATGGCATTGCAATAGTAATGGTACGGATATGACAGTGCTATTGTTAGGGTAATGGTACTGACATGGTAATGGTCCTGATAGGGCAATTGTCCAGAAAATGTGGTGGTACTGATCTGGTGCTGATCTGGCAATAGTGCTGATCTGGCACTTGTTCTACGGTAATGCAATGATGCTCTAGTACTGATCTGGTAATTGGCATCGATCTGGTACCCGCCTGGTAGTGACGGTAATTCCACCGTATTCGACCCCCCTCCCCCCCCCCAATACTCCACACCCTGCTTGCTATTCGGGTCATCGCCCACTGACACGTCTCATCAGTAAATACACTGCGCCCTGGTGTTCACATGTTCATTAATGGGCATAAGAACACGACTCCATTGTCAGTGACCATCGCATTCCTGGCAGCTGGTAGTGCTTCACCAGCGGCCAGACCCAGGCAACTCCCCGCCCCCCGCACAGCTCGCAAGCTCGCAGCATAGCCCTCACGGGAGCAGTCCTGAAGTCTGCGGGAGCCGCCCCGGATCAGTATAGGAGCCGCCCAGGAGCCTACGGGAGCCGCCCCGGAACATTATTGGAGCCGTCCTAAAGCCTGCGGGAGCCGCCCAGGAGCATTACGGGAGCCGTCCTGAAGCCTGCGGGAGCCGCCCCGGAGCCCTGCGGGAGCCGTCCAGGAGCATTACGGGAGCCGTCCTGAAGCCTGCGGGAGCCGCCCCGGAGCCCTGTCGGAGCCGTCCTAAAGCCTGCGGGAGCCGGCCCGGAGCCCTGCCGGAGCCGTCCTGAAGCCTGCGGGAGCCGTCCTGAAGCCTGCGGGAGCCGCCCCGGAGCCCTGCCGGAGCCGTCCTAAAGCCTGCGGGAGCCGTCGCCCGGAGCCTGCGGGAGCCGTCCCGGAGCATTTCGGGAGCCGCCACGGGAGCCGGCCGGAGCCCTGTCGGAGCCGTCCTGGAGCCTGCTGGAGCCGCCCGGAGCCCCGGAGCCGTCCTAAAGCTGGGGAGCCGCCCCAGGAGCATTACGGGAGCCGTCCTAAAGCCTGCGGGAGCCGGCCCCGGAGCCCTGTCGGAGCCGTCCTGAAGCCTGCGGGAGCCGGCCCGGAGCCCTGTCGGGAGCCGGACCCCGGAGCCCGAGCCTGCGGGAGCCGCCCCGGAGCCCTGCCGGAGCCGTCCTAAAGCCTGCGGGAGCCGGCCCGGAGCCCTGCGGGAGCCGCCCCGGAGCCCTGCCGGAGCCGCCCCGGAGCCCTGCCGGAGCCGCCCCGGAGCCCTGCCGGAGCAGTTTCGGTACGGTGCGGTTTGGGCGCGGTCCCGGAAAATCAATTTCAGCGTCACTCCTTCACACAATGCTGGCGCCTGACCTGATTTGATCAGTGGCGATCACGTCGGTGCCCCCCCCCAACAACACAGGGGTAATCACTTGCCGGTGCCGAAGCAGTCCCAGGTCAGTGTGCTTAGCAGCAGTGCACTTAGCCACAGTCTGCTTAGCCACAGTGCACTTAGCTCCGGCGCAGTGTACAGCGTACTTTGTAGTGTACATGTGTGCCATGGTTTGAGAGGGAATGATGCTCCCAAGTGACGTGGGGACAATGCCCCCTATGGCGCGGGAACAATGCTCCACAGTGACGTGTAAGGGAACAATGCTCCTCAGTGACGTGGGATGAAATGTTCCCCAGTGACGTGGGAGGGAATGATGTTCCCCTGCGACTTGAGTGGAATGATGCTCCGAAGTGATGTGGGAAGATTTTCATCCCTGTCACTAATGGCTACGTTCAAAAGCAGTGCACAACATGATTCAGATTGTGAAGAGTAAATCGAGGCAATTTACAAACATACCAACTTATAGTGTCCTGGGCTTTAAAGGAGTTGGGTTTCTCGACAACCCACCGCCTCTCATAGGGCCGAAACCCTCACTTGGTTGGTTATTGGTGATTGCGATGCGCCGACTATTGCACCATATAGCGTCGCCAAACTCTCACGACGATTGTTTGCGGGCGAAAAGCAGTGACAGTTGAGACTCGAACCCTCAACCTTTCGATTTGAAGACGGCCGCCTTATCCATGAACTATTCACCTCAGACGTCTACGTGGCTGTACGCCGCGGCGGCCGGCGACACCTCGGTAACGGTGCCAGTGCCGCTCAGACAGCCTTCCGCGCCGATAAATAACGCGCCAAATCGGCGGCGGCCCGCCATTTCGCCACGTGTTGACGCGGTCGCCGATTCACAGCGCGATCTGATGCCGCCTGATAGAGCTGAGTGGGGCCGACACGAACCCCGCCGGCGGCCTGAGGTGCCGGCCAGGGCTGCGTGGACCAGACGGCTCCACACGGCGCGGCCAGGAAGATCCAGCACAGCGGCTGCATCAACAGCACAGCAACGGCGCAGACAGCATCGCACAGCGCAGACCGGAGGATGCTGCACGGCAACAGCACAGGCAATGCCAACAGCAACAACGGCACAGACAGTCCCACAGCAACATCATAGGCGGTGATCACAGCAACAGCACAGACAGTAGTCACAGCAACAGCGCAGACAGTAGTCACAGCAACAGCACAGACAGTAGCCACAGCAACAGCACAGACAGTCCCACAGCAACAGCACAGACAGTAGTCACAGCAACAGCACAGGCAGTCCCACAGCCACAGCACGGACAGTAGTCACAGCAACAGCGCAGACAGTAGTCACAGCAACAGCGCAGACAGTGGTCACAGCAACAGCGCAGACAGTAGTCACAGCAACAGCGCAGACAGTGGTCACAGCAACAGCGCAGACAGTGGTCACAGCAACAGACACAGCAACAGTGGTAGACAGGCAGCCAAGAACAGCCAGACAGTGTCACAGCAACAGCACAGACAGTGGTCACAGCAACAGCACAGACAGTGGTCACAGCAACAGCAACAGCGCAGACAGTAGCCACAGCAACAGCACAGGCAGTCCCAGAGAAACAGCACAAGCAGTGTCCACAGCAATAGTCCAGACAGTAGGCACAGCAACAGCACAGACAGTGGTCACAGCAACAGCACAAGAGTGCCACAGCAACAGCAGAACGAACAGAACAGTGGCACGCAACAGCACAAGGGAACAGTCCAGGCACAGCAACAGCACAGACAGTCCCACAGCCACAGCACAGGCAAGCGGGCGATTCGCGGCTGTGCTGTGGCAGCGGCGCCAAACGGAGCCCCGACTGGACGGCAGAACAAATCTAGCCACTGCAGTGACGCACGTCATTCAGCACGGTAACAGACTGAGATGTCACGACGCCAGATTACGTGGCACAGAACAGCCCAAACAGCACGGTATACTATTCCAAACAGAACAACAATGCCACAAAAGAATGCAGGCAGCCCAGTCAACACAATGGCAGCACAGTCAACACAATAGCAGCACAGTCAACACAATAGCAGCACAGTCAACACAATAACAGCCCAGTCAACACAATAACAGCACAGTCAACACAATAACAGCACAGTCAACACAATAACAGCACAGTCAACACAATAACAGCACAGTCAACACAATAACAGCACAGTCAACACAATAACAGCAAGGACACACAGCACAGTCAGCACAATAACAGCCCAGCCAACACAATAAAGTACAGGCACCACAACAGCAGCCCAGTCAACACAATAGCAGGACAGTCAACACAATAACAGCCCAGACAACACAATAACAGCCCAGTCAACACAATGACAGCAAAGTCAACACAATAACAGCACAGTCAGCACAATAACAACATAGTCAGAACAATAACAGCACAGTCAACACAATAACAGCCCAGTCAATATAGTAACAGGACAGGCAGTGTAATGACAGCCCAGGCAGCACTGCAGCATTTCAGGCGGGACCTCAGCAGCTTAGACAACACAATAGCAGCCGAGGAAGCTCCATAACACATCAGATATCATAATGTCAGCCCAGGCAGCACCATAGCAGCCCACTCGGTATAATAAAGATCCCGGCACTGTTCCGTCACGCCGATCGTTTGCTGTCCAATGGCAGACTGGGCAAAATTCCGCGCGTCCAGTCACTTACGATCGGGTGCATTTCCGCGCAAACAAGTATGTGACAACTAGATTGTGTGGCTTTCTTCGTGTCATTTGGCGCAGAGTGGATGGGGTGTCCCCCTCCCACCATACACACTGTGGTATGGTGGAGTAGGGGGGGGGGACACCACCACAGTGGTGTTTGTGGGCGGCCCGGTGGGATTGATACCCCTCCGAACAAACCCACCGTCGGCCAACTAATGCCCACTTGCGGCCCAACTATTCAGACAGACGACACACTGTGGCCACATCTGTCTGGCGGCCCGACTATTCAGACAGACAACACACTGTGGCCACATCTGTCTCATGGCCCAACTATTCAGACAGACGACACACTGTGGCCACATCTGTCTGGCGGCCCAACTATTCAGACAGACGACACACTGTGGCCACATCTGTCTGGCGGCCCGACTATTCAGACAGACGACACACTGTGGCCACATCTGTCTGGCGGCCCAACTATTCAGACAGACGACACACTGTGGCCACATCTGTCTCATGGCCCAACTATTCAGACAGACGACACACTGTGGCCACATCTGTCTGGTCGGCCCAACTATTCAGACAGACAACACACTGTGGCCACATCTGTCTGGCGGCCCAACTATTCAGACAGACGACACACTGTGGCCACATCTGTCTGGCGGCCCAACTATTCAGACAGACGACACACTGTGGCCACATCTGTCTGGCGGCCCACACTATTCAGAAGAAACACTGACGCCACATCTGTGGCCAGACTATTAAAACACCCATCTGTCTGGCGGCCCAACTATTCAGACAGACGACACACTGTGGCCGGATCTGTGAGGAAGAGCTGCTGTTGTACGGCTGACAATCGTAAAATATTGGGACGGTCCCGACGAGGATGACTCGACGGTGCACCGACGACTCTACAGCTTCAGCGACGGTGCACCGACGGCTCTACAGCTTCAGCGACGGTGCACCGACGGCTCTACAGCTTCAGCGACGGTGCACCGACGGCTCTACAGCTTCAGCGACGGTGCACCGACGACTCTACAGCTTCAGCCTTCAGTCTCAGGCGATTGTCATTTAATTGTCGTGTATATCCCCAGTTCATGCTGCCCCCTGCTGCCTCTTCGCAGGTCAAGCGAGGTCATTAACATCAGAGGACATTTTAGAGAATAAAACACACAATCGAGAACATTGAAGCAGGTCATTCAACTTCAAATAAGTGATTCGCGAACTTTTACGGGCCAATCTATATCGTCCTTGGTAGGAGCTGCGGTGTTTGAAATGAGCAGGTGAAGAACAGGTCAAGACCAGGCCCCGCACTGCACTCTGCAGAGCGGATGTTGACTTAACTCTGTCCCTTCCGAGGCCAAACCAGATGCCAATTGGTGTTTCCGGTCACAAGGTACGCCCTGATGTTCGGTTCGTGGTTGTATATGTGACATGCTTGGTGCACGACAGAATTTGCCGACACCTGGCGTTAAGGAAAATGTTCAGCTTCTACCAGTCCTGGAGTATCAATGGCTTACTGAAAGCACAACAGTCGAATACCGTTGGAATTATGTCATGGCAGGAAATGCACTGGATTTCTATTCATTTCGCTTTTTCGTCTCCACTGGAATTATGAGCGAAAGTGCGAGTGTGGCAGCTCATCTTGGATGAAAAGGCTGAACAAATTCAATCGGAACGCAACTTTGTTAAATATTTCCTGCCAGGTACTGCAGGATTATACAGACCAGACCTGATTTAACCATACATGCTACCTCTCCCCCTCCCCTCTGTGTCGTGGAGAGAGGGTTAAGCAGTTACTTTCTCCACCCACTTTTGGGGTGGGATAAATATTCACGCGGAATACAGCCAGCATATATTTTGCTCTTCCACCAGCAGATAAATATTGTCTATGTGCGCGACCGTGGAGCACCCCTCCCCCGCCCCTCCCCATACCTCTTGCGACATGCGATAAGGCAAGGGAATGAGGCCCGAACACGTTTATCCAATACGAAACCACAGTGGATCCTCCACAAAACAAGCTGCAGTGCATCGTTTCTGTGCTGCACTTTTGCAGCTGGGTGGTTTTTTTTTCTGTACCGGCAGTTGTACGTGATTCAAGGAATCACGTGACCCGACAGAAGTCGAGGAAAGCCAATCGACACTTCTGTGATTGACTAAGCATGTCGCCAACAATTTTTTACGTTACTCAACTGATTTGGCATGCAGGCTATTGCCAATTTGGCACCTGCATGACGAATCTCATAAAACCAGTCGACGTTGAAACCGTCGTCAGATACGACCGCTGCTTACAACAACAAAACAACACCATGGTGCTGGGCGCTACATGACCAATGTAGTCGATGCGCCCTTAAGCCCTAATAACTACAACACCATGGTGCACTGTCGACCACATATTATCCGGCGACTCTAGGTGTTCTCGAGCCTCCTCGTTGACCGAGAGTGCCCCGGCTCGGCGACGCACACCAGTTATGAAGCTGACCTCAGATATGGCTGCGTTTGCTGAGCCAAGTTAGCAAGCTTTCTCAAAGTGGGAGCCGGCATTTGGCGCGTATTTGGCGCGTGTTTGGCGCGTATTTGGCGCGGGTCCGAGCGACCCCCTCCGCCCCTCCGACCGCGCCACGGAGCGGTTTCCGGCGAAATTCGCTGAAGGTCGTCTGCGGTCCGTAAAAAGGCCAATCAATAAGCATCGGTGTAAAGTGGCTTCATCACCGCCGACTGGCTTGACGTGCCGCTTCACTCCAGTGGTTCTCAACTCTGTGTGTTCCGTCGACCAGTGCCGTTCTTCCCAGATCGTCACTCCTCTTATACGCAGCCTGGAAACAGCCTCTCCAATCAGCTCAATTTCTGGCACATTTGGAGGATTCACCTTGTTTTCTGCTTTGGTATAAGCTGGGTTAGTTAGCATATGCATATGCCCGCCGCGAATTAGATGTCGCGTGGACATCATTAGGAACGGTCGCCAACTTCTCGCGATATTGACCTTCGAAGTCAAGACTTATCAGATAGGATGTCAACAAACCTCGCGGTGTTGGCGCCACGTGAGTGACAGTCAGGGAATGAGTGTGAGTCGCTTCAGATGAATACCATTTGTGACTGTTAATTATATCGTCCAAAACCATATGCAATAACTGAACTGGCTCCATTACAAGACGGATTCAGCCGGGTCGAGGATAGCAAACTGTCCGTCCGTTCAGGGGACCACAGGTTACATCTGGGGTGACCACCGGTGACAGTTCACGACTCGCGGCTGAAGTGGTCCTTCACCCCTCCCGCCCCCTCCCCCCCCCCCCACCCGCCCGACATCTACCCGGCAAACTTCCTGCAGCAAGCCTGCCTTGTTTCGAGACCTTGGGACAGAGGTGGAGAAAAGAGAAACTCTCGCCCTATCCCCTACCCCCACACAAAGGCGTGTCATAAATGATGACTCCTCCACCCTGGTTTAAGTAGCCATATAGCGAGTGCAGTATCAAGTGCAGGACAAAACTATGTTCCCATGCAATTGTTGCGCTTTTATCAATTCGAAAGATCTATGCATGAACAAGGGGTGTAGCATGTCCAATAATATTTGAAGACACCCAGAGTTGAATGCAATAAAACGTCATATCTCATAATATTGTGTCGGCACAAAACTTATTGTATTCGAGCATACAATTGAGTTACATGTCATTTTCATGGAGTCAATATCGTTTTTACGCAATGGAATTAATGGTTCGTTGGATTAGCCCTGTGTTATTCCAAAAGTTTCACGATCACGTTTTCCCGATTCAGTTAGTGTTAAGGTAGGTACCAGGAAGGTAGAAAGCTGGATTAAGATCGCGAAAAAAACAGCACCAGGAATTATACACAACATTGTAAATGGCTATGCAATGGTATGGCATGTTCATGAAAAGTTTTAATCTGTGATTATGTTAACTACGTGCTCGTCCACTACGAGTGTGCACTACCTGCGAGTGTGCGCCAATAGCGAGTGTGCGCCAATAGCGAGTGTGGCCACCGTGTGTGCGCCAATAGCGAGCGTGCGCCACCTGTGTGTGTGCGCCAATATCGAGTGTGCGCCAATAGCGGAGTGTGCGCCACCTGTGTGTGTGCGCCAATATCGAGTGTGCGCCAATAGCGAATGTGCGCCACCTGTGTGTGCGCCAATAGCGAGTGTGCGCCACCTGTGTGTGTGCGCCAATAGCGAGTGTGCGCCACCTGTGTGTGTGCGCCAATAGCGAGCGTGCGCCACCTGTGTGTGTGCGCCAATATCGAGTGTGCGCCAATAGCGAGTGTGCGCCAATAGCGAGTGTGCGCCACCTGTGTGTGTGCGCCAATAGCGAGTGTGCGCCACCTGTGTGTGTGCGCCAATAGCGAGTGTGCGCCACCTGTGTGTGTGCGCCAATAGCGAGCGTGCGCCACCGTGTGTGTGCGCCAATATCGAGTGTGCGCCAATAGCGAGTGTGCGCCAATATCGAGTGTGCGCCAATGTCGAGTGTGCGCCAATATCGAGGGTGCGCCACCTGTGTGTGTGCGCCAATAGCGAGTGTGCGCCACCTGTGTGTGTGCGCCGCCTGTGTGTGTGCGCCACCTGTGTGTGTGCGCCAATATCGAGTATGCTCCAATAGCGAGTGTGCGCCAAAAGCGAGCGTGCGCCAAAAGCGAGCGTGCGCCAATAGCGTGTGTGCACCAATATCGAGGGTGCTCAATATAGTGTGCTCCAATGTCGAGTGTGCGCCAATAGCGAGTGTGCGCCACCGTGTGTGTGCGCCAATATCGAGTGTGCGCCAATAGCGAGTGTGCTCCAATAGCGAGTGTGCGCCACCTGTGTGTGTGCGCCAATATCGAGTGTGCGCCAATATCGAGGGTGCTCCAATATAGTGTGCTCCAATGTCGAGTGTGCGCCAATAGCGAGTGTGCGCCACCTGTGTGTGTGCGCCAATAGCGAGTGTGCGCCAATAGCGAGTGTGTGTGCGCCGCCTGTGTGTGTGCGCCAATAGCGAGCGTGCGCCAATATCGAGGGTGCTCCAATATAGTGTGCTCCAATGTCGAGTGTGCGCCAATAGCGAGTGTGCGCCACCTGTGTGTGTGCGCCAATAGCGAGTGTGCGCCACCTGTGTGTGTGCGCCAATATCGAGTGTGCGCCAATAGCGAGTGTGCGCCAATAGCGAGTGTGCGCCACCTGTGTGTGTGCGCCAATATCGAGTGTGCGCCAATAGCGAGTGTGCGCCAATAGCGAGTGTGCGCCAATAGGATGTGTGCGCCAATATCGAGTGTGCGCCAATAGCGAGTGTGCGCCAATAGCGAGTGTGCGCCACCTGTGTGTGTGCGCCAATATCGAGTGTGCGCCAATAGCGAGTGTGCGCCAATAGCGAGTGTGCGCCAATAGCGAGTGTGCGCCAATAGCGAGTGTGCGCCAATATCGAGTGTGCGCCAATGTCGAGTGTGCGCCAATAGCGAGTGTGCGCCAATAGCGAGTGTGCGCCAACAGCGAGTGTGCGCCACTTGCGAGCGTGCAGCAGCCGGGCGACATGAGCTGCCACTGCCAACAGCTGCCGTACTGTGGACGCCCCCCCCCCCCACCCCTCCACCGGCCCGCACACGGCAGTCTCGACAGGGCCAGTGACACCCACACAGCCTGTCAGGTCGGCAGCGGTAATGCTGACACGCCACATGCCGGCGCCGTCCCTCACAAAAATCTCCGGCCAGACAGTGTAGCCGGCGCCGCCGCCGCCGCCGACGCGCTAAGTCGCCGGGCCGATCACAGATGGCGGTGCGATAGCGGCTGATCCCCGGCCGACTCGGCGCCGGCCGCCCGGCTCCGGCCACAGCACGCCCGAGCAGCGCCGCCGCCCGCGGCAGCTGTAGCTGCGGTAGCCGCGGCAGCTGTAGCAGTGCAGCGAGTGCCTGTGGCTTCTTGCGGCACGCGATGGCACGCAAGTGGCGGCGCACCTCCGACAAACCAGTGGATGAGACGTGTGCGCGCCTTCGGCAAGTGTATGATCAGACATGTGCGCACCTCAGACGTGTGGGCATCAGACATGTGCGCACCTCAGACGTGTGGGCATCAGACATGTGCGCACCTCAGACGTATGGATATCAAGCGTGTGGGGATGAGACGTGTGGGTACCAGATGTGTGGGAATCAGACGTTTGGGTACCAGATGTGTGGGAATCAGACGTGTGGGTACCAGATGTGTGGGGATCAGACGTACCCGTACCCCAGACGTGTGTGGATCAGACGTGTGGGGATCAGACGTGTGGGGATCAGACGTGTGGGTATCAGACGTGTGGGGATCAGACGTGTGGTTGCTAGATGTGTGGGGATCAGATGTGCCCGCACCTCCGACAAGCGGATGGATCAGACTCGTGTGTGGTATTTCCGTGCTTTGGGACCGGTTGATTCAAACCTGTAGGTGGAGCAGACGCGTGTTAAAAAAATGTGTGTTTCTATGGATTAAATGGACGATGTTTCAAGCTGAACGTCCGCAAGGTGAAATGTATTCAGCAATGTGTGTGTGCGTGTGTGTGTGAGCGTTGATATTTGCGTATTTGTCCTCTTCAACAATAACAAAAAAGAAACCTTTGCCCCGGTCACTTAATAGGTTCACTTGCACCAAGTGGGTGTCACTCGACGTGGCTTGTACCGTATTATAATGCTACCAAATAGAACTAATTTACAAGGTCAAAGGTCACACCGATTTCTTTGGTCGCCTCGTATTTTTCTTCGCAATAGCCCGTATCAAGCAATAGCCCGTGGTGCACCTCAAGTAACATTTCAAACCGGGACATGTCAATGTCAAACCACAAGACCGAAGGTTAGCTTAGATGGTTCGAGGTCCTCGCGCCCCGTCGCTATGCTTTCAATTTTCATCAAGTGGAGTCATTCGACGTGCCGTGTCGTACTCTTCACCAAACCGTTCATAAATCACATTAATTTTCAAAGTCAAAGGTCGAACTCATTTCTTCTGTCGCACCACGTTTCTTCGTTTTCTACCAAATCTACCCATGCTTGGTATCGAGAGATAGCCCGTGGACAACTCTGGAGTAGCAACCCGGGACATATCAGATCAAGCCTCAAGCTCAAAGATTATATTAATTTTCAGAGTCCTCGCGTTTCGTGGCTATGGCTTCAATTTCCATTATGTGGGTGTCATTCGACGTGGCTTGCCGTACGATATCAGAATGTTAAGATATCGAAATGATTTCATAGATATCGAAGGTACGGCGTGTTTACAATGATTGAGTGTAATAGGAATAGGAGGGTCAGATCTATGTTTGTTTGCAGCCTTTGTGATGGCAACCACTTGTGTCCCATATGACTAGAGCTCCCCAAGAAATCCGTCATAACCTGCTCGGACGGTGCTCTCATCGCTAGTTTTTAATTTACGCTGCCACATTGTTGTTCCGGACATCTATATATATTATATATATATATTTATATATATATATTATATATATATATATATATATATATATTTTATTTATATATATATATATATAACATATATAACTTTTTTCAGTTTGTCCGCTTTCCTCTTAATAGTTCAACGGAAGTTGTCAAATTTGCAATAGAGGCCACACGTGAATGCATACAATTGTATAACTAGCCCGAGTTCATTACCGCGAGAGAGTAATGTTGTCATCAGGTGTAGAAACCAGGAATTGTCTTGTGGGCACCTGTCTGGAGGGGCGCCATTTTGGGAGGAACAGCGCCACTGTGAAACCTCTAGCTGCAAAATTCGAGGGGGCAGGCTGCACTCGGCCCTTCCCGAAGGAGAGCCTTTCCTTCCAAGGGGGTGCCTTTTTGTTTCATGCCTCAGGTTGAAAAATTGGAGCGGGTACACTGGAACCTTTTCAGAGGGACGCCTTTTCCCGGCTTGAAGGACGCCACCTTCCACGTGGGGTGCATACCCTCAGTGCCAGACCATTTATCCGCCCTGGTTGTCATTGGAACGAAATGTGACCCCGTAAAGTAGGAAAGCATGGGAAATGTAATTGCATATCCATATTTGCTACCATAAAACCATCGTCCAATATTTTATGTTCTTCCTGCTACAAGAAGGCAAGGTTCAACATATTTGCAGCATTGCTCTATGGTGATCGTGAAATCGGGTACAGTACGTACGACATAAAACTAGACGTTCATAGGTAGTGATAAGTAGCGAAACTTGCTAATTTTCGTGGAACCTTTAGTCCCCAAAATATCAGTTTTTACAATGATAAATCTGCAAAATTGAAATACACTTACCATTGAATTGAAATGTCTGTAACTGGCATTGAAAAAGAAGTGACTGAAATCCAAAGGACGTGTTTTCGGGGGAGTGGGAGGGAAGGCGGGGCTAGGTCCCTCTATCCAGCTCAAACTTACCGCGTCCCGGGTTTCCCCCTCCCCCAAAAATCGAATCCGTGGTTACACCTGTGCCCGTTACAGCTGACAGGACATACGGCACACTGGGCGTGCGATGCTCAGGATCTCGCGCGCGCCATGTTGGCACCTGCTCAGTGTGTCAGCTGTTGGCCGGTTACCAGCCGGCGACACCAGTGACACCCGGCGGCAAGTGACCAGTGATCGGATCAGTGACACCCGGCGGTAAGTGACCAGTGATCGGATCAGTGACACCCGGCGGCAAGTGACCAGTGATCGGATCAGTGACACCCGGCGGTAAGAGACCAGTGATCGGATCAGTGACACCCGGCGGTAAGTGAGCAGTGATCGGATCAGTGACACCCGGCGACACCTTCGGCGGTAAGAGACCAGTGATCGGATCAGTGACACCCGGCAGTAAGTGAGCAGTGATCGGATCAGTGACACCCGGCGGCAAATGGTCGTGTACATCGTCCCGCCTGCGCGCGAGCGGCCGTGTAACCGGTGGGTGTAACCGTGTAACCGGTGGGTGTAACCGTGTAACCGGTGGGTGTAACCGTGTAACCGGTGGGTGTAACCGTGTAACCGGTGGGTGTAACCGTGTAACCGGTGGGTGTAACCGTGTAACCCGGTGGGTGTAACCGTGTAACCGGTGGGTGTAACCGTGTAACCGGTGGGTGTAACCGTGTAACCCGGTGGGTGTAACCGTGTAACCCGGTGGGTGTAACCGTGTAACCGGTGGGTGTAACCGTGTAACCGGTGGGTGTAACCGTGTAACCGGTGGGTGTAACCGTGTAACCGGTGGGTGTAACCGTGTAACCGGTGGGTGTAACCGTGTAACCGGTGGGTGTAACCGTGTAACCCGGTGGGTGTAACCTGTAACCGGTGGGTGTAACCGTGTAACCCGGTGGGTGTAACCGTGTAACCGGTGGGTGTAACCGTGTAACCGGTGGGTGTAACCGTGTAACCCGGTGGGTGTAACCGTGTAACCCGGTGGGTGTAACCGTGTAACCCGGTGGGTGTAACCGTGTAACCGGTGGGTGTAACCGTGTAACCGGTGGGTGTAACCGTGTAACCGGTGGGTGTAACCGTGTAACCGGTGGGTGTAACCGTGTAACCGGTGGGTGTAACCGTGTAACCGGTGGGTGTAACCGTGTAACCGGTGGGTGTAACCGTGTAACCGGTGGGTGTAACCGTGTAACCGGTGGGAGCCTGAGCGGTGGCGGCCGCGGCCACCCTCCGTCGTGCTGTCCGTCGCCATCTGGTCGAGACGAGACCCAGAGGTGCCCCGAGACGAGGACAGCCCGGGTCGGCTCCAGAACGGTGCCCGGTAGGGCATGGCACAGATCTCGGACCGGATTGGATCAGGACGGATGTGCTCATCAAGAACGAACACTCTGAACCGTACCGACTGACCGAACAGAATTGCCGCTCTGCCTGCCGCAGCAACCAAAGCTTCCGAAACGGATCTGACTTGGCTTGTCATTCCGATTTCCAACTGCTTTGGACCGGATGGGGGTAGGCCTTCGTCTGACCTTGACGCTCCAGATTTGATTGGACGACGTAATGTCAGTTGATGTTGGGCTCGGGTGGGCGGTGCGGGACGACCAGCGCCGCCGACCTTGTCGCGGGGGCGACTCTGCGCCATGCACCCATCTGTGGGGGGGAGTGACCAAACGCCGCCGACCGTATCCTCGTCTCCGCCGGCAGATGAGCGCTCCCACGGCCGGAAGGCAGCCTGGCCCGGTTAGCCGGACCGACTGTGCTGGGTCAGGGCCGCCCCCTGCCCACTCATCCCCCTCCCCGCTCTCGCCGTTCGCAAACCCGGCCGCCCGCCAAGCCTTGTTCACCTCCGGCGGCACGGCCGGCACTCAGAGGCCCAACTGTGCTCGGCCTCTGTGTAAACGCAACCGTACGAAGGACGGCACCAATCTGCAGAAGTTTGACATTTCCTATGGATTAGGCATTGAATTTGTGTGCCTTTTGTTCCCGTGAAGAAGAAGGGGGTTCTCGAGCTTCGTCTTCACAGACGCTAACCAAATTCCAACTCTGGGGTGGACCGGAAATGAGTCAACTTCGTCCGATGCTTCTTGGGCTCCCTGGGCCGAGAACTGATTCTACATCGCCGGATCCGTGTGTACCGGGGTCCACATCAAGCTCACACGTTTCACCTTCAAAAGCTGGAAGCAGCGCACCACACCCTCCGGTGGGAACCAACACACCCTCCGGTGGGAACCAACACACCCTCCGGTGGGAACCAACACACCCTCCGGTGGGAACCAACACACCCTCCGGTGGGAACCAACACACCCTCCGGTGGGAACCAACACACCCTCCGGTGGGAACCAACCACCCGCCGGTGGGAGCCAACACCCGTGGGAACCAACACACCCTCCGGTGGGAACCAACACACCCTCCGGTGGGAACCAACACACCCTCCGGTGGGAACCAACACACCCTCCGGTGGGAACCAACACACCCTCCGGTGGGAACCAACACACCCTCCGGTGGGAACCAACACACCCTCCGGTGGGAACCAACACACCCTCCGGTGGGAACCAACACACCCTCCGGTGGCGCCAATCACCCGCCGGTGGAGCCAACACACCCTCCGGTGGGAACCAACACACCCTCCGGTGGGAACCAACACACCCTCCGGTGGGAACCAACACACCCTCCGGTGGGAACCAACACACCCTCCGGTGGGAACCAACACACCCGCCGGTCGAGTCACTCGTCCAGGCTACCCCACTTCTCCGAAGGACGCCAATGATCCGGCAAAATCGCAGCGCATCGCAGCATTGCACACTGCACTGCACTGGGCGTGCGCGCGCTGCTATCCGGTGACTGGTCACCTCAGCACCATGCAACCCCGACTGGCCACTGTCGACTGGTCTCCCAGTCGGCACCACGGTGTTCCCGTCCCAGACAGCCGCACTATGCACACAAGTCACCCCGACTGGCCACTGTCGACTGGTCTCCCAGTCGGTACCACGGTGTTCCCGTCCCAGACAGCCGCACTATGCACACAAGTCACCCCGACTGGCCACTGTCGACTGGTCTCCCAGTCGGCACCACGGTGTTCCCGTCCCAGACAGCCGCACTATGCACACAAGTCACCCTTTGTCAGACACCTGATGCTCAACTTCGGCTGATTTTGGCAGCGATATCAGATGGTGTAATTGTTGGTGATTGAAGCGGAAGGTGAGGGTGTATTTATGTACGCGCGTGTGTGTATGTATGTGTGTGTGTTTGTGTGTGTGTGTGTTTGTGTGTTTGTGTGTGTGTGTGTGTGTGTGTGTATGTGTGTATGTGTTTGTGTGTTTGTGTGTTTGTGTGTTTGTGTGTGTGTGTGTGTGTGTGTCGGTTTGCGTGATGGCTGTAGGTGGATATTTGAGCACGAATGTCAAGTTCAATCCCGTTTTACATTCAGTTGTGACCGGCACTTGAGCTTGAATGCTAGCCCGGTGCCTGTCATGCATACAGCTGACCGCCTGCGGCCACATCACACACGATCTCATAAATTACACATGGGAGCAGCCCCGGATAGCCGTAGACTTCTACCCCCCTCCCGCATGAAGCAAATTTCAGATGAGACCTGTGGAGTGCACAAGAGATAATGCGCCGCAATTGCGTTGTGCATCTTCCCTTCCCTCTAGTCAGAGGGATCGTCTTCGCACCAGCGGCAGCACGTCGACCACCGCTCCCGCCACCGCTCCCGCCACCGCTCCCGCCACCGCTCCCGCCACCGCTCCCGCCACCGCTCCCGCCACCGCTCCCGCCACCGCTCCCGCCACCACTCCCGCCACCGCTCCCGCCACCGCTCCCGCCACCGCTCCCGCCACCGCTCCCGCCACCGCTCCCGCCACCGCTCCCGCCACCGCTCCCGCCACCGCTCCCGCCACCGCTCCCGCCACCGCTCCCGCCACCGCTCCCGCCACCGCTCCCGCCACCGCAGCGAGCGGCGCTCTGGCCGGCGACACCGCGCCGACATATCGGCCGGCTACCGGTCGCTACCGGTCGCGACTTCTGCGGCCAGCCGTGCTGTTGCTATCTGACATTTTTTCCGGCGTCCGACATGCTGTCTCGCGGTCGAGACGGCCGGCCGGTCTGCAGCAGGAGCGGCGCGCTCCTCGGAGCCCTGGCTTTGTGTGCCGCTGCGTCCTCACGTCACCACCCGTCCGTCCGACCTCACCTGACGCTCCCGACCGTCCGCACCACCCGCGCCGCTCCCGCGACCGCTCCCGCGAGCCGCTCCCGCGTCCGCACGCCCGTCGACCGCTCCTGGACCGCTCAACCGTCGTCACACCCCGCAGCTGACCCTCCCGTGACCCTCACCGCGACCGCTCCCGCCACGCTGCCTGCCCTAGGCTCCAACCGTCACGCACCCGCCACGCTCCGCACCGCTCCGGCCACCGTCCGCCACCGCCCCGCACGCTCCCGCCACCGTCCCGCCACCGTCCGCCACCCACGGCGTCTGCCTCAAGCGACACCGCGCCGACAGCGCTACCGGTTGCTACCGGTCGCGACTCTGCGGCCACCGTGCTGTTGCTATCTGACATTTTTCCGGCGTCCGACTGCTGTCTCGCGGTCGAGACGGTCCGGCCGGCTCCTGAGCGGACGGCGCGCTCCCTGGAGCCCTGGCGTGTTGTCGCTGTGTCCTCACGTCACCACCCGCGTCCGACCTCACCTGAGGCCGCTCAAACCGTCACGTCACCACCCACGGCAGTCTGACCTCACCTGAAGCCGCTCAAACCGTCACGTCACCACCCACGGCAGTCTGACCTCACTCGAAGCGTACCGTCACGCCAGCACTCACGGCCGTTTCACTCGAAGCCGCTCAAACCGTCACGCCAGGCTGGTACTCGTGTCCGATTGGTCGGTCGGCTCGGTCGGCTCGGTCGGCTCGGTCGGTCGGTCGGTCGGTCGGTCGGTCAGTCGGTTTGTCAGTTGGTCGGTCGGTTGGTCGGTCGGTCGGTCGGTCGGTCGGTCGGTCGGTCGCACGCGGTGGGATGTGTCGGCCGTTTTTCGGAGCACGACTGCAGGACCACCTGTCCAGCCGGGCTGCACCTCTTCCTGCAGACGACGTCGCGGACGCTAATTGAAGCGACGCTTGCAGCGCACTGCATGGCAACACTCCACGGCGCGGGCCGTGATGGTCAGAATAGATAACTTTGGAACGTATGACATGGTGCTGGGCTTACGACAGTGGGCGGGCACTGCCTAGTGTGACACGTCCGTGACCAGCACGTGACCTGAATGGCAGATTTGACCCGAGCGTGACCTCTCCCTTATGCGTCTGCGGCGTGAATGTGACCTGAGTGGTGCCACTCAAGTCACACTCACGCTTGCGATCTGGACATGAACTCTTGTGACACGTCTGTGATCTGAATGTGACCTTGAAGTGACCTGAAAGTGACCTGAATCATTCGCATCTATGACGTTCCTAGTCTACAGTCTGCGATGTCAGTGCGGCGGTCTACGACTTAACTCTGAACTTGACCTGGCTGTGATCTGACCATCGCCCTGTGTGACCTGAGTTTGTGACCTGAGTTGTGCCGCCGCCGCCAGCCGACTGTTGTTGGCGGATCGGTGACTCCACCGACCCAACAGCAGAGCACCGCTGTCACGCGGCGGCACGCGGCGAGATACAACGACGTTCCTTCACTCGGCCAAGTGCGTCGGCACCGAGCCGGGGCCGGCGGCACCTAGCCAGGGCCGGCGGCGACGGTGGTCGGATTGACGATGCGCTGTTCAGTGAGCGCGCGTCACGGTACAGGTGTGGCGCGTCAGTCACGACGTCTGCGGACCGTGACTCCATACACCCCAGACCGTGACTCCATACACCCCAGACCGTGACTCCATACACCCCAGACGGTGACTCCATACACCCCAGACCGTGACTCCATACACCCCAACCGTGACTCCATACACCCCGGACCGTGACTCCATACACCCCAGACCGTGACTCCATACACCCCAGACCGTGACTTACACCCATACACCCAGACCGTGACTCCATACACCCCAGACCGTGACTCCATACACCCCAGACCGTGACTCCATACACCCCAGACCGTGACTCCATACACCCCAGACCGTGACTCCATACACCCCAGACCGTGACTCCATACACCCCAGACCGTGACTCCATACACCCCAGACCGTGACTCCATACACCCCAGACCGTGACTCCATACACCCCAGACCGTGACTCCATACACCCCAGACCGTGACTCCATACACCCCAGACCGTGACTCCATACACCCCAGACCGTGACTCCATACACCCCAGACCGTGACTCCATACACCCCAGACCGTGACTCCATACACCCCAGACCGTGACTCCATACACCCCAGACCGTGACTCCATACACCCCAGACCGTGACTCCATACACCCCAGACCGTGACTCCATACACCCCAGACCGTGACTCCATACACCCCAGACCGTGACTCCATACACCCCAGACCGTGACTCCATACACCCCAGACCGTGACTCCATACACCCCAGACCGTGACTCCATACACCCCAGACCGTGACTCCATACACCCCAGACCGTGACTCCATACACCCCAGACCGTGACTCCATACACCCCAGACCGTGACTCCATACACCCCAGACCGTGACTCCATACACCCCAGACCGTGACTCCATACACCCCAGACCGTGACTCCATACACCCCAGACCGTGACTCCATACACCCCAGACCGTGACTCCATACACCCCAGACCGTGACTACCCCACCCCAATACACCCCAGACCGTGACTCCATACACCCCAGACCGTGACTCCATACACCCCAGACCGTGACTCCATACACCCCAGACCGTGACTCCATACACCCCAGACCGTGACTCCATACACCCCAGACCGTGACTCCATACACCCCAGACCGTGACTCCATACACCCCAGACCGTGACTCCATACACCCCAGACCGTGACTCCATACACCCCAGACCGTGACTCCATACACCCCAGACCGTGACTCCATACACCCCAGACCGTGACTCCATACACCCCAGACCGTGACTCCATACACCCCAGACCGTGACTCCATACACCCCAGACCGTGACTCCATACACCCCAGACCGTGACTCCATACACCCCAGACCGTGACTCCATACACCCCAGACCGTGACTCCATACACCCCAGACCGTGACTCCATACACCCCAGACCGTGACTCCATACACCCCAGACCGTGACTCCATACACCCCAGACCGTGACTCCATACACCCCAGACCGTGACTCCATACACCCCAGACCGTGACTCCATACACCCCAGACCGTGACTCCATACACCCCAGACCGTGACTCCATACACCCCAGACCGTGACTCCATACACCCCAGACCGTGACTCCATACACCCCAGACCGTGACTCCATACACCCCAGACCGTGACTCCATACACCCCAGACCGTGACTCCATACACCCCAGACCGTGACTCCATACACCCAGACCGGACTCCATACCCCACCCGCTGTACGGACCGTGACTCCATACACCCCGGACCGTGACTCCCACCCGCGTACGCTGTCAGGGTATACATACCCCACCCGCTGTACGGACCGTGACTCCATACACCCCCACCCGCTGTACGGACCGTCACTCCTTACACCCCCAGCCCGCTGTACCTGCTGTCAGGGTATACATACCCCACCCGCTGTACGGACCGTGACTCCATACACCCCCACCCGCTGTACCTGCTGTCAGGGTATACATACCCCACCCGCTGTACGGACCGTGACTCCATACACCCCCACCCGCTGTACCTGCTGTCAGGGTATACATACCCCACCCGCTGTACGGACCGTGACTCCATACACCCCCACCCGCTGTACCTGCTGTCAGGGTATACATACCCCACCCGATGTACGGACAGTGACTCCATACACCCCCAGCCCGCTGTACCTGCTGTCAGGGTATACATACCCAACCCGCTGTACGGACCGTGACTCCGTACAGCGGGCGTATCCTGGCTGGGTGTATACCCAGCCAGCTGTGCCTGCTGTCAGAGTATACATACGATGGCTAATGGCTGATCGGGAACTATGCAGGTGGCTGATTGCCACCTGCATAGTTCCAGAGTCACAACCCGTCGCAATCACACACGCATACACATAGATATTCTTCGAACCATATTCTGCCCCAAGCGAAATCTTTTGATGCGAGAAAGTTACTGGCCTTTAAAATATTGTAGGACTAGTATCTTCCCTTTCTCAATAATTTGCGCAAGGACGTTCATCTTTTAAAAAAATATTGGAAGGAGAGTAATGGGTGGAGGAAATGGAAGGGCCCAAATAGATTGGAGAGGCCCACCCCATAGGGTCCAATGCTGAAAGTTTAAATTACTTTGGGCGCTAAGTCAGCATTGGGTGCGGTTAGAGCCCCCTCAAAGGTACACAAATCGACAGCCATGCCTTTGCGGTTGCCTTCTGGATACAGCGCTGGGCCCTTCTCCACACTGCTGTTCCATCACGTGCCTCATTTATTGCCGGCGGAACCCCGCCGCTGTTCCGAGCGGCTCCGGCAACCCCCAAAGGTAGGTCCGATTCTACTTAATAGCGAACGCCTCACATGAGCGCCCAACAGCGATCGGCGTACCATGTCCGAAGTAGATACTGATCAGCTGCCCATCCCCACCCGACCCTTGGTAGCGGAGCCGCTAATGTGACGCTGGACCAATGAGACGCAGTGGCGACTGACCTGGCGCAGTCACGGACAACAGTAGGAAGCCAGGTCTGAGCGTCACCTATGACATACATGATGTCATCTATAGCATTGGATCAACACTGTCTGCCGCGATCGATAATCACCTTGCATCCTGATGTGCAGGCGCCATTCATATGGACGTGCAAGACGAGGGTTTTGTGCGCTTTTGGCTGAGCAGCCATCGGGGAATGAGATGAGCGTGAAGTAAGTGACTTAGTGTGGCTTGAAGGTACGTGACGTGTAGCGTGAAAGTAGGTGACTTGTTACGTGAAAGTAGGTGACTTGATGTGGTGTGAATGTACGTGACTTTTTTGTTGTGAAGAGAAGTGACTTGTGGCGTGAAGGTACGTCACTTCTAACGTGAAAGTAAGTGACTTGTTGTGGCATGAAGGTAAATGACTTGTGATGTGATGCGAAGTGACGCGGCTCCGCACTTGTTCGTAAAGCCAGCACTGTGGATGAAGTGTAATACTGTATAGGTGTATGTGTAATTCAGCGGTCCGTTCCACTTCGTGGCTCCATTTCGCCCTTCGACTGATTTCTGCGCAGGTAATTCACAGCTAGCCGGCAGTAGCCGATCTAGAAGGCGAGTTCCAGACCGGTTGGGGAGGTAAGCTTTATACAATCCTGTTTCGGAATATGCACCTACTCTTCAGATTTGAGCAACAAACATCGGTTGTTGCATGGGCAGTTGAAGACAATATATTCCTTGTGTGTGCTTCAAATATCACATATCATGAAGCAAAAGCCTGCTACAACCGAGAGGCGCTTCGACATGGCTGATACTCTGATAATGTGAACTACATCCAAACACAGCGATCCCAGATAACACAGCGATCCTGTTTCCGCCAGTGAGCCCAAAAAGCGATAATTTCCCAGCCACGCCGCGAGCAGCCTCTAAGTGAGCCTCATGTCGGCGCATTTTTCCTCTCGTCGCGACTGCATCTTCGTCACGAAGTTGGAAACTCAGACAAAGTCAGGGTCAGGCGGTCCAGTCATGGCGCTGGTAACGGTAGCGCCGCACATCCCCAAGCCGACCGACACGACGACGGGTGTCTCTTCGGCTGCGGCAGAGGTGGGTGTCCGAGAGGCGGCTGTGACGTGACGTGACGTGACGTGACGTGACGTGACGTGACGTGACGTGACGTGACGTGACGTGACGTGACGTGTACGCACTGTGGCCGTCAATCACCCCGCGACGTCAGGCGTCAAACTAATCGGATGAAGCGAAGTAAAGTAATGAAAAATTGCGAGGATTTCATCCATCCTGAACCCTCCCCTATGCAGCACTGGGTGCGCCCAGTATACCAGTAGCAATGGCTTACGCTAAAAAAAAATTGACATAATTCACCTCATCGAAATATTATAATATATTGATGATCTTAAACGCAGTCCATCAACTCATCATTCATAAAACAGCGACAACAATTAAACAACATTGTAGTGCATTTTATTTTAGTATTTGTGTTGACGAAGTTACGACAATAAGAATGAACACGATACACAGCATAAAGAAGCAAGATACATAAAATAATGAGCGTGCGACTGAGGGAAAAAGCCGATACACATTTAGAAGACACCTTTCATGCTAACAACAATGAGTCGTGATAATTATTCAGAGCCTGCAAGCTGCCGCCCCACAGAAACACCGTTCACATTATAGACAGACAACACGCAACGCGCACAACCATTGAATTGAACCACCCATGAAATTGTTGTTGTTGTCGCCGTTGTTGTTAACTTACCCCGCACAGCGAATGACATGTGTTTTATAGCTGCAACCGCAGTGGTTGAAGTGGATCACTGGAATCGTTCAAATCCTCATTCATAAAACGGAATTTAATTTTTATGATGAGATGATAGATTACGCTTTAAAACATCAATAGCTCTCAAGTGAACATCGCTAAGATTTTATCACGCTTTTTTAAATGTCGATGCCATTGCTGACATCACCAGTCTGCAGACCCTCGCCATGTATAACCTCCCATTGGCCGAATCGGAAAAGTCGCCGGCGAGACGTGTCCGTTTCTGACCAGCGACGGCGGTGACGTCATCTGGCGACCGTGACGTCATCCGGCGACCGTTACCTCTCGCGAATCGTGCACGTTTGTCCGGCGGGTTTTTTCTTTCCCGCGCCAGTTGAGACAATGATGAACGAGAAGATGGCTGTGTCCGTGTCCGCGTGTCTGCGTGTCCGTGTCCGCGTGTCTAACAGTCCATGTCCGCGACACTGCTGCCGCACTGTGTGTCGCGTGTGACCCTGTGACCCTGGTACGGACCAGTCCGCCTCGTCAGGTGGCAGACAGGGCCGCTGACAGGGTCGACAGGGGACGGCCGGTCACCAGGTCCGGGTCGACAGGGGACAGCCGGTCACCAGGTCACCAGGCCATCAGGCCACCAGGTCACCAGGTCCGGGTCGACAGGGGACGGCCGGTCACCAGGTCACCAGGTCAAGGTCGGCCGGTCACCAGGTCCGGGTCGACAGGACGGCCCCGGTGGTCACGGCGGTCACCGTCCGGCGGCCGGTACAGTCGGATGGCCAGTCACCAGGTCCGGGTCGACAGGGGACGGCCGGTCACCAGGTCACCCGGTCCGGGTCGACAGGGGACGGCCGGTCACCAGGTCACAAGTTCCGGGTCGGTGGAGGTACGTGTGCAGATATCTGTTCAGGGTGAGCGCTCTTCTGCCTGTGATGGTCTGCTGGAGGGGAGCAGTGCCACTGGAAGGCAGGAAGGCAGGAATTTTCGCTAATGAAGGTGTGGAGTTATCTGGTCCGTGAATTAGAACGACATCAAACCCTTCGACGTCAAGCACTTGCTTGCTTGTCCTCAAGCATTGGAGCGAAACGGTGGAATTTTGGGAGGGAGGGATCGAAGGCCACATTTGAATCCATTCCTTTAGTGGGCTTCACGCAGGATTGTAGGAGGCATTCTATCTCATAGTATATTCATTCTCGTCATTTAAAGGAACATCGCCTCAGCGCACCAAAGCTTCCACTTCTGCCTTCCAAGTACGGAACTGAATGCCTGAGGTGGTCTTCGGAATCAGTTGCTTCAGATAATTTAAAGCTCACGGGTAAGCTTCATGGCCAAACCTATAGGCTTGGCCATGAAGCTATGCACGGGACGGTATACCGTCCCGTGCCTGACACTGTGTCACTGGGAACGTCACAACATAGGCCTAAAGCGCCCAGACAGGGCCTCCTCTGAAATGTTAGCTGAGGGGTGAGGCCTTTGGGCACAGTCCAAATAATCGCACTTTGTTCCCCAGTGGAAGGCGGAGCCGATCAACGACGATTCTCTCAGTCGGTGCTGGTCCTGCCATCTAGTAGCAGCAACTCAAACTCTGAGTTCAGGTTATAGACAACAGTCGGAGTTCTCGGACATGCACGTGTATCGTGAATCGAGGAGAGAAGCAGTCCAAATCAGGACAGGAAGCCCTTCGTGTTGCTAAATACCGCGAGGAAATCTTTTGAACGCATTGCATTTCAACGGTTCCACTCCTTATCAAACGTTTTGTGCTTAAAAATTTCATGTAGACTATACCTACGCTCATGGGTATTGTTCTGTAATTACGCTCTTGAGGAAGCTCCCCCAATTTTGGCTTCCCAATAATTTTATCTGTTAACATAGGGCCCGATGGAGTTCCCCAATCAACAAGTATCCGTCCATTGTCTCTTTGCATTGTGCCCCCATTTTTTATAAAGAATTCAACGCCCCTGCCCATGCTGCAATTGAAGCAGTTTAAACGGCAAGAAGGGTGTGAAAACAAATGCTAACCATATGCACAGGCTTCCGAAAATTATTAGGGAACAATACATGAAGGCCATTGCCTTCATATATTGTTCCCTAATAATTTGTTCCGAATCTATTTAGGTCTTCCTAAATAGATTCGGGGACATGTCGCATAGGGTCGCATGTTAAAAGTTGAAATTATTGGGGGCACAGACAACATTGGCCCTACAAAATGCATTCAAAGCTACACCCCTCAAGCCAACATCAATCAATATATCAATTCAGACGCCTTTTCCAACTCTAAGCGCGTGCTAAATGACACGAATTCGGTGTTTCTCAACATGCTGTGACTATGTTAGCACGGCCACAATGATATGCCGCCATTTAAGCAAAGATTACGGGCGTCGCTGCTTTCCGATTTGGTTTTGTGGTGCCAGGTGCCTCTCCAGTACTTAATGGACAAGTTCCACGAAATGGGTATTTTGTTGCAAAAAACGTATGTAAAGACATAAAATATTAGTGCAACTATGAGCCACAAGGGCCCAAGAGGAAAGTTGAAAACATAGGCCAATAAGTCTCCACATCCCTGGTATGCAAGATTACTCGAATCAATTATCAAGGATAGAATAGTTAGTTATCTGGAAGGTAGCAGATTGATTCAAGATACTCAACATGGATTTAGAAAAGGGATCGTGTCTCACAAACCTCTTGGACTTTTTGAACTTCGCCACAGAACAATTTGATCAGGGAAATCAGGTTGATGTAGCATATCTTGACTTTAGTAAGGCCTTTGACAAGGTACCCCATAAACGGTTAATGATACAGCTTCAGTCCCATGGTATTGCAGGTAGCATCTTAAAATGGATAGAGTTGTGGCTTTCAGATAGACAGCAAAGAGTGATGCTAAATGGTACAAAGTCATCATGGCAAAATGTTCTTAGTGGAGTCCCCCGGGGGTCAGTACTAGGGCCATTACTGTTCATTATATTTGTAAATAACATTGAAAGTAGCCTAAGCAGTAAAGTTTTGAAATTTGCAGATGATTTGAAGGTCTTTAGGGCAATAACAGGTCAGGATGAGCATATCTCGCTGCAAAAAGACTTAGACGAACTTGTGAAGTGGTCGAAGAATGGCAAATGAAATTTAACTTTGATAAGTGCAAAATCATGCATGTAGGTAAGCAGCATATGAAGGCTCCATACTTGATGGGTGGCCAAGTGCTATCAGTGACTCAACAGGAGAAGGATTTAGGTGTCATTCTAAACACAAAATTGGGGGCATCAGAACAGACCAAGGATGCCAGGAAGAAGGCACTGAGAATGCTCGGGGCAATAAATAGGAATGTATCATACAGAAGTGAGGAAGTGATCAGGAAGCTTTACTGTGCATACGTCAGGCCACATTTGAATACTGCATCCAAGCTTGGTCTCCTAGCTATGAAAAAGATTGTTGGCTTTTAGAGAGAGTACAAAAAGAGGGCTACAAAAATGGTTAATGGCATAAGCAACCTGGCATATGAGGAAAGATTGAAGAAATTGAATATGTTTTCACTTAGATATAGAAGGCTGAGAGGAGATCTCATCGAGGTCTTTAAATTTGTCAATGGTCTGGAGAGGGGATACCTTGGGGAAATGTTTGAATTTAACAGAAATGATGCAATTAGAGGTCATAAATTCAAAATTAAAATTAACCACAGCAGAACAAGGTTAAGGCAAACTTTCTTCACCAACAGGGTAGTGGAACACTGGAACCAGCTGCCAGAAAACATCGTCAGTAGCAGAACATTGAACATCTTTAAAAACAGCATAGACAATCATTATAAGAATAGAGGGCTTGCTTTTCAGTATTACAGGGAGGGCTGATTGGCAGATTTGGTGGGCAACTGGTTCAGTGTACAGAGTGCAACCAAGAAGGGCCCTTGTGGCTCAGAGTTGCACTGATCTTTTATGTCTTTATGTCTTTATGTCTTAATATATCAATTCAGACGCCTTTTTCAACTCTATGCGCGTACTAAATGGCACAAATTCGGTGTTTCTCAACATATTGTGACTATGTTAGCTTGGCCACAGTGAATCCCCCCATTATAGCAAAGATTACGGTCGTCGCTCCATTCCGATTTGGTTTTGTGGTGCAGGTGCCTCTCCGGTACTTAATGGATGAGTTCTACGAAATGGGTATTTTGTTGCAAAAAACGTATGTAAAGATATAAAATATTAGTGCATCTATGAGGCACAAGGGCCCTTCTTGGTTGCACTCTGCACACTGAACCAGTTGCCCACCAAATCTGTCAATCAGCCCTCCCTGTAATACTGAAAGCAAGCCTTCTATTCTTATAATGATTGATTTTGCTGTTTAAAGATATTCAATGCGCTGCTACTGACAATGTTTTCTGGCAGCTGGTTCCAGTGTTCAATACCCTGTTATGAAGAAAGTCTGCCTTAACCTTGTTCTTCTGTAGTTAACTTTAATGTTGAATTTATGACCTCTAATTGCATCATTTCTATTAAATTCAGACATTTCCCCAAGACCATGGACAAATGTAAAAACCTCGATGAGATCTCCTCTCACCCTTCTATATCTAAGTGAAAATATTCAATTTCTTCAATCTTTCCTCATATGCCAGGACTATGCCATTAACCATTTGCCCATCTTTGGTACCCTTTCTAAAGCTAACAATCTTTTCTATAGCTAGGAGACCACAGCTTGGATGCAGTATTCCAAATGTGGCCTGACACAGAAACATACACCAGTAAAACTTCCTGATCACTTCCTCACTTCTGTATGATACATTCCTATTTATTGCCCCGAGCATTCTCAGTGCCTTCTTCCTGGCTTCCTTGGTCTGTTCCTGATGCCCCCAATTTTGCGTTTAGAATAACACCTAAATCCTTCTCCTGTTGAGTCACTGATAGCACTTGGCCACCCATCAAGTATGGAGTCTTCATATGCTGCTTACCTGACGCGCCGATTGCGGTGGTTGTGACCAGCAAAAAACCGTCGCCGACGTCCACACCCTCGCATGGTTACAGTGAGGCTCACATGAGACGAGGTGCCGTCACACTTTGTCGCATGCAGCATGTTTCGCGCAGAGACGTGCTACACGTCACGTGTGCTGAAATTTGATTTTAAATGGAATTTAATTTAATATCCATGACACCACGGGACGACAATGATGAAGATGTTTGTGGTTTTTATAGTCAGTCTAGTCGATTGTCAACTTATATGGGCGTAGGAACCGAGGGCGAGTGGGCGGTGCCCCTCCCCACCGCATCCTCCCCCGCCAACTTTGGACGAGCTTAGCATTGACCCCATGGGGGTTTCCTGCAAGGAATCGACCTAAAAATGACGCTTTCCTCCGCCGGTTCCTGGGAGTACATTTCAGCCGCCAGTTGGGACAGATCCTGCGACATTGTCGGCGTGAACGTATCAGCAGCTCGTCATTGTCGGCGTGAACGTATCAGCAGCTCGGCATTGTCGGCGTGAACGTATCAGCAGCTCGCCATTGTCGGCGTGAACGTATCAGCAGCTCGTCATTGTCGGCGTGAACGTATCAGCAGCTCGTCATTGTCGGCGTGAACGTATCAGCAGCTCGTCATTGTCGGCGTGAACGTGTCAGCAGCTCGTCATTGTCGGCGTGAACGTATCAGCAGCTCGGCATTGTCGGCGTGAACGTATCAGCAGCTCGTCATTGTCGGCGTGAACGTATCAGCAGCTCGACATTGTCGGCGTGAACGTATCAGCAGCTCGTCATTGTCGGCGTGAACGTATCAGCAGCTCGTCATTGTCGGCGTGAACGTATCAGCAGCTCGTCATTGTCGGCGTGAACGTATCAAAGTGTATTGTCGTGAACGTATCGCAGCCCGGATTGTGGCGTGGCGTATGCGCTCGCATTGTCGGCGTGAACGTTCGGCGCATTGTGCGTGAACGCAGCTCGTCATTGTGGCGTGAACGTATCAGCAGCCCGGCATTGTCGGTGAGGTATCAGCAGCTGGGCATTGTCGGCGTGAACGTATCAGCAGCTCGACATTGTCGTGAACGTATCAGCAGCTCGGCATTGTCGGCGTGAGCGTATCAGCAGCTCGTCGGCGGTCGAGCCAGGAGACACTGTGCCGACGCAGGTCGGGTGTACGCCGGCGCGTCCATCGGCGCTCCCGACGCGCCTGCTGCAGAGTGGCCGACGGCCGGTCCAACTGGGCCGGCAGCGACCGCTGGGCTGGCGACAAGGCCAGCTGGCCGCCCGGTCACGTGACCTGCATACCCGCCGGCGGCGACAGGTCAGGCGCAGGCCGACCGGATGGTGCGTGACGGTGTTGGTCAGTCGAACGACGGTCATTACCGCGACCTGGCCCGACCCGTGGGCGTAAGAATGGGGGCATTTGCCGAGCTGTAGCATGGGACTATGGATATCCGGTGAAAAAACATGACATTGGCCTGCACCTGCCCCCACCACGATATTTTAACATTCCGACTTGCACGACCAGATTTCCGGAAATATTTTAGCTCGTCATATTGTTTGTTTTTATTCATTGGTGATTCACGACGCACTTTGTGCATGGCCACGGCTGTCATACACTCTGTTCGCCGGTGGACCGCGGAATCGAGAAATCCTCCGAATGGTGCAAGTGCTGAACCTAGAACCTTCGCCTTATATGCAAAGTGCAGCACTTGCCACGCGGCCGCTCGCACACCAAATATATCAAATATCCATTTTCGGATTCGCCATGAAATATGCAACGGGACATACAGCACACGTTTGCTGCCTAAGGTGATTTAAACCTATTTATTTATATCTACTTCATGGTTAGATATTTAATAGTTATGTTGCATGTGTATTATCCAAAAGGATAATTAATATGCTCTACTACACATTGTTTGACCCAAATATCTAGGAGATATTTAGGCTTTGACCGGAACCATTCCGTCAAGAATTGTCTGAATCCGCCACGCATCAACGGAACGCCCTGTTCACCAACACACTCGTTTGTAATATACGTCTCTGCCTGGTACGGTTTTCGATTAGTGGAAGTATATGTGGTAGACGATAGGTCCAAACCTGTAAAATGCCGCGAAAATAGAAGAAAAGACTTCAAATCTAATTTAGGATGATATCCATGAGAACACAAACACACACACGCACACACACACACACACACACACACACACATATATATATATATAAATATGATAGTGTACATCGCAGACACCCGTGCCGTGACCCAAATGTTAGTTTTGGAGTCCCGACGTCTGCTAGTCCCCTGCACCATGTCGCCCCCACGCACCTCCACGCGGCGGCACGACCCGCACAACTGTCGCTATGCCGTCAACGACCGTCGACCTTGATCGGATGTCTTCACATCTCGCATCAGCATCCACGTCCGTACGCGCCACGTTCGTACGCGCCGCGAATGCTGCGGGCGGCCGCGCGACCCTGTCGCCGCCAACCGGTCTTCGCGCGCAAAAACACCGCCGCGTGCCTGAGACCATGCCACGCTGTTTGCTCTGCGAGAGATGCGCGACTATTGAAGTCGTGCGGCCGTGTGTGTATAAAAGCGGCACCGACCGTCCGTCCCAGCACAGTCGTCAGAACAAAGTCGGCTCGAGATATGTTAGCTCTGGTAAGTGTCGCTTCGGCTGTTGATCTGTCCATATCAGAGCTGGTGTCAGAGCTGGTGTCAGAGCTGGTGTCAGAGTTGGTGTCAGAGCTGATATCAGAGCTGGCGTGAGAGCTGATTTCAGAGCTGGTGTCAGAGCTGGTGTCAGAGTTGGTGTCAGAGTTGGTGTCAGAGCTGATATCAGAGCTGATATCAAAGCTGATATCAGAGCTGATGCTGGCCGTCAGCGGTGCCTTGTCCTCAAAATCATCCCATTGAGTGTAGCGGACCCGTTGTGGAGAGGACACGGCACAAAGTGGCCGTTCTTTCTGCATCGTTAGTCATTTTGCAGCGCATCGAACGATGACACTCTGGTATATCCATTCAACCATTATCCAATAAACATTATCCATTCATCCGTCCATTCAATCCATTATCCATTAATCTGTTCCAGCCGCCACATGTATCCCAGTTTGCTGGGCCGAAAGCTTGCACCAGTCTCCCCTGTCCTGGCAGGACGGGACTCCAAGCCGCCCCATGTATCCCAGTTTGCTGGGCCGAAAGCTTGCACCTAGTTCCCTGTCCTGGCAGGACGGGACTCCAAGCCGCCCCATGTATCCCAGTTTGCTGGGCCGAAAGCTTGCACTGGTCTCCCCTGTCCTGACAGGACGGGACTCCAAGCCGCCCCATGTATCCCAGTTTGCTGGGCCGAAAGCTTGCACTAGTCTCCCCTGTCCTGGCAGGACGGGACTCCAAGCCGCCCCATGTATCCCAGTTTGCTGGGCCGAAAGCTTGCACTAGTCTCCCTGTCCTGACAGGACGGGACTCCAAGCCGCCCCATGTATCCCAGTTTGCTGGGCCGAAAGCTTGCACTAGTCTCCCCTGTCCTGGCAGGACGGGGACTCCAAGCCGCCCCATGTATCCCAGTTTGCTGGGCCGAAAGCTTGCACTAGTCTCCCCTGTCCTGGCAGGACGGGACTCCAAGCCGCCCCATGTATCCCAGTTTGCTGGGCCGAAAGCTTGCACTAGTCTCCCCTGTACTGGCAGGACGGGACTCCAAGCCGCCCCATGTATCCCAGTTTGCTGGACCGAAAGCTTGCACTGGTCTCCCCTGTCCTGACAGGACGGGACTCCAAGCCGCCCCATGTATCCCAGTTTGCTGGGCCGAAAGCTTGCACTGGTCTCCCCTGTCCTGGCAGGACGGGACTCGAGTCGCCTCACGCGCTCGCATAGCCCCCGGCTGGAAGGGTCAGCTGGCAACTGGCCCGATAAGGCCGGGGACGAGCAACAAGGGGCCCAGTCCGTGCGTTGACATCGCGCTGAGCTCTCCGGCTAAAATTATCCTGTTGAACTGGAAATCCCCAGATTTGATGGTGGGGTAAGGCTTCACGCAACACACTCTGCAAAGCGTAGGACTCGCGGTCATCAAGCCACCCGAGCAAGAATCGAGTAGCAAGGCTCTTAAAGTCACTAAAGTTCTCTTTTTTGAGTAAGCCAATAAAATGAACTGAAAACAAAAGTAAATGAGTTAGTGTGGATATGCTAAGTACATGAGATACATTATCTCTAATGGTTGAAATTTAGTCAGATATGCATTTCGCACCTCACCACGCGACGGTAGTTCAATCTTTTATGCTGAGGTATAAAAATGTATAGGTCAAACCAGATCCAGTCGAATCAAAGTTGAAAAGCTGTCGGCGTTGGCACATTGGCCTCGGTTGTCCAGGGATGACAAACCAGGTTTGTGACCTCGCCGCGGGCCAGGTTTGTGACCTTTTGATCCGCCACCGAAACAAAAATACTCGTGCCGCCAGCACTCTCAGATTTCGTACCCGCGTGGGGTGGCGGAATATTCCCAGCCACAGTACGATATAAGAGAGTTCCAACTTTGACCAGTGACCACATAGGTGCGTGTAATCCTTTGGGACAGGCTTTGTGTGCCTTGTGTGCCACAACTCACTTTGTGTACTAGCAAGTGCTTCTAACATTACCAGGCTTTTAGCCAACCATCTTTCTCCACCACCCGATATCCTGGTATCCTTCAACTTTTGCTGAATCCCAAAAACGATCATGTATATATATATATATATATATATATATATATATATATATATATATATATATATATATATATATATATATATATATATATAAGCGGTACTTAACAGCAGATAATCCCGTGAACTATTGACACGGGAAACATTTTTTTCCGAATGGTTAATGACCACTGTCTGCCCCTCCACGCGCCGACCATTTCCATGTCAGCATGCATAGCAGTTAACGCGACATCAGTCCACAGCAGTCAGCGTGACACCAGTCCACAGCAGTCAGCGTGACACCAGTCCACAGCAGTCAGCGTGACACCAGTCCACAGCAGTCAGCGTGACACCAGTCCACAGCAGTCAGCGTGACACCAGTCCACAGCAGCTAACGCGACACCAGTCCACAGCAGTCAGCGCGACACCAGTCCACAGCAGTCAGCGCGACACCAGTCCACAGCAGTCAGCGCGATGTACACAGTGCGACTGACGACCGGCCGTGTGTTTCAGCGAGCCGCCGCTCTGGCCACCTGGCTGGCGGTCTTGACCTCGGCCGACCACGGAGGTCACGTGGTGGGGAGCTCATTCTCAGGAGGCGGGGCCCTGTTCGGTGGAGACCACGGAAACGGCGGACACATCGGTGGGTTCGGCGGAGACCACGGAGACGGCGGACACATCGGTGGGTTCGGCGGAGACCACGGAGACGGCGGACACATCGGTGGGTTCGGCGGAGACCACGGAGACGGCGGACACATCGGTGGATTCGGCGGAGACCACGGAGGTGGGTTCGGCGGCGGACACGGAGGTGGGCAGCGAATCGGTGGCCTGACCATCGGACACGGAGGAGGCGGACACGGAGGAGGCGGACACGGAGACGGCGGACACATCGGTGGGTTCGGCGGCGGACACATCGGTGGGTTCGGAGGCGGACACGGAAACGGCGGATACGGACACGGAGGCGGGCAGCGAATCGGTGGCCTCACCATCGGACACGGAGGAGGCGGACACGGAGGTGGCGGACACGGAGTCGGGCAGCGAATCGGTGGCCTGACCATCGGACACGGAGGTGGTGGACATGGAGGTGGTTTCGGTGGCGGACACGGAGGTGGCGGACACATTGGTGGACTTGGATACGGACACGGAGGTGGGCAGCGAATCGGTGGCCTGACCATCGGACACGGAGGTGGTGGACATGGAGGTGGTTTCGGTGGCGGACACGGAGGTGGGCAGCGGTTCGGTGGGCTGACAATCGGACACGGAGGTGGCGGACACGGAGGTGGCGGACACATTGGTGGGTTTGGAGGCGGACACGGAGGTGGCGGACACGGAGGTGGCGGACACATCGGTGGGTTCGGAGGCGGACACGGAGGTGGGCAGCGGTTCGGTGGCTTGACAGTCGGACACGGAGGTGGCGGACACGGACACGGATATGGCGGACACGGAGGTGGGCAGCGCATCGGTGGCCTGACCATCGGACACGGATTCAGCGGACACAACGGTGTGTTCGGAGGTGGACACGGAGTCGGCGGACGCGGACACGGAGGTGGCGGACACATCGGTCAGTTCGGAGGCGGACACGGCCACGGATTTGGCGGACAAGTCGGACACTCCGGCGGTGGAGGAGGTGGCCATTCAGGCGGAATTGTCGGCTACTCGGGCGGACTGGGAACCCACACAGGCGGCGGACTTCTCGGAGGCCATGGAGGTGGTCATGCTGGCGGCTTCATCGGCAACTCTCTTGGTGGCTTCAATGGTGGACACCAGGGCGGTGGTTTCGCGAGGTTTGGGGGTAATGGTGGCTATCATTGACGCGCTGTCGCTCGGCCACGTTCCGCTGCAAATATGGCGTAAGTGTAGCGGGAACAATCAGCACCAACGACCTCGCCCCCGCTAACACGTGTGATCCGGCAGAGGCTGTCTGTAAGTTATTCCTGCTGCACATAAGACACGGTGAAGCGCGGCAGATTGTACGCTGGCGTCAGCTGATAGCTGTAGTCCGCGGCGTGCAACACAAACGTTGCCATGGCGATAAATGAGAGATACGTGAACAATAAACGCCTTGTAAGTGCACGTTTCACTTCTGAGGGAAGGAGGCAGTGTCGCCATGAAGGAGGTGATACGAACTACGCCATATATATATATATATATATATATATATATATATATATATATATATATATATATATATATATATATATATATATATATATATCATGTGTGTGTATGTGTGTCGCAACATTCTTTGAAATGAGGCTCAGGGTACATTGTGAAAATCGTGGTATTTATATACGTCCCACACACACACACACACACACACACACATACACTCACACACGCACAGCGTGTGCAACATGATGCAGACATAATGTTGGACATTTAATTAGGTTTGATACAGCCAGAAGAGAATCAGGTGGTACCGCGGCTCAATTGCTACCACGTTCGTTACATGCTGTAATGCAAGTAAGTAAGACGTGGACCATTGGGAGCGGTTTTTCCCGTTCAATGACAAGCTTGTTCGGTCGATAATGCAGTAATAACAGCCTATGGCACGTACTCACCAAAAGTTGCCCAAGACATGACAGCTACGCCTCCAAAAGGAGCCCGAGTCATGGTAGGTATGCCTCCAAAAGGAGCCCGAGTCATGGCAGGTATGTCTCCAAAAGTCGCCCGAGGCGGAATATTACAGCCCATGACGCTCCAACCACGGCGCCTGAACATTGTCTCCGACAGGAGGCCAGCAGGCATGGTTTGCGTACCGTGCGCACAACTGGTGCCAGACTGTCCGCACAACTCGTACCGTACCGTGTGCAAAACTCGTGCCGTACCGTGCGCACAACTGGTGCCGTACCGTGCGCACAACTCGTGCCGTACCGTGCGCACAACTCGTGCCGTACCGTGCGCACAACTGGTGTCGTACCGTGCGCAAAACTCGTGCCGTACCGTGCGCACAACTCGTGCCGTACCGTGCGCACAACTGGTGTCGTACCGTGCGCAAAACTCGTGCCGTACCGTGCGCACAACTCGTGCCGTACCGTGCGCACAACTGGTGCCGTACCGTGCGCACAACTGGTGTCGTACCGTGCGCACAACTCGTGCCGTACCGTGCGCACAACTGGTGTCGTGCCGTGCGCACAACTGGTGTCGTACCGTGCGCACAACTCGTGCCGGCCAGATCACTTCAGCGGTCAGGGCACAGACAGAGACGTTGAGTCCAATTCGATCGCAGTTAATGAGTCGGCGTGACGGTACACATTGAATTGACTGCTGCCAAACCGGAAAACAACCGGTGTTCGAGGCGCAGCCAAGGGGACCGGGGACCGCCCCCCCCCCCCCATATAACCCAGAAATATAGGTCAAACAAGTTATGTTGGATGTTCACCATGCAAAATCCTAGATCTTTGGCGCGACGAACCATTCTCTGGTTCATCACATTTTGTTTTGGTCGCCCACACCCCGCCCCCTTAGGATAATCGTGGCTATGCTACTGACCGGCGCAACCGATGTTTCGCGGATCGCGGGATCTCGTCAGGAGATTGGACCCTGGAAATTTGCTGCATCGTCGGCCTTGTACGTTCACTACACTTCACGTTACCAAGAAAAGGAACAGCCTAAAATAGATGTTGCTTAGTGATTCAGTTTCCTCGCAGACAAATTGCCGACCAAAACTTCCACCCCCGGAGCTAAATTGCCGATCAAAACCTCCGCCTTCGGCGACAAATTGCCAACCAAAAAGTCCATGCGTTGTCTCCACAGCGAGCAAGGCCGAGAATTAGCGCGGGGAAGCATCAACCCTCGACCACAGCGCAGCCGGGCCGGCGGGTGATGTGTCCGCTCTTCTCACCACATGCATCGTCTCTCATCTCTTATCTCCCATCTCTCATTTTTCATCTCTCATTTCTTATCTCTCATTTTTCATCTCTCATTTTTCATCTCCCATTCCTCATCTCACATTTCTCATCTCTCATCTCTCATCTCCCATTTCGCATATCTACATCTTTAGCTCCCCTCTCTTTCTCCATTCTCTCCTCCCTCTCTTTCTTCCTCTTCTCTCTCTCTCTCTCCCTCTCTTTCTCTTTCTCTCCTCTCCTTTTCCCCCATCCCTTTCTCTCAGGTGCGGCAGACCGCAGCTGATCACTCACGTGTTCTGCAGCACGTCCGGCGGGATGAAGCAGTAGGCGGGCAGCACGTCAGTCGGCCCGTTGTCGTACAGCAGCTCGTCGCGCTGGCAGTCCTGCTGCAGGGGCAGCTGGTCTATCTCCGGCCGGCTGCCCCAGCGGCGCAGCTTCTTCAGCAGCGCGGACATGTCTCGGTGTCGGCCACGGCGTCGGACGGCGGCCGGTGGCGGTGGTACAGGGTGTCGCTTCAGCCGCCCAGTGGCGCCCGAGTCAGCTCAATGGTGTGAGGTGTTTAGCGGCGACAGGCGATGTGTATGACGTGGTGGTGTGCCACGTGACTGTGTGTGACGTCACCCAAAGTGGTCAGGCGATGGCCGATGGTGTCAAGCGACATAAATGGCGTGAAACCCCGCCGGCTGGAGTTGTGGCTTTGGTGTCACAGTATTGAGTGGTCTGAGGTATTGTCAGTCGAAATCGAAACAGTCCGCTTTGAGTCCGGATTCCCTCTGGTGTAGTTGCAATAAGGACGGATTGTCGGTCGGTCACGGTAAGCGGCCGATGTGTCAGCTCAGCTCATGGCGGCACATCCTCCTCCGCGCATCACGCGCGCCGCAGACGGAAGCGCAGGCCGCGCAGCCACCCGCTGGTGGTGTTCACAGTCGGCGCACTTACGCACCACTCACGCACGTCACTCACAGAGGCGCCGATCTGGCCCGAGACGAGTCTCCGCCGCGCACGCCGTCGACACGACACACGTCTGCGACTCGGGCAGGAGTTGCCGCCCCGGAGCACGCCGACAACAGAGCACACTGTGTTCACACCCCGGAGCACACCGACAACAGAGCACACTGTGTTCACACCCGCCCGCTCACGCCCGCTCACGCCCGCTCACGCCCGCTCACGCCCGCTCACTCACACGCGCCTCACGGCCGCCGATGGGCCACTCACCACCGCCACCAGCCGGCGCAGGCGTGAGCTCGTGAGCGGCAGCGGCACCGGTCGGCCGCGTGCTGTCCTCGACCAGCGACTGAGCGCTGCCTCCGGCGGTCGGCGCCGTCTCCCGCCATTGGCGAATTTCGCGCCGCCGTGGCGCGGGTGCTCGGTACAACCGGCACACTGAACAGTGTGTCGTGGTGGCACACTGCCCCCACCGCCCCCACCGCCCTCACCGCCCTCACTGCCCCCACCGCCCCCACCGCCCCCACCGCCCTCACTGGCCCCACCGCCCCCACCGCCCTCACCGCCCTCACCGCCCTCACCGCCCCCACCGCCCTCACCGCCCCCACCGCCCCCACCGCCCTCACCGCCCTCGGGTGGGCGGACGGTGTCGTAACATGGTGGCGACGGAGGTGATCTCCGGTGACCATGTGGACCTGTGGTTGTGAGAGCTGGGGTGATCAGATGTGACCGTGGTCACCCGTGGTGATCTGTGGTGATCTGTGGTGATCTGAAGACATGCGGTGGCCATGTGGACCAGTGGTGATCTGGGGTGATCTGAAGACATGTGGTGGGCGTGTTGATCCGTGGTGACCTGTGTTGACCTATGTCGCATTTTGTGTCAGTCAATGTTAACCTTTCTGTCGACTCGGGTTTGCCTGTGTTGAGTGCTGTTGTCTTTCTCTCAGTCCGTATCGTGTCATGACATGACACGGGCTGTTGACCGCGACGTGTCGTGTCCGGCACTAGCATTCGCTGACCTGTAGTGGTATCACCTTCCTGGCATGATCTCGTCCGCCAGTCGCTTGGAGGTCAGAAGCTGACCGGCGAGATGCATAGTGATTAGATAGACTGTTTTGATACTCATAAATGAAGTCGTCACCCGTCCCAAAACATATAGAAGCTGCCGGTTGTACCAGCAACAACGGAATTTCTCGGCGACTTTTCACAGCAATCACTTCGTAAGACAAATTTGCGATGAGCATCACCTAGTAGAACACACTTCCCGAACGATAGGACTTCCGCTCAATCGCACGCCCACCACAAACCACTGGCCTCAAAGAGGCGGGCTCTCTTCCACGCCAAGCTGCCAGCTGATCCTGCCCTGCCTCCGCCCGCGGGCGCCGGGCGGGCGCTGGGCGGTAGCGGGCGGGCGCCGGGCGGGCGCCGGGCGGGCGCTGGGCGGGTACCCGGGCGGGCGCCGGGCGGGCGCCGGGCGGGCGCCGGGCGGGCGCCGGGCGGGCGCCGGGCGGGCGCTGGGCGGGTACCGGGCGGGCGCTGGGCGGGCGCTGGGCGGGCGCCGGGCGGGCGCCGGGCGGGCGCTGGGTGGGCGCCGGGCGGGCGCCGGGCGGGCGCCGGGCGGGCGCCGGGCGGGCGCCGGGCGCTCCCACACCTCTGACCGGGACGACGTGCGGGCCGCAGTGCGCAGTTGCACAACGGCTGGATGAGGCGGTCTTCTCTTTCGCATGCACTACGGCCTCCGCCGTCGTAAATTCTCCCGCCAGGTGCGTAACGACCGGCTGGGGAAGTCGCAGGCGCGTACTCGGCGCTACGGCAGGCCAAATGTGGGTCGTTGGAAACCCGGCGCCAACCTGAGCCTTGGCTGACGTCCAAAATGCAACTCTCCGTACGTTGACTACGTTCCTGTCACGTTTGCTTCGCGACTTTGAAGTTTGTTTGCCTGCCACCAGTGTGGTGGTGTAGGCTGTCCAGTGTTTGGGTGTTGCGCTACAACACAACACAAGTGCAGGTGGGCTTGCATGACGTGTTGTGCATGTGTGTGTGTGTGCACGGTGATTTGAAGATGAGATGAACAGACGAGGAGAGATGAGCAGAGATGTGATGAGGTGTTGGGAGCCGGGGAGATGCGTAACGGGAGAACGCAGCAAGAGATAATTAGCACGTTCGTCCCGCGCTACAGTTCACAGACCTCCACAGGAACGTACCGTTGAAAGGAAAGAGTCGAGGTCACCGAAATCCAAAAAGTAAAGTCAGAACTAACCGAACAATGTGGGCGGCAAACGGAGGTTGGGGCACGCCGAGGTGGTTTGTTGTGGCTGGTATTCAGAGTCCGGCGGCCCGCTCTGTATTAGTGATACCTCGTATGCCAAATGTGTTGTTCATGGACTGGCATACGCATAGTATTTATACTGATATTTGCATACACTGCTAATTAAACTAGCTCATGTTGTGATTCCGATCAATGGAAATACCACATACAGGGGGATGTAAATACATAGCACACATTGCATCAAAAGAAACTAGAATACAATGGGTGTCTTTTCCGACGCGCTATCGTTAATTTGCACTGCTTTAACATCTCCTCGTATAATGTCAGTACTGGGAACACCATTCGTGTCAATAGCCTATTATGTGTCGCCGGTGTTCCCCGTTTTGCGCGTTTCATTTCTGCTTTCTGGTGATGTCCAAAAGCAGTAAACAGATAAACATATATCTACATGTATACAAAGTGCCACCGAAGAGGTTGGGGCATTTACCTGGAAATAAAAGTTACTTACTTAATTCGACGGACCGCCATATCCTGTGATGGTCCGTTATACCTCACGACGGACCGTTATATTCTGTGATGGTCCGTTATACCTCGCATGCTTTAAACTTGTACGTAGCAGAGGTGCTTTCAAACTTCCACGGTTTACAATGTGAGGTCAAAATGTCTTCAAATGCATTCAAATGTATAATGAAATAATGAAACGTTGTCTCTAAGAAGGTGTGAAACATAAATATATTATAAAATGCAACATACAACATTAGCACTTACTTCCATCAATAGATCATATGTGCCCACCTCTTCATGTTCTAGTTGTAAGCCTGTCTCCAGTCAATTCTCTATTCTTGGGTTCGGCGTAATGGGAAGCTGTATTTTGAGGCCCATGTGTGCCACGAGCTTAAAATGCGCATGCATAATTTTAATCGTATATGAAAAACATGTTCAAAATTTGCATACGAAGCATGATAATGACAGTTGAATTACACCCAAATGGCTAAATCTCAATGCAATGTGAAAACATGAATAATACTCTAATCTGGATTGAAATATTAGATATCACCTAGCCATCGCAAGTTTTTGCAGTTGCCACGCGCCAGCTCAACAAAGACTTTCACCAATCTCGGAACACGGACCACGCATGTCTTCTCCTGGATTAAACCCTTTCATCTCTCGAGCAAATTACTATCTCAATGAACAAGACAAAAAGTTTGCCGGTGGTTTTTCAGCCGCCTCGTGCGGTCAGCCGGCAGCACGTCAGCGGGCTCCGCCCCCCGGGTGAATGTGACGGGCCTCCTGCCGGTGGAGCCGCCTCCCACCGCAGTCGGCCGCCCTCGCGCCAGTGAAGGTGCCGCAGTAAAAGCCGCTGTTGATGGCGCGCGAGGTCCGAGGTCGTCCGAGGTCGTGTTCGTGCGAGCAGGCGAAAGTAAGCCTCCCATGCAATGACTAGCGTGCTGCAGGCGTTGGCGAATGAAACGTCGACCGGTGTCGGCCCCGAGCACGCGGGCCGGCAACTGTCCGAGCCAGTCCCAGACAAACGGACCAGTCCCAGACAAACGGACCAGTCCCAGACAAACGGACCAGTCCCAGACAAACGGACCAGTCCCAGACAAACGGACCAGTCCCAGACAAACGGACCAGTCCCAGACAAACGGACCAGTCCCAGACAAACGGACCAGTCCCAGACAAACGGACCAGTCCCAGACAAGCGGACCAGTCCCAGACAAACGGACCAGTCCCAGACAAACGGACCAGTCCCAGACAAACGGACCAGTCCCAGACAAGCGGACCAGTCCCAGACAAACCCAGACAAGCGCACCAGTCACAGACAAGCGGACCAGTCCCAGACAAACGGACCAGTCCCAGACAAACGGACCAGTCCCAGACAAGCGACGCAGTCCCAGACAAACGCACCAGTCACAGACAAGCGGACCAGTCCCAGACAAACGCACCAGTCACAGACAAGCGGACCAGTCCCAGACAAACGGACCAGTCACAGACAAACGGACCAGTCCCAGACAAGCGGACCAGTCACAGACAAACGGACCAGTCCCAGACAAGCGGACCAGTCCCAGACAAGCGCACCAGTCCCAGACAAGCGCACCAGTCACAGACAAACGGACCAGTCACAGACAAACGGACCAGTCACAGACAAGCGCACCAGTCACAGACAAACGGACCAGTCCCAGACAAGCGGACCAGTCCCAGACAAGCGGACCAGTCCCAGACAAGCGGACTAGTCCCAGACAAACCCAGACAAGCGCACCAGTCACAGACAAACGGACCAGTCCCAGACAAACGGACCAGTCACAGACAAGCGCACCAGTCCCAGACAAACGGACCAGTCCAAGACAAACGGACCAGTCCCAGACAAGCGGACCAGCCCCAGACAAGCGGACCAGTCCCAGACAAGCGGACCAGTCCCAGACAAGCGCAACAGTCACAGACAAACGGACCAGTCCCAGACAAGCGGACCAGTCCCAGACAAGCGCACCAGTCCCAGACAAACGGACCAGTCCCAGACAAGCGGACCAGTCACAGACAAACGGACCAGTCACAGACAAACGGCTGACAGAGAGCGATGACAGACGCTGTCGTCGACAGAGACAGACATGCAAACACCGCAGCTGACATCATAGGTGCCTGACCCCTGCACGTGGATCTTATCCCTGTGGGTGGACACCTGACCCGTGTGCGTGGACACCTGACCCCTGTGGTTGGACACCTGGCCCCTGTGGGTGGACACCTGATCCCTGTGGGTGGACCTAACCCGTGTGGGTGGACACCTGACCCCTGTGGGTGGACACCTGGCCCCTGTGGGTGGACACCTGGCCCCTGTGGGTGGACCTAACCTATGTGGGTGGACACCTGATCCCTGTGGGTGGACATCTGACCCCTGTGGGTGGACCTAACCTATGTGGGTGGACACCTGATCCCTGTGGGTGGACCTAACCCGTGTGGGTGGACACCTGACCCCTGTGGGTGGACACCTGGCCCCTGTGGGTGGACACCTGGCCCCTGTGGGTGGACACCTGGCCCCTGTGGGTGGACCTAACCTATGTGGGTGGACACCTGATCCCTGTGGGTGGACACCTGGCCCCTGTGGGTGGACCTAACCCATGTGGGTGGACACGTGACCTGTGTGAGTGGGTCCACGACCCCTGGCTGGACACGTAGCCCGCCGGACAACCTGACCCGAGTGGGTGGACACCTGACCCCTGTGTGAGTGGGTCCACGACCCTAGCTGGATACGTAGCCCGCCGGACAGCCAATGACCGCCTCAGGCGGTCGACAACGGGCCGGGCGGCGAGGCCACCGTCCCGTTAGACGGGCTGGCTGGCCGGCTGTCGACTCACTCCGGCCCCTAACATGGCGGCGCCAGCAGCTGCCTCCACCCTGCGGACGGGCGTGCTGACGGCCGTGCTGACGCTCCTGCTGGCCGCGCTGACGGCCGCACAGCGGCTGGACGTGCAGACCGTCTTCAAACCGACCAGTTGCCCGTCCACGTCACAGAATGGTGACGTGCTCGTCATGCACTACACAGGTGAGGGGAGACCAGTGTCACAGGATGGTGATGTACTCGTCATGCACTACACAGGTGAGGGGAGACCAGTGTCACAGGATGGTGACGTGCTCGTCATGCACTACACAGGTGAGGGGAGACCAGTGTCACAGGATGGTGATGTACTCTTCATTGCGACTACACAGGTGAGGGGGACCAGTGTCACAGGATGGTGACGTGCTCGTCATGCACTACACAGGTGAGGGGAGACCAGTGTCACAGGATGGTGACGTACTCGTCATGCGCTACACAGGTGAGGGGGGACCAGTGTCACAGGATGGTGATGTCTCGTGTGCTACACAGGTGAGGGAGACCAAGGTCGTCATGCACTACACAGGTGAGGGGAGACCAGTGTCACAGGATGGTGATGTACTCGTCATGTGCTACACAGGTGAGGGAGACCAGTGTCACAGGATGGTGATGTGCTCGTCATGCCCTACACAGGGGGGGGGCAGTGTCACAGATGGTGACGTCTGTCATGCACTACACAGGTGAGGGGAGACCAGTGTCACAGGATGGTGACGTGCTCGTCATGCACTACACAGGTGAGGGGAGACCAGTGTCACAGGATGGTGATGTGCTCGTCATGCACTACACAGGTGAGGGGAGACCAGTGTCACAGGATGGTGATGTACTCGTCATGCACTACACAGGTGAGGGGAGACCAGTGTCACAGGATGGAGATGTGCTTGTCATTTACTTAAAAAAGGGTGAGGGGAGACCAGTGTCACAGGATGGTGATGTATGTTGCACTACACAGGTGAGGGATGTCACAGGATGGTGATGTACCTGTCATGCACTACACAGGTGAGGGGAGACCAGTGTCACAGGATGGTGATGTACTCGTCATGCACTACACAGGTGAGGGGAGACCAGTGTCACAGGGGGGTGTCATCACTACAGGGGGAGACCAGTGTCACAGGATGGTGATGTACTCGTCATGCACTACACAGGTGAGGGGAGACCAGTGTCACAGGATGGTGATGTACTCGTCATGCACTACACAGGTGAGGGGAGACCAGTGTCACAGGATGGTGATGTACTCGTCATGCACTACACAGGTGAGGGGAGACCAGTGTCACAGGATGGTGACGTGCTCGTCATGCACTACACAGATGAGGGGAGACCAGTGTCACAGGATGGTGACGTACTCGTCATGCGCTACACAGGTGAGGGGAGACCAGTGTCACAGGATGGTGATGTACTCGTCATGTGCTACACAGGTGAGGGGAGACCAGTGTCACAGGATGGTGATGTACTCGTCATGCACTACACAGGTGAGGGGAGACCAGTGTCACAGGATGGTGATGTGCTCGTCATGCGCTACACAGGTGAGGGGAGACCAGTGTCACAGGATGGTGACGTACTCGTCATCACTACACAGGTGAGGGGGGCCAGGTACACAAGGATGGGGGTGTTGTCATGCACTACACAGGTGAGGGGAGACCAGTGTCACAGGATGGTGATGTGCTCGTCATGCACTACACAGGTGAGGGGAGACCAGTGTCACAGGATGGTGATGTGCTCGTCATGAGAGACCGTGGTGATGTGCTACACAAGTGCCCAGGTGCCACTCGCAGGTCATGCATACACGCCTCTCTGAAGAGCGGCACCCAACTCTATCCTGACTCGTCCCTCTCCACCTACCGCCGTGTCCTACCGCCGTGTTCTACCGCCGTGTTCTACCGCCGTGTTCTACCGCCGTGTTCTACCGCCGTGTTCTACCGCCGTGTTCTACCTTTCGCCGTGTTCTACCGCCGTGTTCTACCGCCGTGTTCTACCGCCGTGTTCTACCGCCGTGTTCTACCGCCGTGTTCTACCGCCGTGTTCTACCGCCGTGTTCTACCGCCGTGTTCTACCGCCGTGTTCTACCGCCGTGTTCTACCGCCGTGTTCTACCGCCGTGTTCTACCGCCGTGTCCTACCGCCGTGTTCTACCGCCGTGTTCTACCGCCGTGTTCTACCGTCGTGTCCTACCGCCGTGTTCTACCGCCGTGTTCTACCGCCGTGTTCTACCGCCGTGTTCTACCGCCGTGTCCTCGCCCCTGGCAGGCACGCTGCAGGACGGCACTCAGTTCGACTCGAGTCGCGGCAAGAAGCCGTTCCAGTTCGAGCTGGGCGCCGGCAGGGTGATCCGCGGCTGGGACCAGGGCCTGGTCGGCATGTGCGTCGGCGAGAAGCGCAAGCTGGTCATCCCTCCCAGATTGGGGTAGGTGACACCTATAGTTGGATGGTATAGGTACACGTATACACCTATAGGCATACATATAGCTCCAGGTGGTGCATCTGCCGTTACAGGTGGTACGCCTGCAGCTACAGGTGGTACGCCTGCAGTTGCAGGTGGTACATCTGCAGTTGCAGGTGGTACGCCTGCAGCTACAGGTGGTACGCCTGCAGCTACAGGTGGTACGCCTGCAGCTACAGGTGGTACGCCTGCAGCTACAGGTGGTACGCCTGCAGCTACAGGTGGTACGCCTGCAGCTACAGGTGGTACGCCTGCAGCTACAGGTGGTACGCCTGCAGCTACAGGTGGTACGCCTGCAGTCCCACGTGGGTTATCCGCCGTCCCAGGGTTGGTTCCGTTCGGGTTGGTCAATGGCCACCGTCGGTCAATGCGGCACCATCGGTGGCACAGCTGTACGTACCTCCAAACCGCTGGAATGACTGCTGACCTTACTGGGTCATATACGCCCGCGCCGTGGACACGAGCGGAACACGTGCAACTGATCCGCCACAGGTGATCGGTCAGTTTGTGTCGGCTGTTCACCCAGGCACGGAATGACTATCAATGCGTTCCACACCGGCCGGGGGCGTTGTGTTCCCGTGTGGCTGTGCCACTCTGAGCACGCCCTGGGGGCACTAACACGTGACCACCGAACAACAAGCACCGGAACGCGTGGCAGCAAGCACCGGGACGCGTGGCAACAAGCACCGGGACGCGTGGCAACAAGCACCGGGACGCGTGGCAACAAACACCTGGATCTGAAGCTATAATGGCGCGCCTGCGTTGTATGGCATACGCTGCTTACAGGGAAGGGAAAAATTGCCACCTATTCATTATTTTCCCTCTATCCTGTCAACCGGTATAGTGTAAACGCCCTGCTTCCTGTGATGTACAAACAGGCGTCGGTGCCATTCTTATTAGGAATTATTAGCACTGATTTGTCACCATTCGTAGGCTTGAAGTCATGAAATTCCTAAAGCAAGTTAGCATGTCATGCGTTTCTAATACACGAAAAGAAACGATTGTCCACAGCAGAATTTCTAAGTATGTTTGCTGATGTCTAGTATTGAAAAAGCTTCCCTTAACTTTACCTTCTACCGATTGTCAAATTCGGACGATTATCCACCTACCATGTTTATGAACTTCAGGGATGACTTCAGGAATGGGGGCGTAGGGGTGTCTGGACCTCGGATCGTACACAGGATTTTGGTGTAGCTCAGATGCACAAATGCTATAAAAAAGTGCTTCACATTTCCATCACCTGAGCCTGATCAATCTTGGCCAGATGGTTTACTCTGGATCTCCTCGGATCTCTCGTGCCGAAAAGTCGCGACACAGCCGGGGATCGCGCCGCCACACCTCGAACGCGCAACTTGTGTGATTCGACGAGACGGCACGTGGACCGCAACACCCCCCCCCCCCACTACCGGTACAGAAAGTGAAGCTCGAGACGACAGTGGGCGGGAGACGTACTTGTCACTGCCCGGCTCCCCTGCTAGCTGGACAGTATTGTCGGGATCGCCGGAGTACATTTGGAAACAGACGAGAGACGCAAATGAAACCTCCACACCACCAGGGTGCCTGTATCCCAGATTAGTGCATCTCACATTAGTGCATATCAGATTAGTACATCTCAGATTAGTGCATCTCAGATTGGTGCATATCAGATCAGTACATCTCAGATTAGTGTATCATCTTAGATTACTGCATTTCATATAAGTGCATCATCTTAAATTAGTACATATCAGATTAGTACATCTCAGGTTAGTGTATCTCAGATTAGTGCATCACAGATTAGTGCATCTCAGATCATTGCATCTGAGATTAGTGCATCTCAGGTTAGTGCACCACAGATTAGGGCATGCATCTCAATTTAGTGCACCATTTCATATTAGTGCATCTCAGATTAGTGCATCATTTCAGATTTGTACATGTCAGATTGGTGTATCTCAGGTTAGCGCATGACAGATTAATGCATGCATCTCAATTTAGTGCACCATTTCGTATTAGTGGATCTCAGATTAGTGCATCATTTCAGATTTGTCCATCTCAGATTGTTGCGTCTCAGATTGGTGCACGCATCTCAGGTACCCATTGGTGCGTGCTCCAGCGAGTTACAAGGCGTCTGGGATGAATGATGAGGGTGACTCACGTGTCCGGTGAGCGGTGGCCGAATTCTTGTCCTGGGAAAAACTTGCCGTCACTGCTGCGCCCAAGGTCACAGCATTCTCCCGACAACAGCCGTAGCAGATGACCCGACCTGGCCTCGGCTGGTGCCGGTACAAAACACTGGCGCATATACCACCGAGCCGCTCAGGGCCGGTTTCCGGAGGCTAACCATCGACTGTCGTCCAAGCATTACAAATTGTAAGTCGACACAATTTCAATTACGGACAATGGCAAACATTTTTTTTTCAGAACCCCAAGGCCTGGGCGAAACGGTACACCTTCCGGTTGCCGCGACAGTCCGTTTGCCGGGGGCTTATAGCCGAAGGTCTTCAGGCACTGGTCCGTTGGAGGGATCAGTGCGACCGGTTTTCGGTACACCGGGAGCATTAGTCATAAACTGGTCCCTGGTCTTCACATACTCGCTCCGTCTGTACATGGGATAGAAGTGTTCGATGTAGCGGGGAGAGGTGGGGGGATGAAGAGAGAGAGCGAGAGAGGGGGAGAACGAGAGCGAGAGCGAGAGAGAGATGGGGATAATTGGGAGATGAAGGTAGAATGAGAGGGGAAGAAAGTAGAGTGAGAGGGGAAGAAGGTAGAGTGAGAGGGGAAGAAGGTAAAGGGCGTGGATATGAGGATTAGGAGAGAATTTGGAACAAGGGAAAATAGGGTAGAACAGGGAGAAGAATCCAGAGTGGCACATGGAAGAAGCGTAGAATTGCTAATGTCGACAAAAAGGTAAGAAAGGGGGTTTTAACATTCAAAAGCTCGGTTGCAATCACGTGTTGAGCAAGTCAAGTAGGTGTTTTATGAGGTGTATGGCTCTTCGAAGCCAATGTACGTTTCGTGTCCAAATGTATGCTGAACAAGCTGTTGAAGGCGTTCAAACTGAAGGTGACGGAAGAGGATTCGAGCATAATAAGATGGCATGACATATATTGCGGATGAGACATTGACTTCGGTGATGAGAACAGCAGTAGGCATAGTAGGAGCGTGGCATGACATATATTGCGGCTGAAACACTGACTTGATGGTGATAAGAGCCGCTTGTCCGTGATTTGCACTATTGTGCGTACTTAGTAAAACCAACATTTTGCGTTCCGTACCTCATTGGTTTGCCACCACGGGTCGTGGGCCTCTTAGGCAAATGCGTCCTTATAATCGCGGGCACAGACCATTTTTGAGTAGCTCCTTCATATGCAACAGCGTGGAGAAAGCGGTAAAACTCAAAACGGTTTTGGAGGTCAACCTGGAACTTCATGTGCTCAAGAGTTGGAGAAGCTAATTGGAAGCTACATCTTGATTTTAAGACTGACTGTGGTAGAGATGTTTCATAAATATCGCCCTATGTTTGCACCTGAGAGATTATGCAGAACACACACACACGCACACACACACACACACACACACATATATATATATATATATATATATATATATATATATATATATATATATATATATATATATATATATATATATCATATTTATTGACAGGAAATTATGTTCATCTTTGGTGGCAGTTTGTTTGCGTCCTGATGTTATCGGTTGTGAGAGGACTGAGGAGCGGAACGATTATTCCTATTCGATCGGCGCTCGGGGTGACCGCCAGGTGCGGAACGTTTCCAACATGACCGTGGAGGACGGCAAGTGGGTTCCTCCGAAAAAGCATGAAAATATCTAGCCCTGGTTTCAGCCCAGCTCACCGCTAACGGTGCCTCAATGCGCTGCTCCCAGGTACGGCAGCCGAGGAGCTGGCGGGGTCATACCGCCCGGAGCTACCCTTCTATTCGACGTGGAGCTGTTGCAGATCAACCCGGAGTCGAAACCGGAGCTGAAGGTAATCGCAGCTCGAATCAGCGCGGGCGCAGTGAGCCGACGCGTGAACCCATATTTGTATGCGTTTTTTCCTGTTATCGTTTCTTTTATAGATAAACTATTCAATCTGGTCGCTTAACGTCAGTACGGTGGACATGAAGGTAAGTACTTGGTGGACCACAAAATGAGCCAAATCCAACAGGTGCGACACGCCATGCCTGCTGGTCCTTTTACCATTTGGCTGCCTCAGTTGGAAGTATAGATGCATTCATTGTATGGAGGTGGCACACTTGGTGTCGGTGTGCTCTTGGCGTCTAGCAGCAGCTTGCTACTGCTAAGTTCAATGTGGGTGTACTTTTCAGCAAGGACGATAGGGAACCACCTTCAAACACATTCAGACCCTCAGACACATTCAGACACTTTCAGACACCTGCAGACCTTCAGACCTTCAGACCTCCAGACACCTTCAGACACCTTCATCTCTGGTCTTGACAAGCATGAGAAGGCACTCTATGATACGTTATCTCTAATATACTATTTGCGTAATTCACTCCTATTTTGGCTGTCAAAACTTCAAAATGAGGCCAAAGTGATATTCCATGAAGGCCATGCACCACATGCCGAGCCAAAGCAGGTAGGTGAGCCAATTATGCCTAAATACGCCCAACTATAGCTGTCATTTTTGACGCCCAGACAGATTCAAGCCCAAATTCAAGCCCAGATTCAATCTCGGATTCAAATTCAACAGCTATAGTGATGACATCAAGATCATTGAATCCATGATGTGTCCAATTCAACTTCTGCACTTTTTCCCCCGCGCCGAACAATCGCACGCCAGAAGCCGACAGCATTGCCATCTATCGGCAGATCCGGCGGATCTCGGGGCCTCTGGACTGTGCGCGGCGGGCCGCCAACGGCGACAAACTTGGAATGCACTACACCGGCACCCTCGCCGACGGCACCAAGTTCGACTCGAGCCGCGACAGGAACAAGGTGTTCGAGTTCACCTTGGGCGCCAAACAGGCGAGTCGAGCCGCCGCAGGCGCGGTGAGGTCGGATCAAATGGACGGCGATGTCAGAGCTGAGGTTAGGTCCGTCACAGCAGAGGTCAGTTTGTCAGAGCCAAGGTCAGGTTGTCAGAGCCGAGGTCGGGATTGTCAGGGTCGAGGTCAGGTCGTCAAAACCGAGGTCAGGTCCGTAAGAACTGAGGTCATGCTTGTCAGCGGCGAGGTCAGGTTTATCTGAACCGAGGTGATGTCAGAGCTGACGTCATGTTGCCAAAGCCGAGGTCAGGCTGTTAGGGCTCAGGTCAGGTACATCAGAGTCAGCTGTGTCGGTACCAGGGACGTGCCGTCGGGAGGACGGGGCAGTCTGTCCAGCAGGGGCGAGGTCGCCGTTGTCGTGACAACTGCACCCATCCATCCTGTTCCGCCCATACCTCATCCCACCTCGTCTCTCCGCACTATTTTCTCCACCAGCTTCAACATATGGTCTCTAAATGGTCAGAGCCGAGCGAATAGACTTCAATCCCAGCGCCAGACACCACCCCAATTGTGTCGTCCAGGTGGGAGATGATCGAGAAATGATCGAGCCACGGTTTAGTCCGCCGGAAAGGGAGCACGAGGTGCTCCTACTGAGCCATTCGCCCATCCCACCATCTCGGGAGCTACGTGACGTGGCGTGACGTGATCTACTTGACGTGGCGTGACGTGATTTACTTGACGTGGCGTAGCGTGATCTACGTAACGTGGGGTGACGTGGTCTACGTGGCGTGTGATAGTGACACTGAACCGCCTAAATATTCCGCTGTCTGAATAACAATCACTACCAGTTGCCCATGATGAACTAACGACAGCAGAGCCGTCTCTGTCAGGACATATCTCGTAAGGAACATCTGGAAGCTTCTGCCAGTACGTACTGCCAAATCGCTGTTTTGCTTTCTTTCACTGCGTCCTCCATTGATGAAAAAGGTGACGATGTGTTTTGCTTGAGCTGACACCAAGTGATGACTAGGTGAAGTTCTGTTGTTGCCGCCATGCTATGACCACGTGAAGTTCTGTGTGTCGCCGCCAGGTGATCGCCAGGTGAAGTTCTGTGTGTCGCCGCCAGGTGATCGCCAGGTGAAGTTCTGTGTGTCGCCGCCAGGTGATCGCCAGGTGAAGTTCTGTGTGTTGCCGCCAGGTGATCGCCAGGTGAAGTTCTGTGTGTCGCCGCCAGGTGATCGCCAGGTGAAGTTATGTGTGTGTCGCCGCCAGGTGATCGCCGGCTGGGATCTCGGTCTGGTGGGCATGTGTGTGGGCGAGAAGCGGCAGCTCACCATCCCGCCCGGCCTGGCGTACGGAGACAGAGGTGCTGGTGACGTCATTCCACCCGGAGCCACACTCAACTTCGACGTCGAGCTGGTCACCGTCAACGGGGTGGGCGTGGAGCGTGCCGCCCCGACACCGGCGGCGACCGTCCCGCCACCCGCCCCGGCACCCGCCCCGGCAACCGCCCCGGCACCCGCCCCGGCAACAGCCCCGGCACCCGCCCTGGCTACTCAGGTCAGGTGAGAGCCGCTACGGCCGCCGCTTCACCTCAGAGCCGCCCCTGGCTACTCAGGTGAGAGGCCGCCTTCATCCCCATCCCTTCGTCCGGAAACCGATAGGTACGCCTCGGAGGCTAAGCATAGAATCCTCTGTACCAACACAACATCTCTGTCACCAACACAACAGCCCTTACAGCCCTCTGTCACCTACTCAGTTCACACACAGCAGCCCTCTGTCACCAACACAACAGCCCTCTGTCATCAACACAACATCCCTATGTCACCAACACAACAACCCTCTGTCATCAACACAACATCCCTCTGTCACCAACACAACAACCCTCTGTCACCAACACAACATCCCTCTGTCACCAACACAACAACCCTTTGTCACCAAAAGAACAGCCCTCCGTCACCAGTCCAAGGGACCTCGGTGACTAACACAGATGCTGACCTCCATGACATCTGTGATTTACAGGCGCCCAGCGCTAAGCTGAAGATCCGCAGACTGCGGGGTCCGCGTCGTTGTCGGAGGAAAACCGCCGCAGGCGACGTGGTCTCCATGCACTACACAGGTCAGCAGCGGTCTCAGGTCAAAGGTCACAGATCAGCAGCGTTCTCGGGCCAAAGGTCACAGGCGACATTGACGAGTCGCGAGTCGCAGGTCAAATGAGTTCCGAAATCAAAAGCCACCGGGCAGAGATTACAGGTCACAGATCAGTGGTCACAGGTCAGAGGTCACAGGTCAACGACGCATCACAGAGCATGTGACTTGTCACCGTTAGAGGTATGTGGCAGATCATTGTCAGAGGCAGGTGACATTACCCTACTCAATGAGGAGATATTTAGCACTGTCTGGTGTTGCTTCGAACTACTTCATGCTGGCTTGAGTTCAGTGATAAATTATTGGTGAAATGGGGTGAAATATAGCGCTTCCTGGACATACTGGAAAAAAAACTTCCAAATAATCATCGACATCATGTTCCTTCATGGGTCTTGATGAAGTGGCCATGCCTCCGTTCTAGTAGTACCTCTGCCGCTGATGACCATTATGTTCACGCTCACCATTAGGGATCATGACGCACGAATATATTGTAACACAATTATAGACATGGAGATTGCCTATGATGAGGTGTGTTATATGTCTCCGGTTTATATCAGACGCATTTTTATCCTTACTGTTGATATAGGAATCTCTCGATTAGGCATACCAACAAAAACAAGAACAGGAAAAGGTGCATATACAACTACACAATTGGCTCGTAATAGAGTTTGAGGGACGTGCAAGGTAATTGATGTAACTTAGTTTCCGTGGCAAGTTTCGCCATCATATCGAACTCATACCGAAGTCGTACTGTAGCCGTATGATGTGCCCGTCCATCCTCCCGGCCCTGTCAGACCGGTTAAAACTGTAGCGCACATTCTGTCCTAATCTACTCCGCCGTGATACGATCTGCACACTCGCTCTATCTGGAATAAATCTGCACGGCCATCCAAACCCGTGGTGTGACCTTATTCAGCTTGATATTTCTACAGCTCGGTGTAATCTCATGGCTGAGAGTTTCCTTCACCGTTAAGTTATACGTCAGTGGGTTGTTTGGTTCTTACGAGCTGCCAGATCTGACCTCCGTCACCTGACCTAGTCTGCTGTAGCCTGATGTAACGTGAAACGGCCAAACCTGACTTCACTTGACCTGACCTGACCTAATCTGGCACACGACCTGACGTGGCGTGACCTGGCGTGCGTACCTTCACCCAGCCTGACCCAACCTTAACCTGACCTATTCCAGGACATGATGTGGTCACGTGATGACACGACCCAGCCTGACCTGACCTGACCTGACCGACAGGCACGCTGACGGACGGCACCAAGTTCGACTCGAGCTACGACCGCGGCACACCGCTCGAGTTCACCCTGGGTCGAGGTCAGGTGATCGCCGGCTGGGATCGCGGCCTGCTCAACATGTGCCCGGGGGCGCGTCGTCGGCTCACCATCCCGCCGGCGCTGGCGTACGGCGACAAGGGCGCCGGCGGCGTCATACCGCCCGGCGCCACCCTCATGTTCGACGTGCAGCTGGTGAAGATCAACTAGCAGGTGACGTCATACCGCCCGTCGCCACCCTGATGTTCGACTTGCAGCTGGCGAGCATCAACTATCAGGTGACGTCATACCGCCTGGCGCCACCCTCATGTTCGATGTGGAGCTGGTGAACATCAACTAGCAGGTGACGTCAGCAATTAGGAGGTGGCGTCGTACCGCCCGACGCTATCCTACGGTTCGACGTGGAGTTGGTGGAGATCAACTAGGAGGTGACATCGTACCTGTTGCGCATAGCAGAGATGTTTCTGACCTCATGGCACCCGGTGCTTTATGTATTGTCCAATGTTTGGTTAATGAAGTTAAAGCAGCAACGTCTTTAGGGTGGTAGAGCTGTTGAAGATACAGTGGAATAAAATGGGAAGTGTAGCTTTGTGCCAAGTGTGAAATAGCAGGTATAGAGATTTAATAGAGGTATAGAGGTTGAGCATCGTGAAGCGGGAGAGAAAGTGTCCTAGAGTGGAAATACACGACTATGTCGATGAAGAAGTTGTGTCGTGCCTAAGTCCATGAGCTCGACTATTGCGACGATTTGCGGTAGTTCTCCCATCTGGAACAGGGAACCTTGAGCTTGTCCATAGCGTTGCATGGGAGAAATCTACCCAGGGTCAGCATCAGACGAAATGTGGTTTTTCTTTGGCGAAGTCAAACTCGAGGGCACCCTCCTCACAAAGCCATTGAAAGCGAAACAAGAAAAACAGTGGCTTTAAAGAAAAGCGAAACAAGAGAAACAACAGAAACAGTGGCTGTTCGAATGACTATGCAATCATATCCAGTAGGCCATTTGTGAGCTGCTATGGAAGTAACTTGTCGAACATGTACACATGTACGCAAGCGTGTACACAAACACATGCATGAACATACATGCACACACGCACAAGCACGCAAACTCCCCTTCCTTCCCCCACACAAATACGTCCACGCGCAAGCGGGTACTTCCCCTCCACATACACACACACTTGCGCCGCCCCCCCCCCCTCCCCCCCCACCCACACACATACACACACTCGCGCGGGCACACGCGCTCACGGAGACACACACAATCCCAACACAGCGTTGACTGGCACCGCTAATAGGTGGCACCACCAGCGCGCGCTATTTCGCCCACGGCGGTCCACCTGGAAGAGCAGCCGAAAGTCAGCGCCGATGCATGGCGCAGGATATGGAGATAGGGTGGCCGTTTGTGCGCAGACGCGGCCGGCGCGCCAGACCGGCGCCCCCTCTCCTCCCCTCCCAATCCGACGAGTTGGATGCCGCCCCGGGCACTTGTCTCGCGACCACTGGGAGACGTCGGGGCGCCGCGCCGCCACTCACCACGGAGCTGCGCCCGACAACGGTGAGATGGTCTGTTCCGACGGTACATCGCATACCAGCAGTGTCATTAAGGCGGCATTGGGCGCGCCGGACGGCAGAGGGCGACAGGACTGCGGGCTGAAGGACTCCCCTGGCACAAGACCAGGGACAGGGACTAGGAACCAGGAGCACAGGCAACTCGTGGACCAGGTACCATGGACCAGAGACCAGGACCAGGGACCAGGGACAACAGATAGGAGCCAGGGACCAGGAACGCAAGGAACTCGTGGACCAGGGACCAGGAACTAGGGACCAGTGATCGGGGGCTAGGGACCATGGATCAGGGACCAAGGATCAGGGACCAGGGACCAGGGACCAGAGACCAGAGACCAGGGACCAGGGATAGGGGATAGGAGCCAAGGACCAGGAACACAAGGAACTCGTGGACCAGGGACCAGGGACCAGGAACTAGGAGCCAGGGGCAAGAGACCAGGCACCAGGGACCAGGGATCATGGGCCAAGAATCATGGGCCAGGGGCCAGGGACCAGGGACCGTGATCTTGTTGACCGGTTGCGACTGTGCTGCCTTGGCGGCAGATGACGCTTACTAATCGCGTCCAATTTTCGTCGAAGTGCAGGCATTTTGGAAATAAGCAGAGGCTCTTTGGAAATAAGCGGAGCCTCTTTGGACAAATCGGCACAGTGCATTCGATAAAAGTTTCATCATGGGTCCGGTGAGGTTGCTTGATTTCCAAAATCACAGAGAGATTCGGTGCTAAAGGGGCTGCCGCTGCGGACTTACCCTAGTCGCTCGGTTCGGTGACACTCACTGGTTGAGGTAATGCTGACGGTTCAGTGACCTTCACTGGTTGAGGTAATGCTGACGGTTTAGTGACCTTCACTGGTTGAGGTAATGCTGACGGTTCAGTGACCTTCACTGGTTGAGGCAATGTTGACGGTTCAGTGGCACTCACTGGTTGAGGAAATGCTGACGGACCTCACGCCGTGAGGAGGAGAATGCCTTAGACGACGTACGCATCAGTCATCTGCAGTTCAAGGTCAAGAACAACACAGTCGAAGGCGCTAGGTGTGTTGTCTGTAAGGTGGTGTCCACTTCCAGACAACCGGTATTGATGCCCGACAGCCTGGCGACAGTCGACATCCGACAGTTGACGTCCGACAGCGGGGCGACAGTCGACGTCCGACAGTCGACGTCCGACAGCGGGGCGACAGTCGACGTCCGACAGCGGGGCGACAGTCGACGTCCGACAGCGGGGCGACAGTCGACGTCCGAACCGACAGTCGACGTCCGACAGTCGACGCCCGACAGTCGACGTCCGACAGTCGACGTCCGACAGTCGACGTCCGACAGTCGACGCCCGACAGCCGGGCGACAGTCGACGTCCGACAGCCGGCGACAGTCGACGTCCGACAGCCGGGCGACAGTCGACGTCCGACAGTCGACGCCCGACAGTCGACGTCCGACAGTCGACGCCTGACAGTCGGGAGACAGTCGACGTCCGCGGCTGCTGGACCAGCTCCGTCAGGCTGATCCGGGACTTCAGTTCGCGCTGTTCCGGAGTCACAGCTCCGCACGAGAATTCAGCAGCAACAGCAACAACAACGCCGTGTCCGCTGAAGTCAGACTGACGGTCAGTCTGACTTTACGTGTGTTACGTTGCAACAGCGGGCGTTGATGGCGCGATACTGGACCCATGTAGTACGATACTGGACTCGTGTAGTACGATAGTGGACCCGTGTAGTACGATACTGGACTCATGCAGTACGATACTGGACTCATGTAGTGCGACACTGGACTCGTGTAGTACGATAGTGGACTCGTGTAGTACGATACTGGACTCATGTAGTACGATACTGGACTCGTGTAGTACGATAGTGGACTCGTGCAGTACGATACTGGACTCATGTAGTACTATACTGGACTCATGTAGTGCGACACTGGACTCGTGTAGTACGATAGTGGACTCGTGTAATACGATACTGGACTCATGTAGTACGATACTGGACTCGTTTAGTACGATACTGGACTCATGTAGTACGATACTGGACTCATGTAGTACGATACTGGACTCATGTAGTATGATAGTGGACTCATGTAGTGCGACACTAGACTCGTTTAGTGAAACACGGGACCCATGCAGTACGATACTGGACCCATGTAGTGCGACACTGGACCCATGCAGTACGATACTGGACTCATGCAGTACGATACTGGACCCATGCAGTACGATACTGGACCCATGCAGTACGATACTGGACCCATGTAGTGAGACACTAGACGTTCCAGGCGCGACAGTGTACTCTTGTCGCACGACAGCTGACTATTGTAGCACGACAGTTGATTATCGTAGCATGACAGCGGAACGCTTTGTGGAGCGACAGTGGACGTCTGTGACGCGGCATTGGACGTTCGTGAGGCGGCAGTGGACGTTTGTGACGCGGCATTGGACGTTCGTGAGGCGGCAGTGGACGTTTGTGGCGCGGAAGTGGACGTTTTATTGCGTGACAGTGGACGTCTTATGGCGCGACAGTGGACGTTTTATGGCGCGACAGTGGACGTTTTATGGCGCGACAGTGGACGTTTTATGGCGCGACAGTGGACGTTTTATGGCGCGACAGTGGACGTTTTATGGCGCGGACGGCGGGCGCCCACGTGACGCGGGCCGCGATGCTCGGTTACCGGTGTGCGCCACACCGCACGGCCCGCCGCCGCGGTAATGGCGCACTTCCGGGTGCGGAGAGGCTCTGTGGGAACGTGCTCACCCGGCCGTCAGCCGGCCGGCGCGGGCGCGTTCGACGCATCGGTAACCACGGTCGGCGGTGGCGGCCTGCATGAGGTGGCGTTCGACCGCCATCACCCGCATTGCAGCGATCGCCAGCGCTTGGCGATGACACTGTGCTGTAGCAGCGCAATAGCACACCGTGCGAAATAGTACCGAGTGATGGACATTGGATGGTCAATTGCTTTCTGCCCTGTGAATTGATCCACACCCAGTCTGGTACGGTGGCCAGTTTGGCCGTCCCCGGCCTCATCTGGCCAGCTGCCAGCTGACCCTCCCGGCCGCGGGCCAGATGCTAACGGCTGCAGTGACCCGAACCCTCGCCCGCCTGGACAAGGCAGTCCCGTTCAGGCCGGCACTACAGCCAGCTGACCTGCCCTGGTGGCAAATCAATAGAGAGGCTGCTAAATAAACAGGTCAGTTCATCAGTTCAATATCCGATTTAAAAGGAGTCAGGTATGCGAGTATTTCCGGTACTCTAACTGTTCTAGTTTGTCTGCAGATGCACCAATAATATGTTCCTACAATCTCGGACGACATGATGAACAAAATAATGCACCGTTGAAGCATTTATATTTTTGCAGGATATTGAATTCGAAAAACTGATAACACAATGCTGGCCTAAGACACGAAGCGTATTTGCACAGACCTGTGTGGTGTCTACAGTTGTTTCTACAGTTGTTCAGACGTCGTAGTGAGACGAACCGAACCCAAAGACACACCACACTACCGATGGTTCAAAACCGACACACCGCGTACTTTGTTGCAGCGTTGTAAGTGCCGAGCAATTCTAGAGTTTAGTATGGAGAGGACAGGTGGATACACTAACCCGTCAGTCAAAGGTCAGTCGAGTGACCCTGACTAGTCAAAACACGACCCCAGGTCACCGGAGCCAGCCACAGATCAGATCAGCGACCTGCCGAATGGCCCTGACCAGTCGACATAGGACCCAGGTCACAGGGGTCAGCCACAGGGGTCAGCGGTCGGTTGGGTGGCAACGTCCAAGAAGAGACTAGTCGGTTACTTTTGTTTTCCATCGGTCGCCTGGCATCCAGCATTGCCTTGGATATCCGGCCTTGCCTTACTTGTATCGAATTTCTCATGGAGTACAGGAATCTCGGAACCAACTAAAATAATTTGTACAATACCGCAGTTAATTCAAATTTGGGACGCTTTCTCCACATTTGGCAGCGGAATCCGAATACGGAAACGATGTACAGTCGTTGTTTATGTAACTGTAGATTGCTCAATGGAAATTCTGAAAATGCAGCTTTATTGGAAAGCCAACATGGAGCTCATACTACCGACGTCATCTTCGAATTTAAAAACGAAAAGAACCGCAGGAAGAGAGCCCTTGCAATGACAATGCATACCTCACAACATACTGGAACTAGGATAAGAGATCGACGCGAAACTGGGCCAGAAGTGAGCGTTCCAACGCAAACCAGGAATGTCGGCTCTTTTCTTCACTGGTCTGCACTGATAACAGAAATACTTCTCGTACATTTATCTCGCTGCATTCGCTATGCTATCGATGTCAAGTGAATTCTTCTACTCAAAATGAATCGCTTCTAAGTCACATCTCTTGGTCATCATCGCCATCATTTAACATCAGAGCGAGCTACAGCTTGCATGGTACGTCATTCACACGCCCGTGGCATCCGACTCCCACTGATGAACGAGCCAACCGGCGGCGACCACCCAGCGCACGTCAAAACTGTAGTCTGACCGACAGACTGTGGTCTGACCGACAGACGGTGGTCTGACCGACAGACGGTGGTCTGACCGACAGACTGTGGTCTGACCGACAGACGGTGGTCTGACCGACAGACGGTGGTCTGACCGACAGACGGTGGTCTGACCGACAGATGGTCTGACCGACAGACTGGTCTGACCGACAGGCGGTGGTCTGACCGACAGACGGTGGTCTGACCGACAGGCGGTGGTCTGACCGACATACGCTGGTCTGACCGACAGACGCTGATCTGACCGACAGACGCTGATCTGACCGACAGACGCTGGTCTGACCGACAGACGGTGGTCTGACCACCAAACTGTAGTCTGACTACCAAACTGTAGTCTGACCACCAAACTGTAGTCTGACCACAAAACTGTGGTCTGACCGACAGACTGTAGTCTGACCGACAGACTGTGGTCTGACCGACGGACTGTAGTCTGACCGACGGACTGTAGTCTGACCGACGGACGGTTGTCTGGCCGACGTAGTCTGATCGACAGACGGTGTTCTGACCGACAGACTGAGTTATTTTCCATGCAACTAGGTTCGACAAGCGTGCTTATACTCACTAACTAGACTACTACACCAACACAAATTATTTATCAATAACTTTCGCCACGTGTTATCTTTTCTTGGCCAGATCGATCATGTCAGAATTAACAACACCTCACCTTTGCCGTACCGTAAAGTTCACGGTCGCTGTGGGAATCGAACCCAACCTTTCAGACGCTGTTCTCGTCGGCTGTTGAAGTCAGCCGTCGGTGCGGCGGCTGAGAAGTGCACCCGAAATACCGCACGAGCGGGGAACTTCACGAGAACCATTAATAGCCGTCCCGGGAAAATGTTGGCGCTGGGAACCAGGTCACTTAAGAGCTGACATTGAATGATTATTGCATCTCAAAAGTAGAGCATTCCAGGAGATGGGGTTGCCTGCGGCAATGACCAGGCTCATAGGGTCGGCGTTTATCTGTGCTGAACGAGGCTCAATTAACAGCGATGATTCGCAGCGTCCCTCTCAGTCGCTCTCAGTCGCTCTCGGCCGCTCTCGGCCGCTCTCAGTCCCTCGCAGTCCATCTCAGTCGCTCTTAGTCACTCTCAGTCGCTCGCGGTGCTCTCAGACCTTTGCAGTCCATCTCAGTGGCTCTCAATCACTCTCAGTCCCTCCCGGTCGCTCTGAGTCGCTCTCAGTCGCCTTCAGTCCCTCGCAGTCATTCTGAGTCGCTCTCGAGTCGCTCTCAGTCGCTCTCGGTCCCTCTCAATCGCTCTCTGACCCCCTCAGTCGTTTTAAGTCGCTCTGAGTGACACTCAGTCGCTTTCAGTCGCTCTCAGTCGCTCTCAGTCCCTCCAAGTCGTTCTTAATCGCTCTCAATCCCTCTCAGTTGCTCTCAGTCCCTTTCGGTCGCTCATTAATGAGATCTGCGGAATTTTCGCCCGGAATAAATACATCATCAATCAGCAATGACGGCAAAAGATGTGACGCATGGAGTTGGAGTCACACCAGCGGATCACTGATAATGCGCGAAATATTCCACATGGATCTTGGTTGATCATGCTAAGTGGACTCCTCAGCGTTTATGTGTGTTAGTTCATTGTGGTTACCTACATTAACTGCAAGTAACGACAATAGGTGGTACTGCCTATGCATTCTGGACACATGTGTAGCTTAACCACGTCACTGTTCCTGGTGCTGCATTGTGGGTGCTGTTGGCCGCTCGAACTGCAGCGCCTTCAGCCTTGGCCAAGGCAGCCAGCGGTCTTGGCGAAGCAGTCGATAGTCAGAACGGAGCTTGGCCGCATTGGGCCGAAAACTGAAATTACTTTGACCCAAGGAGCTTATATATACCACCACTTCTAAGCCCATGATTTTTAATGTTGAGAAGAAAGCCATAGTCCCAGAAGCAGGCAAGACCAAGATCGTGATGGGGACGAGTAGTCTAGGGGTAAGGTGCCCGTCTCACAATCGAAAGGTAGTGGGTTCGAGTCTCGTCTGCCGCTACTCTTCGCTCGCGACCAATCGGCGTGAGAGATTGGCGGCGCTACATGACTCAACGGTCGATGTGTCGTAAAACCAATAACCAACCAACCAGCCAAGATCATGGTGCATCATAGTTGCTGGGTGTATTCAACTAAAATCAAAGAGTAAGCTGTTATCCTTGGCTGAACTGCATCACACTGCGCTTTAGAAGATAGTATTGCTTTTTCATTGGGTATTGTGAGAAGAATGCACCAGCCGGTCCCCACAAAAGAACTCCTGGATGTTCTTTGTGTGGGTAATGGTACAACTGGATCCAGACGGCGCCCCTGGCGGCTGCCCGAATGGAGCGACACCTCCCGGTCCACACACCGGTACCCCTGGTGGCTGGCAGAGTGGAGCGACACCTCCCGGTCCACACACCGGTACCCCTGGTGGCTGGCAGAGTGGAGCGACACCTCCCGGTCCACACACCGGTACCCCTGGTGGCTGGCAGAGTGGAGCGACACCTCCCGGTCCACACACCGGTACCCCTGGTGGCTGGCAGAGTGGAGCGACACCTCCCGGTCCACACACCGGTACCCCTGGTGGCTGGCAGAGTGGAGCGACACCTCCCGGTCCACACACCGGTACCCCTGGTGGCTGGCAGAGTGGAGCGACACCTCCCGGTCCACACACCGGTACCCCTGGTGGCTGGCAGAGTGGAGCGACACCTCCCGGTCCACACACCGGTACCCCTGGTGGCTGGCAGAGTGGAGCGACACCTCCCGGTCCACACACCGGTACCCCTGGTGGCTGGCAGAGTGGAGCGACACCTCCCGGTCCACACACCGGTACCCCTGGTGGCTGGCAGAGTGGGGACACCTCCCGGACACACCGGTACCCCTGGTGGCTGGCAGCGACACCTCCCGGTCCACACACCCCTGGTGGCTGGCAGAGTGGAGCGACACCTCCCGGTCCACACACCGGTACCCCTGGTGGCTGGCAGAGTGGAGCGACACCTCCCGGTCCACACACCGGTACCCCTGGTGGCTGGCAGAGTGGAGCGACACCTCCCGGTCCACACACCGGTACCCCTGGTGGCTGGCAGAGTGGAGCGACACCTCCCGGTCCACACACCGGTACCCCTGGTGGCTGGCAGAGTGGAGCGACACCTCCCGGTCCACACACCGGTACCCCTGGTGGCTGGCAGAGTGGAGCGACACCTCCCGGTCCACACACCGGTACCCCTGGTGGCTGGCAGAGTGGAGCGACACCTCCCGGTCCACACACCGGTACCCCTGGTGGCTGGCAGAGTGGAGCGACACCTCCCGGTCCACACACCGGTACCCCTGGTGGCTGGCAGAGTGGGCGACACCTCCCGGTCCACACACCGGTACCCCTGGTGGCTGGCAGAGTGGAGCGACACCTCCCGGTCCACACACCGGTACCCCTGGTGGCTGGCCGAGTGGAGCGACACCTCCCGGTCCACACACCGGTACCCCTGGTGGCTGGCAGAGTGGAGCGACACCTCCCGGTCCACACACCGGTACCCCTGGTGGCTGGCAGAGTGGAGCGACACCTCCCGGTCCACACACCGGTACCCCTGGTGGCTGGCAGAGTGGAGCGACACCTCCCGGTCCACACACCGGTACCCCTGGTGGCTGGCAGAGTGGAGCGACACCTCCCGGTCCACACACCGGTACCCCTGGTGGCTGGCAGAGTGGAGCGACACCTCCCGGTCCACACACCGGTACCCCTGGTGGCTGGCAGAGTGGAGCGACACCTCCCGGTCCACACACCGGTACCCCTGGTGGCTGGCAGAGTGGAGCGACACCTCCCGGTCCACACACCGGTACCCCTGGTGGCTGGCAGAGTGGAGCGACACCTCCCGGTCCACACACCGGTACCCCTGGTGGCTGGCAGAGTGGAGCGACACCTCCCGGTCCACGTACCGCCGTCCACGCCATGAGCCAGCGCTGCAGAGTACTCACCACATGAAGAAGCAGGCGTCGTCCAGCGAGCAGCTGGTGTCCAGGCAGACGCTCTCGTCGCAGCAGTCGGCGCAGGCGGCCTCGTCGAACCGACGCGACGGCGCGCGGCCCCTCGACGGAAAGCGGAGGGTCCGGCGCGAATCGGTCCAACACGGAGCGCCAGTGGCTGTGTGCCAGCCACATGAGGAAGTACGCCCGGTTCTCGTAGTGAGGCGTCGTCACCGCGTTTCCCATCGCGCGTCGGAAGCGCTCGGGTCGGGTCGGGTCGGGTCGGGTCGGGTCGGGTCGGGTCGGACTGGGGTGGGCCGCGCGGCGGGTGCTTGGCTTCGGTGTTCTCCTGCGCCGTCGCGCACCGGAAATTATCGTCCGGAAATTGTGGCTTTTCGTGCAAAATGTAGACGATGAAGATTCCGGAAAATATGTTGTCACCAATTGTCTCGAGTTTGGCGTCCAACCGCGACGCGACTACGTCAGCTATATATATTTTATCACGGTTATAGCCGTCACACAATGCCGCCTCAACTCCGGCTCAACTCAGCTCGCTGGCCACACTCACGAAAATCTTACGCTACCATTGTTGTTGCCTGCGTATCAGCCGATCACTACCGATCACTACCGAGTACTATTCATCACTACCGATCACTGCCGAGCACTCTTCTGGTAACACATTCACCTCACTGTTGCACCAATAAGTGTGCTCACACCTTAATCGCGCTTCTGCATCTGCATCTGCACATCTGAATCGCATCTGCCTCTGGCGCCGGAGATTGTCGAGAGGCTTTCACGCGCCAGTAGCTCACAAGCGACACGCGTAATTGGCGCCTCGACTGTTCCTCCCACATCTGTCGCGTGTCACCTTCGTCACTGTCATCTTCCGCTCGGTCGAGCGCCGTCGGACACACAGCTCGCCGATAGTGACTCGGAGGTCCGCACAGCCCACACTCACGCATTGAACACAGCTCACAGCCAGTCAATGGCCACTCGGCGAGCGTAGCCACACTTCACAGTCACGTGACCACTCACCACCGATCGTCGCCGCGCGATCGCTCCGAACTGGCCGCCGCCGCCGCCGCCGTCACGTGCCGCGCCGAGTGGGCTGGCTCGGCCGGCCGGGCCGCGCGCCGCTGGTCACGTGTCGCGTCGGCCGGCGACGTCCGACTAGCGCCGTGTGCGACGCTGCAGTCTCCGGCGGTGCTGGCGGCTTGTGCCGGCTGGCCGGCGTCGCAGTCCTCTCTCGGCGGGAGCGGCGGCGCCGGCGGCCGACTGCGGGCGGTCAGCTGAGCGGAGCCAGAGTCGGCGCCGGTCGGCGGCGGTCGGCCCGCCACGGATCAGTGGACACGGCCAGACGGGCGTCTGTGGGACTGCTGACGCGCGCCACCACAGCGGCTGTGTTGCATGGCCGCTGATTTTGCCTTGTTTTTGTTTGAAATGGCAAAAGTTCACAGTAGCATAAGTTTAGAATAGTAATTGAAAAACCAAAGGAGACTCTCATGAGTAGAGGCTAGCGAGGAATATATCAAATGCCCACCCCTAAAACGTCCGCCCCTAAAAGCAGCCGGACTATATCATGTTCAACAGCATTGTGCTTAATGTTGCAGTTGGCGCAGTATTGCGTGGATGGAATGGAATATGGAATAATGGAATGGATGCAAAACAAATATACCACAAACTTAGCTCGCGGAAGAACACGAGCTTAAAATAATTAATGAAAAACAACAGGAAGCACCCATGAGTGGATGCAGGACATCACCTGGATGATATTGAGCCATTGAAAGAACACTCGACCTCTGTCGTCAGCAGTAGCATTGTGTCACATCATCACTAACACTCTCATGTGTATGTCTTACCATGTGGAATGAGAATCGCGCCAATAGACAGCTTTGAATCTCATCGGCCTATTTCATGTAACTTCCATGAGGTCTACCTTAACCACAACTTGTCTTACATTCGGCCCAACTGGTCCAACATTTAGCACAACTTATATAATAATAAGCACAACTTGTCTAATAATAAACACAACTTGCTTAATGTTTAGATACTTTGCTGACGCAACGTCCATTTTTTGGATACTGTAGTGTGGTATGGACGATGGAGACCAAGTCCCATACTATGCGGGTCGATCTGGTACAACACAAGTTTCTTGTTTGGGTACTGCTTCACATTCATGACTTCTCTCCATGTCTGTCGCTTGGTCGTCTCTTGCGTCATTTTGAAATCGCTTCCATGACCTCACGAAGCGCACAGCGTAACCGCTTGTTTATCAGAAGTATCTGCTTCTCACACGTGGATTATCAGCTGCCGATCAGCCACTTCTCCCTATACGTGCCATCTGGACGACTTCCTCGCACTTGGTCTGTTGATTGGCCATGTTCAGGTCCGGTCTTGTGTGCCGACTGTCGCGGAACAGAGCAGTGATTTCTCGGACCGGCCAGCGCGACTGTCTTCGTAAGGATACAATTCACACTTTTGGAAATGATGTAACACATTTTGTTAGCTCTTCTATTGGTTTTGGTACTTTGCATACCTACTTGTGTGCCACACTGAAACACAATGTACAACACTCTGTCGCACTGAACCACTCTGAACCGCACTGAACCACACTGTACCACACTGTGCATCACTGTACCACACTGTACCACACTGTACCACACCGTACCACACCGTACCACACTGTACCATACTGCTTGCTATCACCAGCTTATCAAATGTCAATTTACATCCCGCTTTAGTCAGCTGTATCAGACGATTACGCCTATCAATGGAAGAATCTCTTCGGCGATAAAATGAATGCATGAAATGAAATGAAAGCGTCCATGAATTCATTTGAAAATGTGGCGCCCAAGCGAGCTGGGTCTTGATGTGCTGCACACATATCGCCCTTTAGTGCACCTATAGCGCAACTATCGCATATTTCCTCAATAACTAAGTCTGGATCATCCATATTGCGCTGACTATCGAAAGTGTTCCGATGTCGATGAGATACTACTAATATTCTTTTGAATCGCTCAGCATGAAAATGTTTCCGGCCAGCGCCGGTGTATACTTTCAGTTCGGTACTATATCCCAGTCAGTCCTAAGTGACTGGGGAACTTGAGACCATGCCTTTTCCTCGCTAAGATCCCTAGAACACTTGCATTTGATGAGCAGCATTTCATCGCCACCCGAAGTGAGTATACGCCTCGCCCATTGGCTAGTGACATCCGGCGGCTAGATCCGTCACTGGCACACTCACTAGGACTCCAACCTTCCAACCACCTCGTCAGAAGTAAAAATAGTCCAAATTTACGTGGTATAAACGGTAGCATGGACAACATGCAGTGTTTCTGTTCACACCAGTGTCGGAAGACAAGAAACGACTCGAATTCGCTCCAAGCTATACAGTATCGCACAGTCCATGCAGCCAGTCCTGGTGTTGATGCCCCACAACACGCATCACCGAAGCGTAGAGACGAGAAAGAGAGAGAGAGTGAGAGTGAGAGACAGTGAGAGACAGTGAGAAATAGTGAGAGAGAGAGAGTGAGAGAGAGACAGAGAGAGAGGGTGAGAAAGAGAGTGAGTGAGAGACAGAGACAGAGACAGAGACAGAGACAGAGACAGAGACAGCGACAGCGACAGCGACAGCGACAGCGACAGCGACAGCGACAGCGACAGCGACAGAGACAGCGACAGAGACAGAGACAGAGACAGCGACAGCGACAGCGACAGCGACAGCGACAGCGACAGCGACAGCGACAGCGACAGCGACAGCGACAGCGACAACGACAGAGACAGAGACAGAGACAGAGACAGAGAGTCCACACTGTCCGATAGACCGTCTCCATCCCTAGCAGCACCACCTGACCGCCACTCCGCCGACGGCCAGACGCCGCCCAGACGGCCGGCGTCACCTCTTGACCGCCGGAAGCCGTCTCGCGGCCGAGCGGCGGCTCATCCCAGTAGCCGAAATGCAGTTAGTCTGGGGCGGCCGTGTTGCAGACGCGACCGTTAGCCGCGCGGTGGCCGGTACTGTCGCCGACACGGTCCGACCCGCTCCCAGCAGCCGGCTCCCAGCCGGCCAGCGGCCAGCGGCCAGCAGCAGCGTGGCACGACACCACACGCGCCAGACCGGCACACCGCACGTGGGAACACCCGCCGGCACCCAGCCGGCCAGAGACACGTGCAGGCAGAGCCCGCCCGAGACTGGCCGGGGCTATGTGTGGACACCACCGGGGAGCCCGACCGAGACTGACCCGTGCTTTGTGTGGACACCACCGGGGAGTCCGCCCGAGACTGGCCCGTGTTATGTGCGGACACCACCGAGGAGTCCGCCCGAGACTGGCCCGTGTTATGTGCGGACACCACCGAGGAGTCCGCCAGAGACTGGCCCGTGTTATGTGTGGACACCACGGGGAGTTCGCCCGAGACTGGCCCGTGCTATGTGTGGACACCACGGGGAGTCCGCCCGAGACTGGCCCGTGCTATGTGTGGACACCACCGGGGAGTCCGCCCGAGACTGGCCCGTGTTATGTGCGGACACCACGGGGAGTCCGCCCGAGACTGGCCCGTGTTATGTGCGGACACCACGGGGAGTCCGCCCGAGACTGGCCCGTGTTATGTGCGGACACCACGGGGAGTCCGCCCGAGACTGGCCCGTGCTATGTGTGGACACCACGGGGGAGTCCGCTGGCTCGTGCTATGTGTTGACACCACGGAGATCCCGGCAGAGACTGGCCCGTGCTATGTGTGGACACCACGGCATTGACGGTCCGCCCTGTGGACCTGGCCGGGGCTACTGTATGGACACCACCAGGAAGACGGCCCCGTCCCGCTAGACTGGCCCGTGTTATGTGTGGACACCACGGGGACGACCGCCTCACCAGGGACGGCCGTCACTGTAACCACGCCTCACCAGGACAGACGGCCGTCACTGTGACCACGCCTCACCAGGACAGACGGCCGCCACTGTAACCACGCCTCACCAGGACAGACGGCCGCCACTGTGACCACGCCTCACCAGGACAGACGGCCGCCACTGTGACCACGCCTCACCAGGACAGACGGCCGCCACTGTGACCACGCCTCACCAGGACAGACGGCCGTCACTGTGACCACGCCTCACCAGGACAGACGGCCGTCACTGTAACCACGCCTCACCAGGACGGATGGCCGTCACTGTGACCACGCCTCACCAGGACAGACGGCCGTCACTGTAACCACGCCTCACCAGGACAGACGGCCGCCACTGTGACCACGCCTCACCAGGACAGACGGCCGTCACTGTAACCACGCCTCACCAGGACAGACGGCCGCCACTGTAACCACGCCTCACCAGGACAGACGGCCGTCACTGTAACCACGCCTCACCAGGACAGACGGCCGCCACTGTGACCACGCCTCACCAGGACAGACGGGACAGACGGCCGCCACTGTGACCACGCCTCACCAGGACAGACGGCCGTCACTGTGACCACGCCTCACCAGGACGGACGGCCGCCACTGTGACCACGCCTCACCAGGACAGACGGCCCACCGTGACCACGCCTCACCAGGACAGACCCGCCACTGTAACCACGCCTCACCAGGACGGATGGCCGCCACTGGGACCACGTCTCACCAGGAACATTCTTCGCGTTCCTCAGCATTGCTAATAAACATCCTGATCATACACCGTTGCCGTCTGGAGTCTTTGGCGTCTGAGCGTATTGTGACAACAAGGGATGATCAATATTAAATGTATGAAATTACACTGGTTTTGTTTGAACCCCCTCCCTCCCTCCGCTACCAAATGATTCTGGCCACATCAGTATATATACATATATATATACATATATATACATATATATACATATATATATATATATATATATACATATATATTTATATATGTATGTATATATATGTGTGTGTGTGTGTGTGTAGTGTGTGTGTAGTGTGTGTGTAGTGTGTAGTGTGTTGTAGTGTGTAGTGTGTAGTGTGTAGTGTGTAGTGTGTAGTGTGTGTGTTTGTAGTGTGTAGTGTGTGTAGTGTGTAGTGTGTGTGTGTGTAGTGTGTAGTGTGTGTGAGTGTGTAGTGTGTGTAGTGTGTAGTGTGTAGTGTGTAGTGTGTAGTGTGTAGTGTGTTTTAGTGTGTAGTGTGTAGTGTGTAGTGTGCGCACTAATCTGCTTGCCCGGCACCAGCACCTCCATCCACCCTTACGACAATACGCTCCACCACGTAAGGAATTGTGGACCACTGGACAATCATCAGCAAGTGGCCGACAACGAGCGAACTCGACGGTGAGAAGAGGAAAGTGTATGCAGCTGTTGTGATGCCTTCTCGCCGCCCAGGATTCTCATCGCGTTTCGTGGTAATTCTCAGGAACGAAACCTGACGACAGATTCGGAGCCACGGAGCTCGCCAGCTCAAAACATTCTTCCTCCCCACTAAACGTTGCCGTTTGCAGGATATTCTCCAGACAGAGTAGAGTTAATGGGTTGACTGGAAGACTCACTCGTTGTTGACCGTAAGACTCACAAGGTATTCTGGGGCCCCAAATGCCACGTGTGCATCATGATCGTTCCGCTACATCTGCTTAGAGGATGGAAACCATACCGCCACACAATTGTTGCAGACTTCTTAGTTTTGGGGTGATAGTGTGGTCCACAGTGCATATTTGGGCCGGAATATCTATTGTACGCCACATATTTAATGCTACGTTTTCCTCGAGCATGGGTCCGAGCACGTTTACCTCCCCGCCCCCGAGTCTCCACTCCACTCCGCTGCAAGTTTCCACAGTTTCCACCGGGTGAACTGACCATTGGAATGTTTTTCCACGACGCTCCAAAATGGCTGTCTATTTTCATCCTGAAATTCGATGTGGTTCTCACGGTTTACCGCATCACGCCGAGCAAAACGTCGCCAGTACATTCTACCATGCGGGATCCCTCCGCAGGAATGGCCTGGCAATCCCAACGCCCACCACGGAACTCTTGCAACAGCTCGTGAATGTCTGGAATGGAAGGTCGATGCGCTTATTCCAGTCAGACTACACCGATAATTATTCCCCATCAAAATCCACCTGCTTGGATTCTGCGTTAGAATAACTTTTTCTTTGGAAATTAATTCAACCCTCGATGTATGAAGCCTGAAGTGTTGTGTTCTGGTGCTTATCGAAGAGCAAACGCTTCCTCCGGGCAGCGCTTTATTCCAAATCAATATCAGGGGTGAATCTAGGAATCCCGTGATTCCCTGCAAGTATCTCTGACCAAATTAGAAGGCCCAGGCCTTTATTTGCAGGACACGATTTCAGATTGAACAAGGAAAAGTATATACTAGCATCAGCATGGCACCGATCCGGGGTGGTCTAGACCCTGATCCGACCGGGATCTCCAGCCACGCCTGCAAGATCAACTCGTGAGTATATACCAACATCGAACCCCCTCATTCCATAGTTCTTGCAATGTTTGTGCGATCAGAGGTGTGCATGCAGAGCATTGCACCATGCCTGCATTCCTGACGAAAATGTGCGTTTTCTTCCAGCTGACAAACAAAATACACCACACTTGGGCAAGTACATGGCTTATGCTGTCACGAGGGGAGGAGAGTGAGCTTAGGGGCGTGTCGGACCATAGAAGTCATTTGCGCCGCCTTTAACCTACTAATGTCGAAGAACACCGAGGGGTCTTTACCGTGCGGACAATGATATACTGTCACCAAACAAACGCACATACATACCTACACATAAGCATGCCAGTATCAGCTCCGATTGGGTTTCTAGCGTTCGTGACAAACCCGATATCTGCAGGCCAGTGTGTACCCGGGCGGTCGATCAGAGCGCCGTCAAGCGGCAGCATGGCTAACTACAACTAGACATCGGCGTCACCCAGACTGTTGCGGTTGGCAGCCGCCTGGCGGCGCTTGTGTCGACGCGGGCTGCGGTTGCGGCAGAGACGCGCGTGAGCCGAACCTCTGGCCGGGCGAAGCCGAGCCCTGAGCCAGAGCCAGGCCGCCATGCCAGCCTGCACCGTGCTGAGAGCTGGGAACAGGACATCACTCGTCAGCCGAGGACAGCCGGCGCGGCCGCTGGTGCATCTCCGGCGTCGCTGCCGGGTGCTGCTCTCTGAAATTGGCTGAGCTATGCGAAGGCAAATATCGATTCACGAGGATTGTGGAGCAGGCGTTCATCACCAGGAAAAAAATCGTAGTCTCCTCTAGTCTCGAGCGACGTAAAGATGCGGGCTTGATGTACACGACAAGCTTTTCGAACACTTCCAGTGTGATTATATCTTACTTGGTTTTGTCCATGGTACCTGAACAAACAACCAACTGAGCAACAAATTATAAATTCGACCTTAATTCGGCAAATTCTACCACCAATAGGGCACTGCCACTGGAAGAAAAATGCACACGACAGCAATGATTTGTAACGAAGGAGCGTCAGGAGTTCCTGGAGAGGCGTCGTGGCCATGCAGGGCACAAGGAGATATTTGGCTGAAAGCGGGGCCATAGGAAGTACCTCGGAGTATAAAGGGCCGAGTGGTTAAGGTGTTGAGCCAGCGGTATCAAAGGTCCCGGGTTCAATACTCGCACCACTCGGGACATTTCCTACTCCCGCGGCCCACCGGCGAAACAGTGTGGGCGGCGCTGTTAGCCGTGATCGTACGTGAAATGCGTCGTGAACCACCCAATAAGCAAATAAGGGAGGGAGGGAAAGAGAGGGAGCAGTCTAACACCGGCGAAGAAGCAATGTTAGGCATCAAAGGCACCCGACCGGAATGGGGAAGACAAATCTGCGGCTTAAGATAAGCCTTGCCTAATCGTCGTTCGCTCTTACTCCGGAGTTTTTGACCAAGCCACCCAGCTAACACACCGGGACGACTGTCCTGGCCTGACCTGACCTGACCTGAGTACCCGAGCAGGAGGCCCATGTTGCCGCCCATAGCCGGCAGCAGGTCGAGCACGGAGAAGGTGAGCACCTCCACCAGCACGTGGTTGGGCCGCTGGAACGTCATCAGCACCATCGGCTGGGTGCTGTTATAGCCCTCGTCCCTGCTGGAGGTCTCCTCGATCGACACCCGGTCCTGTCGGTAGACGGGGCCGCCTCAGTCGTGTGTGCGTATCATGCACCGTACTCCCCGCACAGCGACCTCCACTTGCGGGAGCTTGGGCTCCTCTAGAATTGCACAGCACCCTAATGTTTGCAAAGCACCCATACATTTTAGCATGCATATTAATTGTAAATGTTAATGTTAGTTAATGATACTATTAAGAAACATGCAAAGAACCACCTGGTTGACGCAATTGATAGGGCACTGGTCGGGAAAGGTCGACCCGCTCTGACCCGCCTCGTCACAGCGGGTCGAGTCACTGCACGCGGTCACCATTAACGACTCCTGCTGGGATGACCAGTTGGCAACTGGCCAGGAAAGGTCAGGGGAGCAGGCACCAGGCGTCCGTGTCCGATAATTCAACGTCGCTTCGAGAGATCGAAGCGCAACCCCATCACCTCTACTCACGCATACACACACACACACACACATACGCATATACACACAAAGATGCATGTACACGTACACAAGTACCAACTCGAACCCAAGCCCCTCGAAAATTTACAGCTAAGAGGGGCATCTCGGGGAAATGGTGCGCTCTGTGCGACTTCCCCTCCCTTCCTCTCCCGATAAAAGTGTCCCCAAGCACCTGAGTGCAGGTCGGCAGGCAGCCGCAGTCCGTCTTGATCCCAGTAATTCCCAACACGGCGTGCTCGAGTTGCGTGACGTTGACACAAGGTGGCAGGTCGGTCAGCTGCGGTGAGGCCATCCAGGGAGCTCGGCAGCCCGTCCGCTCGGCCAGGCGTCCCCACACACACGTCCGCAGACACTGCGCACAAGATATACAGATACATATACAGATACATACCTTTCATCTAGGTAATCCACAATGGGCTTGTAGCTATTACAACCTCGCGTTAATTACATAAAACAGCAGAGCAGAAAAGGTCAAAATCACAGCACAGTTAAACCGGTGGTCATATACACCCCTATACTACGTGTCATAATAAAAGCAAAAACTAAAATTCAGCGGGCCAGCAGCAGATCAGTCCGGCTCGTGCGGCACGTTAGACAGGTGCCGCCGTAAGTGGTGGCCAAATTTCGGCACGGGAAGCCGCATCAAGTGGCGTCGGGCCAGGCGGCGCTGCCGGCGGGGAGCCACGGGCCTGCACGGTCCCGCCTTGAGGCCAGAATATCCAGCCTCGACATCGAGTCTTTCATCGAGTCGTATTGACTTTCTGTTCAGTTCTTCCCAGTGACGACATTTCACCGGCTAAACACGCCCATCTGCGGGTGTGAGGATCCACTTTTACACAGAGGTGAATAATTCCATGTGGTCTAGGTCTATTTAGACGTCCCATCTTGACGTCCTAGTCTTATCTAGATTCTAGATGTTCTATCCGGTTACTTCGACAGTCGTTATCACATGCTTGCCCTTGAAAGCATGAGCATAGTTAGCGGGTGCACCCTATTGATTTTTTTTTCGTGCGAAGGCGCCCCTCTGAGTACAACAGAGGCCCACCCGCGTGAACCCCCATAAATTGTTCAAATCGGTGGCGTTCGTCCGTGGCATTGGCGTCCCTCCCTCCAAATCGTCCCCCCCCCACTTTTCCAGTCGCTCCTACACAGGGGCGCAGGCAGGACTTTCGTAAGTGGACCCGGCCAAAACAAGAATATTACGGATATTATGAAGACCGCTGTCGTTGCGCAAAGCGCACAGAAAATGTCTGGTTTTGTGCGGTGAAAATTTCAACATTTCTTGCTTGGCCTAGTGTAACTTGGCTGTTAAGGGTGGACCAAACCACCGACACCTCTTGACTGCGCCTCTGCTCCTACACCCTTACTTAGAAAGGCCTGAATTTGTCAGCGAAATAGCTGAGTTGAGCCGTGTTACGTCGGAGCCTTTCGGCGCTGGCGGGATTTGAACCCGGATCCAACCCCACCAGCACCAGAAGCGCCCATCATCTACGACTCAGCAGAAATGTTGCACAATCCTCGCAGTTGCGCGAGAGAAGGGGAGCCGCTGCTCGAATCGTCGAACTCCGTCTAGCCCATGCATCTGACGAGCGGACACAACTCAATCACGTGACGCGCTAATAGCAGTGGCGGATCCAGGTGATTTGATCTGGGGCACTTGTTCTGAAGGGGTGCCATTTCTGCAGAAGGATGATATATGTTCTACCCGAAGGAGCGCCATCGGATGAAAAACATGTCGATCGTGGGGTGGGGAGAGCACTCGAGCGTCCTGAAGGGACGCTACACCTATATAAGGGGCTCCTGTCCGTCCCCCTAGATCTGCCACTGGTTAGCAATACGCTTGGCCGTTCGATCACCAAAGTTTAGGGTGTCGTGTACTCACCAGCCGGTAGTGATGGTGTGAGCATGGTTTCCGCCGCAGGTTGACGGCACGATGTCTCTGGACCGACAGTGAGTAGGACAGAGCGTCTCCAGGCCTGCAAATGTGGGCAGCCATGCTCATATGTGCTCTTATTTTGTGTGTGCATGCTCACGGGTTGCTCTTATTTTACCAAATTCCTAGTTCTAGCGATTACGTCATCGTAAGTTCTACCAATATGACTAAATGTGGAAACCGTGAAGGTGGAGCGTGATAGAAGAACGATTTGACATGTTGCATCGCCATTAAAGTTGCAGGAAAGAGGGAGGTCTCAATGCAATTCCGACGTCTTTGTCGTCTTAACCAAGACGTTGAAGATTTCGCCAACCAGCACGCAGCAAATGCTGCGCTCAGTTTTGCTAAGTCGATAGGTGCCACTTTCATCAATTTTCGTCGAGATTTGGCGGTGTTAGCGCCTCGCGAAGTAATTTTTCAGGGAACTTATTTCAGCGTTCTGATAAAATGAATGGTCAGCAGTATACAGGGTGATTAAAGACAACACGAAATCGGTGTATATACTATCACTTCACTCATATTCGCCAATGTGAATGTCAATATTGTAAGATTATTACTTTGGTGATTAAAATGAAAACTGCCTGAAAATTGACTGTTTTCTCCATAACCTGAGGAAATCAAGGCGGCTGGCAGAAATTTGCAGTAGCTCAAAGTAAAAACCTGAGGAATGTTGTGGGCGATTATTACGGTTAAGGTCATCCTAGGTCATATAAAAATTGTGTATTCGATGTAATCCTATGTGCCAAATTTTCCGACTTTCCAGTGATTTCATAATATTCCATACCGTCCAAACACAGCATGGTAGTGGTCGACTCATGTGCCTTTTTCATACACAACATGTTTGTGCAAAGCCTGCCCCCCCCCCTCCCCAGGAGCAGCCAACGTGATGCCGAGCAGCCCACGGACCGCAGGTGGAGCCTCGGCTCCAAGGCTGATGCAGTGCATTCCACAAACCTTAGCTGATGTTCGGATCGCAGCTCAGCTGTAGTGGTGGTCTCGGGTCAGCTGTAGTGGTGGTCTCGAGTCAGCTGTAGTGGTCTCGGGTCAGCTGTAGTGGTGGTCTCGGGTCCGGTGTAGTGGTGGTCTCGGGTCAGATGTAGTGGTGGCCTCGGGTCAGGTGTAGTGATGGTCACGAGTCAGGTGTAGTGGTGTTCTCGGGTCAAGTGTAATGGTGGTCTCGGGTCAGCTGTAGTGGTGGTCTCGGGTCAGATGTAGTGGTGGTCTCGGATCAGCTGTAGTGGTGGTCTCGGGTCAGCTGTAGTGGTGGTCTCAGGTTAGCTGGTGCCGTTTCCTCTGGTCATCTGCCGATGAACTGCTAGTGCCATTTATTGACGATGAACGTAACAAGTATGTCCGGGCGATTGTGCGATATGACTGTGTTTACTCTGGTTTCCCTTGAAACCCGCCCTTGGAAATAAAGTGGCGAGCACTGGCTTCCAAATTTCAGTAGACGCCGAAAACTGTTATTTGCACATGTGGCTAAGTTGGTGTACTTTCTTTTCCTTTCCCTTCCTTTCCTTTATCTTTCCTCACTAAATTTGGGACGAAGCATCAGAAAAGCAGAGCAGCATTCCACTAAATCCTTGACTAAGCACAGGTTCGCATTCAGGTTGCCACACTCGAAGACTGCTCTTACTGTAGGACGAAGTACTGACAACGTGACCTACCTGTACGAGACCTACCTATCGACCGAGACAGCTTGCCGCGCATGCCATACCGACCACCACTACCTCCCGCCGGGCAGAGGAGCCCCAGCGTAGTGCTTTCAGCTCGCCCTTGTTGACCATTACCTCTGGCTATCACTCATTAACGCTCATTGCTGTCATTACCGAGGTCCACTTCACTATTGCCAAAGCATGTCGTGCATTAGCATTACTCCACTAACCATTACCCCCACCACCACCAATCACCGTGTGATTGGAACTGGGCAGTTGAGTGGAAATGTGACGCGGTGTAATTTCCACCTAGTATTTCCGAGCTGCCGCGCGGCCGAGTCGGTACCCCTCCGCCACCTTGCCTATCCAATGACCCAACTAGCTGCCTGGTATGCAGAAAACCAAAACCGAGCTGCGATTTGATCAGACATCTGCAAGCTACTTGATACGTACAACTCTTTGTCAGAAGTCGGGCAAGACAGCAGATGTGCCACCGGTCTAAGAAGTGCAATAAGCTCTTCTTAAACGGGACACCAGCTTTGTGGAAAAAATAGAAGAAAAAAACAGGTGTTTGGTAGAAAAATAAAATAGAAGAAAATAGAAGAAAAACAGTTTGGTCGTATTGCCATGTCCTAGCTGACTGCCTTAGGTCTGTCGGTGAGAAAGCTCAAGCACGTCAACAAAGACACAGCAACACACAACAAACTGCACACTTCCTGTCCAGAATACAACACATAGTACACTACCTACCCAGAGCACAGCACACAGCACACTGCTTACACAGTACACAACGCACAAGAAACTACCTACCCAGAACACAATACACTACGCATCCAACACAACAATATATAACACACTACTTACCCAACGGTCACACACAACACACTACCTATACAACACACTACCTACACAGCACACCATACACAGCACACTACCTACCAAGCCCACAACACAACACACAACACATTACCTACATAGCACACCATAAACAGCACACTACCTACCAAGCCCACAATACAACACACAACACACTACCTACACAGCACACCATACACAGCACACTACCTACCAAGCCCACAATACAACACACAACACACTACCTACACAGCACACCATACACAACACACCATACAGAGCACACCATACACAGCACACTACCTACCAAGCCTACAATACAACATACAACACACTACCTACACAGCACACCATACACAACACACTACTTACCAAGCCCACAATACAACATACAACACACTACCTACACAGCACACCATACACAACACACTACTTACCAAGCCCGCAATACAACACACAACAGCCTGCACCAGTTACCGGTCGACATTGATGCTGGTGGTTTTCTCGCGCAGGCGGAATCCCTGCAGCTTCATGGGCGGCAGCTCGCCGTGCACGTCGATCCGATACATGCCGAGTCGCCGGCTCATGAAGTCGTCGTCGAACGCGCCCAGCCGCAGGCTCAGCGCGCCGCCCGTCTGCCACGCGTGCTGCCGGAACGTGTAGCACGTGCCGCGCGGCGACACGTACACGTGCCACGAGCCGCAGGCCGTGTCGGCGGCGGCGGCTGCCGTCGGCTGCACGTGCGGTGTGCAGTCGCACGCCTCCTGGTGACAGTCGTCGACCACGCGCGCGATGGGCAGCGCCAGTCTCCGGTAGAGACGGTCGGCGTCGCCGTCAGATCCGGCCGCCAGGGACGCCCACGCGCGCCACCGGTACGGCCGCGTGATCGACCTGCAGGTCAGCGCACGCGTGCACTTGTCCGTGAAAATTCCTGTCGCCAGCTCGGTAGAAACGCAGCGTATGTCTTGCCACAGCATCATGCCGTGCTATATTCAGTATTTTGTGCTGACATTTCGGCCGATTACTTATTGTCCATTGCTGGTCGCACTCTGACTTATGGAAGGGATGGGGCAACGACACGACGTCCAGATTTTCCAAATACCTCTGGCGGAACAGCCGTCCATCACATATGCATGATGAAGGAAGGTGGTGGGCCGACTGGCGGTGTCTTCGTCTGGCAATAATACTTCCACTCACTTTCTATTACGGCGGAAAAAAGTTGCAAGCAGGAGCTGGCGGAACCAATCGGGCACGTCATCTCACAGGGGGTGTGGTGGTGGGGTAGCGTTTTGGGCTGCGTCTCAGAATCGGCGCGAGTGTCCAGTTCAGCTGCAGCTCGCAACACGGGCTGTCGGTGGGGGTGGGACGAGCCAGTCTGACCGGTCGTCCGTTCAAATGCTGCCTCAGCCGGATTTGTCGCTGGAATTTCTGGCAAAGCAAGCATTCAAAATATAGAATAGCATGTGCGAATACACGGTAATAGTGCATGTGGGGAAATCAGCGGTAACAAAACTTGCAGGGACGCTTGATCCGTGTTTGGCGTCTGCTTGATAAAAATAAAACGTTTTTGTTTTTATTGTAACTTTCAGTAGCTATGTATCGCAAGCACAACAAGATGTATGAAACTTAACATTAAAGTACGCATGAATGCCACCAAGCACTCACATGCCCAAGCATTGCACTAAGGTTTTCACCGTGGCGAATTTACCACGGAATCCAATCGAGCTCCCGCACACGTAGTGGTCAGCCCGGGCAAGCATGTGCGGTGTTCCGCGTCACCATTGCAGCAAGGGCGCCGCCAAGGGACGACGTCAGGTCAAGGGCGCCGCCACGGGACGTCACGCCAAGGGCGCCCCCAGGGACGTCACGCTAAGGGCGCCGCCAAGGGACGTCACGCCGCCAAGGGACGTCAGTCAAGGGCGCCGCCACGGGACGTCACGCCAAAGGTGCCGCCAAGGGACGTCACACCAAGTGTGCCGCCAAGGGACGTCACACCAAGGGTGCCGCACGAGCATGCAGTTGTGCTGCGCTGCTGGCAAGGATTGGGGGTCACGCCGACCGCAGCTTCCATCTGTTGGCAGCTCGGGGAAACAAATTCCGGGTCAAATATATATGTGGCGATGTATGGACATCGAAGTGACATCACAGAACTTCCATCAAAGTCTACAGGTGAGAAAATATCTGTTGCGAAAGCTGGTCAGAATCCAGGCGGTGATTCAAGAAGAATACCGAGATGGTGAATTCCCGTCCCCATGGTGCACCCCTTGCAATTTCCTCAGCCGTTGTCGCACCTACGTGGAAATGGCGCCGCTGCAGACGAATAATCCACCACCCCTCCCCGCGATCAAATTTCCTTGATCCGTTCCCATAAGAATTATGCCATGCATAATATTAGGGTATGGACAAGAAACTGTGATTTCAACCATAAAAGTACCACTAAAAATTACTACCGCTTCAAACAGGTGACAGCCAAACCAGAAGCGATCGGGTCGGATTGTTCGTGTTTGTCCTAAGCACACCAGCGGACCTGATGGCGTTTCTCCGTGTCGCTGGTGGTACAGACAGGCACACCCAGTGCGGCTGTGCAGGTGTGGAGTGTATCGCCGCGCGAGATGTCCAGCTCCGCGGAGCCGGCCTCCACTCACTTGTTGGCCGGCAGCCGCGGACACACGGTGAAGCCGGGGAACGGCAGGCGCTCCCGCACCGTCACCGTGGACACCGCCTCGCTGCGCAGCAGCCGCCACTGGCTCCAGCAGAGGCAGAGCCAGCCGGCGAGCAGCGCCGCGCGCAGCGACAGCCGCGCCACTCGCAGACCGCAGAGCAGCGGCGGCGCGGCCGACATTCCGACACCGCTCCGCCACGCCCCGCGCCCGGGGCAGGAACACCCCGCTCGTGACGTCACCCGGAGGCGGGGTCTTCCTGACGTCACTGAGGCTGGAGTCGCGCCGGCCACGTCACCCTGGGAAGGAGTTCATCGGCGGTGCTAATCCAGTGGAGTGATTAGTGCTTCTCGGGGGCGGACACAGAGGGGGCCAGTGGCATGTCCCCTCCCCAAGGAATGGTCCTCCTTTCGACCGGGAAAGGCGCTCCTTTAAGAAGGCCCAAGTGCACCTTTCCTTCCCACATTCCCAACTCAACGAGTTTTTTGTCAAAGACACCCTGTTCATAGGACCAAGCACCCATTTAAGACAAAAGGACGCCCCCTCAGCATCCTCGAGCGTGCTCCCTCTTACGATTTGTCAATGTCCCGCCGAAGGCGCCATTTTGAGGAAATGTACCCCTCTCCGAATGCAAACTCCTGGATTCGTCCTGATGTAACTGTCCTGCTGCGGATGCCCCTGGTGTATACTTCACCAATTCTAAGCCTGCCAAAAGGGACAGGGGCGGATGTACGGATGCGAACATGGTGGGCATTTTGCGCATTTCGTCTCCCGCTAAAATAATAGGCACGCGTGGCGAGACTGCACGGTACCGACACGGATATGTGCGCAAATGTGAATTATATCCGATGGCGATTCAGGCGCGAACACTACAGTGAATGTGCGTTAAAAATACGACAGCACCTTTCTAGTTTCGTTCTGCTCACGTGCATCGCAGTGCGTGTCGCAAGTCGCACGCCACCAACTTTGCCTCCTGAAGCCGCCACTGATTGAGATTTTGAACTATCGGTGTATTGCATGCAGCTCCACATATACGAAGAGTCTGGTGTGCTCATGGGTTACCTTGCACGACAGCAGCAACAAGAATGCTGAGAAGCAATATCAAACGGTCCCTGTGACTGTTATCGGTCATTGGAATAATTAGAAATTGGATATGGGTGTTGCCCGAAATTATTTGCCTTAAACCGACCCTTTAGCTGGACACATGTAGCTGTCCAATGTCGGTCAGTTACGATTCCAAGCTCACGACACCGAGTTTCTAAGATATTAGATCGCCAAGTACGATATGTTAATGTACCGATCACGACCCCCAACATATGTACCTATCCCCACCTGACATGGTACAATATCGTGTGTATATATGCGTGACGTGAGGACCAGAGAAACGGTAAAATGGCAACTTTGGTGACTCGAGTGCGAACAGGTGACTCGAGTGCGGTATTGAATTGAACAATAGCAGGGAAAACCGCAGGTGGGACCTATGCGCCAGTTTACAACTGACAGGCGAATCATTTCGGTCCATATACGTCGAGGATGTCTAAGTCAATAGGACTGCGGGTGCGCCCCCGCCCCTCCCTCCCCACTAAGAGACTAAAGGTTACACTAACACTGCGAAGTTGGCTAAAGAAACAGCTTTGATACGGCTTTCGTCACTTCCTCATCACGCATTAGATGCGTACGCAAAGTCAATATTTGCTGCATTATGTGTCTTTGAAGAGGTCATTACCCACTCCCCGGTTGATACATCCATCCATCAACACTCAGATTTATCATGGAACTCTGTTAAGTTGCCGCCAGGAATAACAGTCTCTATAGCTCTATGCATTCTTCTTACTCGACTTCATAAAATGTCTTCCATGCCTCCCCAGTGGTGTTGCTTTATATACTTGAGGGGAATGTGCTCCCCTCCCCCATTTTCTTTTAAATAAATGATTTCAATTCTTAATATGGGACCATATGGGGTATCCCCCCCCCCAATTCACTTGGGCCGGCCCATTGCCTTCATGCATTCTGCCCCACCCACCGGAAATTTTAAAGAAATATACCCTCATATCTCCCCTCCGCCATAAGTGGCGAATTGCATAACTCAGTTACGTCGAAACTCATTTAGGAGCAAGAAGTTTTTCGAACACGAGCACCTGCATACAATACAAATTTTGTGCGGAAATGTGTCATGTTAATACGCACCAATATGTCTTAGTATTGTTCAGAAACACGCCCAGTTGTCACGTGCTCATACATCGCTCACAATGCTCGGCCAAGGTCATTTCCAAAAGGCAGTGGTACATGTCGTGATGTCAGACAGATGTCAGACAGGTGACAGGTGTGATGATATACAGGGAAATATGGTTCCAAGAATGGGGAAATCTCCCGCTCGCCCCTCTGCCCTCCATTAGTCTTATTCCCTTAGCAGACAAGGTGTAGCAAATATAAGGTGCATAACACTGTTGCATAAATAAAACAGTTTATCTTCGAAAATTATAGGCTGAATAGAAATAATATTCAAAGGTCTTACACGACACCGAATATTTTGAGCGGGGTGGGAGAGGAGATTGCTCTCAACTTATTCCGATTCAACTTTAGGTTGGTGTAGTTAATATTCGAAGGGCAAGGGGCATCACAAAGCGTTGCCGGGGCACACGCCACTCCCAAGGTATATGTAAAACAGCACCGTTGACATTGACAGCCTTCGCAGTTCTTCAGCGAACATAGCCGAGCACAGCACGGGCCCAGTTGACCTTACCCGCTCCTGCAGTCAACTCGAGCCTCGGCCGGATCTTCAACTGGCAGTCACTCGGCAGTCTGTCCGCCTGACCACGGGCCGGTGTCCGCCTGACCACGGGCTGGTGTCCGCCTGACCACGGGCTGGTGTCCGCCTGTCCACGGGCTGGTGTCCGCCTGTCCACGGGCTGGTGTCCGCCTGTCCACGGGCTGGTGTCCGCCTGACCACGGGCTGGTGTCCGTCTGTCTCACGGGCTGGTGTCCGCCTGTCCACGGGCTGGTGTCCGCCTGACCACGGGCTGGTGTCCGCCTGACCACGGGCTGGTGTCCGCCTGACCACGGGCTGGTGTCCGCCTGACCACGGGCTGGTGTCCGCCTGACCACGGGCTGGTGTCCGCCTCTCCACGGGCTGGTGTCCGCCTGTCCACGGGCTGGTGTCCGCCTCAGGCTGGTGTCCACGGGCCGGTGTCCGCCTGACCACGGGCCGGTGTCCACCTGTCCACGGGCCGGTGTCCGTCTGACCACGGGCTGGTGTCCGCCTGACCACTGACCACGGGCTGGTGTCCGCCTGACCACGGGCTGGTGTCCGCCTCTCCACGGGCTGGTGTCCGCCTAACCACGGGCTGGTGTCCGCCTCTCCACGGGCTGGTGTCCGCCTGTCCACGGGCTGGTGTCCGCCTGACCACGGGCTGGTGTCCGCCTCTCCACGGGCTGGTGTCCGCCTGTCCACGGGCTGGTGTCCGCCTGACCACGGGCTGGTGTCCGCCTGACCACGGGCTGGTGTCCGCCTGACCACGGGCTGGTGTCCGCCTGTCCACGGGCTGGTGTCCGCCTGACCACGGGCTGGTGTCCGCCTGACCACGGGCTGGTGTCCGCCTGACCACGGGCTGGTGTCCGCCTGACCACGGTGTTCCGGGCTGTTCCCTCTGGTCTGACCACGGGCTGGTGTCCGCCTGACCACGGGCTGGTGTCCTACCTTCTGACCACGGGCTGGTGTCCGCCTGTCCACGGGCTGGTGTCCGCCTGACCACGGGCTGGTGTCCGCCTGACCACGGGCTGGTGTCCGCCTGACCACGGGCTGGTGTCCGCCTCTCCACGGGCTGGTGTCCGCCTGACCACGGGCTGGTGTCCGCCTGACCACGGGCTGGTGTCCGCCTGACCACGGGCTGGTGTCCGCCTGACCACGGGCTGGTGTCCGCCTGACCACGGGCTGGTGTCCGCCTGACCACGGGCTGGTGTCCGCCTGACCACGGGCTGGTGTCCGCCTGACCACGGGCTGGTGTCCGCCTCTCCACGGGCTGGTGTCCGCCTGTCCACGGGCTGGTGTCCGCCTGACCACGGGCTGGTGTCCGCCTCTCCACGGGCTGGTGTCCGCCTGACCACGGGCTGGTGTCCGCCTGACCACGGGCTGGTGTCCGCCTGTCCACGGGCTGGTGTCCGCCTGACCACGGGCTGGTGTCCGCCTGACCACGGGCTGGTGTCTGGCCGCCCGCGCGGCCGGACCCACCGCCGGCCGCAGCCATCCATCCTCCGTGTCAATCGATGGCGCCCCGTGTGTGTGCCGCACACAGCTCGCGCCCGTCACGGGCGCGCCGTCCACACCCGGCCAGTCGCCGGGAGGTCGCCGGCCCTGTGTCTCGGGACACGTGCACCGTGTGTACCCGCCGGCCAGATCAAACAGGCCGGCCGGCCGCCGCGGGGCCACATCGACGGTATCGACGGCGGTGCAGGCGCCGGCTGTTTGAGAGGCACGCGCTACGACAATCCGCCCATTCATTGCCCATTCAGCCGATGGCGGTCTCCCTCGACAGTCGCGCTGCAATAGCAGAAGCGCAGCCAGGACTCGCGCGACGGCGCTTCAGAGACAAAGCGGCCAGAATCTGACGCCACGGATCCGGTCACCTGGCTACCATATGGTTACATGATAACCATGCGGCTACCTGGCTACCATCTGGTTACCTGGTTACTTGACTAACATCTGGTTGCCCGGTTACCATCTGGTTATCTGGCTACCGTCTGGCCCCTCTCGTCACCTGGCACGTAAACCCGGGAATGAAGCTCATTGTGGTCTAAGTTGCGAGGGGTCGGTTGACCTCCCCACCACCACCACCACCACAATCGCCACCCCTCCGGGCACGCCGCGGGCCATTAGCAGCCGCTCAGTGCGTCCCGATGCCTAGCCGACCGACGGGAGCCTCGTCCAAATCAATGCCATCATGAACACCATGCTGGTCGTTGCTAGGTTCTGAAATGAACGCGTCGCTGTAGCTACGCGGCCATACATTGATAACATGACCAATTGTGGGCGAGCAGAAGCCATTGCATATGATATCGCTTAATATGATATTGATATATGATATTGCATATGATAGTACTGAACACGTGATGGGAACGTCGTGTTTTGTGAGGTCCGAAACGTTTCTGGGCGGACCATATGCAGCGTCCTTTGCCTACACATGTCACAGACCAATTGCGCCAAGGTTGATAAATATCAAATTAGTTCATCTGTCTCTGTAGTTGAGGTACCTTAGTAAAGGGAATGGATGCACAAAACGGGCCACAGAAGATAACTCCATCGACTTAGCATGGACGTTTTTTTAGTCCTTTTGATGCCAAAATGTGTGGCACGAAATGTCATTGATGCGGAAACGCATCGCATAGGCATGCGGAAAATTCCAGTAGTTATTTTCTGAATTACGCCATTGCTTTACTATAAAGACTGTTTCCTAAAAAGACAGCAAGACAAACGTAAACAAATGTGGTCTTCATTGAGAGACGAAGCTTACGCACAATATACAAAAGCGACAGCAAATGATAGAGCGGTTCTGACTGCACTGGCATTGAGTCATGCTCTGTAATATCTCATAACCCAAGATGTACTTCGATGTTGCAGATAAAATACATGTGTCCAATATATGGTTCAAATGCATGAATACAATACATGCTCCAATACATGTTTCCGCATGCGGGCTTCCAATACATGTTTCCGCATGCATACTGCCAATACATGTTTCCACGTACATGACTGAGGATTGGTGGAACATCAGCACGCTGTCTCTGTTTCTGCATCTGCCACGGCTATATGCCTGTTTCGGGGAGGGAGTCACATAAATGCAGCAGGCTCAGGTCCAAGACCCTTCTAATTGTGTGAGGGTTGGGTGGGCATTCGTACATATCAGGAGCGAGAGTAGAATCGGCTCTTACTGGTGGGTTCAGCCCCCCACAAATGCAAATAAAGACCATGCTTAGAGTATATGGCAGATCAGTCGTGACCAAGTGTTCCGGACACCTCGTCAGGGGTACTTCTGAGGAATTTTGATTGATGGCCTCACCTAGTGACGGATGCGAGATCACATCCGATAAACCAGACTCCGGCCTTCCAGCAATGCTGCAGCAGGAGGAATGACCGCTCGCTGTGGCTGGGCGAGGCCACGATGGGGATGGGAGAGGACGGCCGTGATTGGAGCCACGACCCCAACGTGTCACAAGAAACTCTGCCTCACCCCTTGACGCGGCTCATGCCAAAAGTGTCGCGACCGGTGTTGACTAGGCGGGAGGGGGAGGCGCGAGCGCTCTGAGGTCGACTTCATTTCGTGCAGCGCCTTCGGAGTAATGCTAAATTTCAGGATGTTTGGGGATGCTCCCCCCCCCCCCCCAAGTCCCCCAGCATGACACTCACATGGCATTAGACCCTCTCCGCCCCCGGCCGCACCATAGATATTCATGGTGAGAAATCCTGACGACACCGTGGGAGAAGGCGCAGTGTTCTCCCGCCCAGTGCGTGCCTACTGGAGTTTTGGTGCGTTGGTTGTGGTGGCTATGTTGCACCTGTTTTGTATGTTGCAGTTTTGTTTTCTTTTGAGAATGCATGGCCCGGAAATCACCCACCTCGAGCGGTGGTTGAGTTCAGTCTCGTCAATTTCTTCCGGATTCAACATGAGATCCTGTGGAGCACCCCTGCCCAAATCCTGGCCGAATAGCTAATCCTGGCAGCGTTCACCGTCCCCTTCCCCTCCGATTTACTAAAACGTTGCCAGTGAAGTATGCCGTGCTGGAGAATTCTGGAGAGTGCCGAGCTAGCCGAGACTGATGAGACGACAGCACCGGGCCTGTCAAAACAAAAACCACAGCGGTAGGCCGTCAATTGCAGCCCGCCAATGACAGGCCGTCAATGACGGGCTGTCAATGGCAAGTCGTCGATGAAAGGTTACTAATGACGAGCTGTCAATGACAGGCCGTCAATGACGAGCTGTCAATGGCAGGCCGTCAATGGTAGGTTACCAATGGTAGGCCGTGAATAGCGAAAACGACGGGCATTTGACGACCTGCATATCAGACCTCAGCGCCACCTATCACAGGACGCTCAGGTGAACCTCATGAAGACTCCAGCGCCACCTATCACAGGACGCTCAGGTGAACCTCATGGAGACTCCAGCGCCACCTACTACACAGCTCTCAGGTGAACCTCATGTAGACCTCAGAGCCACGTACTACACAGCTCTCAGGTGAACCTCATGGAGACCTCAGAGCCACGTACTACACAGCTCTCAGGTGAACCTCATGTAGACCTCAGAGCCACGTACTACACAGCTCTCAGGTGAACCTCATGGAACAACAGGCCACGTACTGCACAGCTCTCAGGTGAACCTCATGGAGACCTCAGAGCCACGTACTACACAGCTCTCAGGTGAACCTCATGTAGACCTCAGGCCACGTACTACACAGCTCTCAGGTGAACCTCATGGAACACAGAGCCACGTACTCACAGCTCTCAGGTGAACCTCATGGAGACCTCAGGCCACGTACTACACAGCTCTCAGGTGAACCTCATGGAGACCTCAGGCCACTACTACACAGCTCCTCAGGTGTTATGAGACCTCAGAGCCACGTACTACACAGCTCTCAGGTGAACCTCATGTAGACCTCAGAGCCACGTACTACACAGCTCTCAGGTGAACCTCATGTAGACCTCAGAGCCACGTACTGCACAGCTCTCAGGTGAACCTCATGGAGACCTCAGGCCACGTACTACACAGCTCTCAGGTGAACCTCATGGAGACCTCAGGCCACGTACTACACAGCTCTCAGGTGAACCTCATGGAGACCTCAGAGCCACGTACTGCACAGCTCTCAGGTGAACCTCATGGAGACCTCAGCGCCACGTACTACACAGCTCTCAGGTGAACCTCATGGAGACCTCAGAGCCACGTATTACACAGCTCTCAGGTGAACCTCATGGAGACCTCAGCGCCACGTACTACACAGCTCTCAGGTGAACCTCATGGAGACCTCAGAGCCACGTACTACACAGCTCTCAGGTGAACCTCATGGAGACCTCAGCGCCACGTACTACACAGCTCTCAGGTGAACCTCATGGAGACCTCAGCGCCACGTACTACACAGCTCTCAGGTGAACCTCATGGAGACCTCAGAGCCACGTACTGCACAGCTCTCAGGTGAACCTCATGGAGACCTCAGCGCCACGTACTGCACAGCTCTCAGGTGAACCTCATGGAGACCTCAGAGCCACGTACTGCACAGCTCTCAGGTGAACCTCATGGAGACCCAGGCCACGTACTGCACAGCTCTCAGGTGAACCTCATGGAGACCTCAGCGCCACGTACTGCACAGCTCTCAGGTGAACCTCATGGAGACTCAGAGCCACGTACTACACAGCTCTCAGGTGAACCTCATGGAGACCTCAGAGCCACGTACTACACAGCTCTCAGGTGAACCTCATGTAGACCTCAGGCCACGTACTACACAGCTCTCAGGTGAACCTCATGAGACCTCAGCGCCACGTACTACACAGCTCTCAGGTGAACCTCATGGAGACCTCAGAGCCACGTACTGCACAGCTCTCAGGTGAACCTCATGGAGACCTCAGAGCCACGTACTACACAGCTCTCAGGTGAACCTCATGGAGACCTCAGAGCCACGTACTACACAGCTCTCAGCTGAACCTCATGGAGACCTCAGAGCCACGTACTGCACAGCTCTCAGGTGAACCTCATGGAGACCTCAGCGCCACGTACTGCACAGCTCTCAGGTGAACCTCATGTGGACCTCAGAGCCACGTACTACACAGCTCTCAGGTGAACCTCATGGAGACCTCAGGCCACTACACACAGCTCTCAGGTGAACCTCATGGAGACTGGCCACGTACTACACAGCTCTCAGGTGAACCTCATGGAGACCTCAGAGCCACGTCACAGCTCTCAGGTGAACCTCATGGAGACCTCAGAGCCACGTACTACACAGCTCTCAGGTGAACCTCATGGAGACCTCAGAGCCACGTACTACACAGCTCTCAGGTGAACCTCATGGAGACCTCAGAGCCACGTACTACACAGCTCTCAGGTGAACCTCATGGAGACCTCAGCGCCACGTACTACACAGCTCTCAGGTGAACCTCATGGAGACCTCAGAGCCACGTACTACACAGCTCTCAGCTGAACCTCATGGAGACCTCAGCGCCACGTACTACACAGCTCTCAGGTGAACCTCATGTAGACCTCAGAGCCACGTACTACACAGCTCTCAGCTGAACCTCATGGAGACCTCAGAGCCACGTACTACACAGCTCTCAGGTGAACCTCATGGAGACCTCAGAGCCACGTACTACACAGCTCTCAGGTGAACCTCATGGAGACCTCAGCGCCACCTACCACAGTTCCTCCACTGCGGATCACACACAGGTTTAGCTGAACCTGCTAGGTTTAGTTAAACCGGCTAAACCGCGGTTAGCTCCCCTGCAGCCCCTGCAGGCCAGAGTGGCGCTGACCTCTGATAACGGGGACGGACACATGGAGGGGGCACTGGGGCCATGTGCTCATCTCCACGAACAGGTGGCGCCCCTCTGGCCGGGAAATGGCGCTTCTCAGGGGAGGCTTCAACTCCCCCCCCCCCTGCAGTGCGGATTTTTTTGTTCAACCAAAGACGCTCCCCGACCTGAAGACAAGGCGATCCTCATACCGCTCAACGAATGCTTAGCCGAAGGCATCCCAGAGGGACCTTCCCAGTGGCACTCCTCCGAAGAAATGATGGATATTCTGAAGTAAATGTAGGGCTTCAGATGCTATCCAAACTGCAGTTGCATAGATGAAGTGAATCTAAGAAAATATTTAAATATTTTCATTCAGTTTTCCTCACACACTGCCTACCGTTTTCATGCCTGACTACGTCGCTAGAAACCCTCACATTTGCAGGTGAGTTGCAGGCGCTGATTCAGTAGCTGACTCTCTGGTCATGGATCTTAGAGGCTTCAACCGAATCGAAATGTAAAACAGATGTTCCACTATTGTTTGTCTCAACACCCGCGTCTGTCCCTTTCGAGATGCTTATAAGGAATAAATAAACCTCAAGAGCAAATAGCAAAGTGCATATCTGGTATTGAAGTGAGCATTCCAAATAAAAGATTCTCAATTTCTCCATTTCGGGTATCACTCGCTGCTTTTACAAAGAGATACGACGTCCTGGATAGATCGTCAATTTCGGAAACCGTACAATTATGTCTATGAGCGCTGCATTGAAAAATGACACGAGAAGCTGCTTTCCATAAATTGTTCACGTTTCTACACCCTTGCGAAGAGCAATGGTGTCCAACTATTTCATTCCTCTGATACCTGCACTCCGACCCATTGAACTGTCAATCAAAAGATTGACCGTCAAAGCAATGCAACTTCAAGAGAAATGCATCTGCCCACGACATCGTCTTAGAGTTGATGCGAAAGCAGTCTCCACCACTGTCAAGTCTGACATGATGGACCCCTGTCCAGACTGACATGATGGGGCCCTGTCCAGACTGACGTGATGGCTCCTGTCCAGACTGACATGATGGACCCCTGTCCAGACTGACATGATGGGTCCTGTCCAGACTGACATGATGGGCCCCTGTCCAGACTGATGTGATGGATCCTGTCCAGACTGACATGATGGGTCCTGTCCAGACTGACATGATGGACCCCTGTCCAGACTGACGTGATGGCTCCTGTCCAGACTGACGTGATGGATCCCTGTCCAGACTGACGTGATGGCCCCCCCAAACCAAAAATGGGCCCTCCAAGTGGCAAAAATATGGTCCTGTCCAGACTGACATGATGGACCCCTGTCCAGACTGACGTGATGGACCCCTGTCGACTGAGGTGATGGACCCCTGTCCAGACTGACGTGCCCTGACTGAGTGATGGACCCTCCCAGACTGATGTGATGGCTACTGGTCCAGACTGACGTGATGGACCCCTGTCCAGACTGACGTGATGGACCCCTGTCCAGACTGACGTGATGCGACTGACGTGATGGACCCCTGTCCAGACTGATGTGATGGATCCTGTCCAGACTGACATGATGGACCCCTGTCCAGACTGACATGATGGACCCCTGTCCAGACTGAGGTGATGGATCCTGTCCAGACTGACGTGATGGACCCCTGTCCAGACTGACGTGATGGCCCCTGTCCAGACTGACATGATGGACCCCTGTCCAGACTGACGTGATGGACCCCTGTCCAGACTGACATGATGGACCCCTGTCCAGACTGACGTGATGGACCCCTGTCCAGACTGACGTGATGGACCCCTGTCCAGACTGACGTGATGGACCCCTGTCCAGACTGACGTGATGGACCCCTGTCCAGACTGACGTGATGGACCCCTGTCCAGACTGACGTGGTGGATCCGTGCTGACGAGACAGCAGCCATGGTGAATCTCCGAGGGACACACCTGCGTGTTTCAGAGCTGTGCCGCCGGCGTGCACCTCGATCGCATCCCAGTCTTAGCGCACGACTGCAACAAAAACCGCCGCGGATGCCCTGCGCTCCTCTTTTTCGCCGTCCACGAGCCTGGTGAACGGCCATTACCAATGGGGCGAAAAACGGCGCACCCGCGGCGACCTCGGTGCGCCGAGGCATTCACGACGCAGCCCGAGGTGCGCCATCGGTTGTAATTTGGAGTCATTTGTTATGCGTCCCGGCGGCGGCAGTAGAGGCGTTTCGTCGCTCGTTTTTGCGGTATTGTGATCTGTGGCGGCCGGCGACCGGTGCTCACTGTGGTGAGTCGGCGAAAAATTTACATAACAAAAAGGCGCCCGACTCGGACGCACGAGCCATACAAGATCGGATCCATGTAAGGTGTCTCGGCGGCCCAGGCGTGTAACGAACTGAAGGGTGGCGCGTGTCCCCGCTAAATGGCGTCGCGTCTCCCCGCTAAAGCGGCGCGTCTCTCCGCTAAAGCGGCGCGTTTCTCCGCTAAAGCGGCGCGTGTCACTGCTAAATCGTCGCGTCTCTCCGATAAAGCGGCAAGTGTGTCTCCGCTAAAGCAGCGCGTGTCTCCGCTAAAGCGGCGCGTGTCACTGCTAAAGCGGCGCGTGTCTCCGCTAAAGCGGCGCGTATCTCCGCTAAAGCGGCGCGTTTCTCCGCTAAAGCGGCGCGTGTCACTGCTAAAGAGGCGCGTTTCTCCGCTAAAGAGGCGCGTGTCTCCGCTAAAGCGGCGCATGTCACTGCTAAAGAGGCGCGTGTCTCCGCCAATGCGGCGCGTGTCTTCGCTAAAGCAGCGCGTGTCTCGGCTAAAGCGGCGCGTGTCTCCGCTAATTCCGCACCTAGCCAAAGCGAGGTGCCATATTCCACTGATCTCGTGCAGTAACCGCATGATGGATCACCACACGCGCGTTAGAGAAGGGTTTGTCCGCTCGGCTTGTTTCATCTGAGTTGGTCCGTGTTTTTCGTTTCGAGTTGGGTGATACCCGTCACCCCCGTGCTTTTCGTCATCAGATTTGTGCTCCCTGAGTTTCTGTGTGTGCTTTTTTGTGTTTGTGGCTTCCACATGGTAAGGCTTTTGCAGCGAATTTGGAAAATGCAAGTAGGACACTGACCCCGGCTCGTCACTCGTCACCAAAGCCTAAACTCGAGCCCAGACCAAAGCCCTCCTCCGCATCACCATATTCTGCGACAATTCAGTATATAACGACAATAACTCTCTTCTAGGACCGGAACACCACCAAGGGCACAAACTTCGCGCCGGAAGGTCACTTCATGTCTGATGCGTATGTTCAAACGAAGCTCAGGCCGGAGGGGTGACCCATGTCCGCCGCATCACCCCATTTAAAGATGGCCAGAAACGTGATACAATCTCTAGTCGTCACCTTCAACTGTATCTCTCTTCCCAAGGCCATCCTCGACGGATACCTATGCTAACAAGTCCGTGTCTTCATTCCAAATCCACTTCGATGTTTTAATTGCCAGCCCTTCGGCCATGGCAGTTAGACGTGCCGCCAACCAGCCCGATGCCTCAAGTGCGGCGAGACGCCTCATCCAGAATCCACCTGAACCAAACCATCCTTAACTGTTACACCCCCGATCACCTGAGCACATCACCCCTCTGTCCGGTTTCGTGCAAGGCAAACGAGGTATGCGCCGTCAAGGACACGACCGGGGTTTCCCACCCCCAGGTTCGACGGTCCGTTGAGGCCACCTCCCTCTTTGCAGAAACTTACGCCCAGCCGATCCGCATCACTCCACCTCCCCCATCCACCCCACACCCTGCGTCAACACTACTTCATCTTCGACACAAACCGACATGATATCCGTCCTACCACAACTAAGAAACACCCACGCCACTGACTACACCGACAAGGACAACTCCGGCTCCGGCCACCCAGACCACTCCCGCGAGGAGTGGCAGACTCCGCAGCCATTCGGCTGCGCGCTCACCGTCCCGTTCGTCTTCGGTAGGCCGCCCATCGAGCCCGGCGTGTCCAGCACCGGCCCACTCCTGCCAGCCGGAGGGCATCCCCGCGGCTATGGCCGGTCACCGTGACCCCTCCAAGGTCGCCGGTAGCGGCACGGTAGCCTATCGACGTGACATCGCGACAGGTAATGCACCACGTGCTGCACTCACCACGTGCGTGGCGAAGAGTGCGCCGCCGGATTCGAGACTCGCATTCCGCAGGCGTGTCTATAGAATGCGAATCTGGCTCAGCAGTGCGACCAGCTGCTGCATGCATTGTGACAGCGGATTTGAGAGAAAATGCAATTATTACAATCTCGTCTGCTTTGTCATTTTGCTTTTTCCTGCCAATTCTCTTCCAGCGACTTAGAAATTGCTCCTATAGGAGCCATTTCAAGCCGTATTTCCGAGTAGTTCGTGATGCCAGTTTCAATTCCAATATGGATACATAGATAGCTCATCTCCATGTTGCGGTGGTGTCTTTTTTTTATTCGCAAGAATTGCGCGTCACTCAGGAGTATTGTGATATAATTAAGATGCATGTATTAATCTGAAGGCTGGCTGCAATGATGAGTACCTAAAGAATGGCTTCAAACATTACACCAAAGATAATAACTGATATGCTTGGGATCAATCCGTTCGCTCACATGAACGTTTCCTCTGGATATGCATGATATCATTGTACTGCACGCACCATTCTCATTATACACTACAGCGGACTCGATCGAGAGAGTCAGCACTCGCTCATGAGAACTGCACGTATTAATTGAAATCATAATATCACCACATTCCACCCTCCCCCCCCCCCAACAAAAAATACGGACCCTCAAACATATATCCCATCGGATCACATGGGATCTCCTGCCAGAGGAATCTACCGCATCGCTTGACGTAAAGCCCACTGTCCTCGCTGTAGATGCTGCGCAGCTTAAGAACATCCTTGTGTTCGTGTTTGTTCTGTAACACCAAGAAGCTATGCAAAGCTAGCTGCGGTGTAGCTAGCTCAGGTGTGCCATCCCAGGTCAGCCAGGTCAGGTCGGATGGCGTCGGTTCGGGTCGGGTCGCTATCACAAGAACCTTTTCAGACATACAATGGACGTCAGAATTCCGTCCTCACTCTGAATAATCAGCGCACTTAAAAAAGAAGTACTCAAAATGTTGAAGGATTACTCTATCCGTTGGGGATCCCATTTCTTTGCAAATCTCATTATGACGAACGATTACCTGTCGCTTTCAACATAGTCCACCACACACTACCCCACCCCACACACACCCCCACTCCCACCTTTTAGTGGCAATATGTGGGGGAATACTAAAAGACCTCGAGTCTTTTAGCATTCCACTTTTCGTTGGTGAGGGCTTTATAACCTCGGCTAAAAGACATCTCAAGCAATACAATTCAGCACGATCCCCTTGCCATTGACTGCAAACAGATTACTTCAGATGCAATATACGACTTTCCACAAATCAGGATATTCTACTGACCACACTGCCGTTGCTGGGGACCGGTGCTACTCTATTCTACTACCTCAGTGCATGCATACATGTGCATGCACTGCACTGCATCCTTATAAGGTGTCCTGTAATCGTGAGCCGTTCAGACATCTAGGGGCGGCGCCAAACCTCCCGGCGCTGGGTGGCACCGACGTGGAAAATGTGGTCTGACGGACGGCGACGGCCATGGCCTTGGCCGAGCACGCGATTAACGGTTGGGCACGGAGTGACGCTGGCCAGCCCGTGTTGGCGACACCAGCTGCAGAGCTGTAGGACCGGCCCCCCCCCCCCCCAGCCGGCCGATCGGGCCGCCGCACGAAAGGCCCAGCGCTGACCGAAATACATGCGATTGTCTTTGTGCGAATGACGCCCGTGCGCATAACTTAACAAGTTATGCGGACCACTGGCTTCGGAACGAGTCTAGATCTAGTGCGTGATGTTGAGACTGATGGGGTTTTCCGAAGACTTGTCGCCTTTCAGGCGGTGGTTTGTTGAAGACGCTATTCTCCAGATAGTTTTCTTTCTATCTATCGTCATAAAATAAACGCCATGATAAGCTTTCAAAACATAGATGCATACACATAACTGAGGCAGAGCTTCAGTACCACTTTGACCAACATATATTGAAATTACAGCCATGCTTAATGACGTCGGCAAAGTTTTCACCTTGGCAATACGGCGGCAGTTGTCCATCTTCACTGTCTGGAAAGGCTCAGGGTGTGGGCCAGGGCCTGGCAAAATTATCTCGAAACCAATGTTCTTATGAAGAAGGGAAAACGGTATTCGACTTTCCTTGAACAACTGCCGTCAAGAAGTCACAAGGCACTGCACGCCACTTCCGGGTAGTCGAGCTGGCGACGCGGGTCGCTAATGGCGCTCCACAACATGTTGCGGCATCGCATTTTTGTCAGATCATGCAGGTATATATGTACCAAGGTGTGTGAAAATACGTGAGGAATTATAGAATTACTGGCGTGGACGTAAGGGGAACAGTTTTGTTCTTCGAGATATACAGCAAAAACAAGATTAAAAAGGACGATAAGAAAAAGGAGCAATACTGCTACTACCACTAATAATAATACAAAATAACAATAATGATAATATTATTAATAACAATACTAAGAATAATAATAGTTAGAACAACAACACTACTAATAATAAAATATATACTACTAATAATCACCATGCTTATGATAGCATTAATAGTACTAATAAATACTACTAATATTAACACCATCGTTAATGATACTAATGCTAATAATAAGAGCACTAAAGCTAACACTAATAACAATGTCCTGAATATGAATAAGTACTATTAATAATAAATGAATAAAACTAATAATTAAATATAACTCATGACAAGTAGCATCAATGATAAGGAAAATAATGATGGTAGCAAAATTAATACTTGTATTAGTCGTAGCGATAACGATGACGACGATGATAGCAATGATAAAGCAGTCAGACGACTGGCCGTTATTTAAAAAGAAATCACGCTCGGCCCGTTGCGGGAGCCTCCCTCCAACTGATACGTGTGATCACACCACCAGCGCTACGTCGTCAACTACATTAGCATGCAAAGGCAATGCGAATGCAGACTTGTTCGCCACTATCACATTATCGGCTGGTGCGGTGCCAACCGTTGGACTGTGGGAGCCGCCTGACTGGGAGATCCCAGATGGCGGGGGCCGCATGGACAGGGCGGCGCCATCACTTGTAGGCATTCCCCTCGGCACTCAGATTGTTGGCTGGGCTGGCTGCTGCCAGATTGTCGGGTGTTCTAGTTGTTGCCAAGTTGTCGGGTGGTCTAGTTGTTGCCAGATTGTCGGCTGGGGCTCGTTGTTGTCAGATTGTCGGGTGGTCTAGTTGTTGCCAGGTTGTCGGGTGGGCCCAGTTGTTGCAAGATTGTAGGCTGGGGATAGTTTCTGGCTGGGGTGGTTGTTGCCAGATTGTCGGCTGGGCTCGTTGTTGCCAGATTGTCGGTTGGGCTAGTTGTTGCCAGGTTGTCGGCTGGTCTAGTTGTTGCCAGATTGTCGGCTGGGGCTAGTTGCTGCCAGATTGTCGGCTGTGGCTCGTTTTTGCCAGATTGTCGGGTTGTCTAGTTGTTGCCAGGTTGTCGGGTGGTCTAGTTGTTGCCAGATTGTTGGGTGGTCTAGTTGTTGCCAGATTGTCGGCTGGGGCTAGTTGCTGCCAGATTGTCGGCTGTGACTCGTTTTTGCCACTGTCGGGTTGTCTAGTTGTTGCCAGGTTGTCGGGTGGTCTAGTTGTTGCCAGATTGTCGGGTGGTCTAGTTGTTGCCAGATTGTCGGGCGGTCTAGTTGTTGTCAGATTGCCGGCTGGGGCTAGTTGTTGCCAGATTGTCGGCTGCGGCCAGTTGTTGCCAGATTATCGGGTGGGGCTAGTTGTTGCCAGATTGTTTGCTGGACTGGTTGTTGCCAGATTGTCGGCTGGTGCTCGTTGTTTCCAGGTTGTCGGGTGGTCTAGTTGTTGCCAGGCTTTCGGGTGGTCTAGTTGTTGCCAGGTTGCCGGCTGGGGCTAGTTGTTGCCAGATTGTCGGCTGCGGCCAGTTGTTGCCAGATTATCGGGTGGGGCTAGTTGTTGCCAGATTGTTTGCTGGACTGGTTGTTGCCAGATTGTCGGCTGGTGCTCGTTGTTGCCAGGCTGTCGGGTGGGCCCAGTTGTTGTCAGATTGCCGGCTGGGGCTAGTTTTGCCAGATTGTCGGCTGCGGCCAGTTGTTGCCAGATTATCGGGTGGGATAGTTGTTGCCAGATTGTCGAGTGGGGCTAGTTGTTGCCAGATTGTCGGGTGGTCTAGTTGTTGCCAGGTTGTCGGCTGGGCTGGTTGTTGCCAGATTGTCGGCTGGGGCTCGTTGTTGCCAGATTGTCGGCTGGGGCTCGTTGTTGCCAGGTTGTCGGCTGGGCTGGTTGTTGCCAGATTGTCGGCTGGGGCTCGTTGTTGCCAGATTGTCGGCTGGGCTAGTTGTTGCCAGATTGTCGGCTGGGCTGGTTGTTGCCAGGTTGTCGGCTGGGCTGGTTGTTGCCAGATTGTCGGCTGTGGCTCGTTGTTGCCAGATTGTCGGCTGAGCTGGTTGTTGCCAGATTGTCGGGTGGTCTAGTTGTTGCCAGATTGTCGGCTGGGCTGGTTGTTGCCAGGTTGTCGGGCGGTCTAGTTGTTGCCAGCTTGTCGGCTGGGGCTCGTTGTTGCCAGGTTGTCGGGTGGTCTGGTTGTTGCCAGGTTGTCGGCTGAGCTGGTTGTTGCCAGATTGTCGGATGGTATAGTTGTTGCCAGGTTGTCGGCTGGGGCTCGTTGTTGCCAGATTGTCGGGTGGTCTTTCCACATCGCAGCGCAGGCAGTCTCATTCCAATATAGAAGCTAGCACAGGACACAAGCAGGCATGTTTTATTCACGTGTATGCCACACCTTGGTCACACACACACACCAATTACCGTCGATATTCCATCGCCGTCAGAACGCAACTGAGCCAACTTAAGCGCAGGCGCGGCAGAAAACTGCACCACCAGAGAACTGCACCGCCTTGCTGAACGGATATCCAGGGAGACACAGTGGACAGCCTGCGTATCCGCAAAACAACCAGTGAGACCACACCAGTGAGGTACGTGCGGGCACCCGGTGAACCGTATGCGTATAAGCAAAAACAAGCTTGAGCCGGTGAGGAACCGGTGTACACCGAGTAAACTGTACACGTATCAACAAAATACCTTGAACCCACACCAGTGAGATACGTGAGGGCACCTAGTGAGCCGTATGTTTATCAGCAAAAAACAAACTTGATCCCTCACCACCCAGGTACTGGTTGTGGACACCTGGTGAGTGAGTGAGGTGAGTGTACCAGTGAGGGTGGTGAACACCTGGTGAACTGCATGCTCATCAGCAAGAAAGCCTGAGCCAGAGACCGCCGACACGGCACCGGTGAGGTACGGGTGACGGCCGTCTCTGGTGACCTTCACATGGGAGGTGATGCAGTGATGCAGCTGATGGGGTGTGGGGCGGGGCGGCAGGAGTGCAAGCCGATGTTCCACACGAATACACACAGCATGTCTGATGCGTGGCTGGACGGTCGCGTGACCTGAGCGGCCACGAGTTGGTGTGTGACTGGATGGTCACGTGACCTGAGCGGCCGTCGACGGTGAGGGTGTCGGGGTCGCCACTTCGAACCGACGCGTGTGCGGCGCTGTCGACCTGGACACGCGTCAGCACAACACTCGGTCGGCAGTGCCGTCGAAGTCCGATCGCGAGATCGTGGGTTCGAATCCAGAACCGGCGTGATTTTCCAGTCTACCGCGTAGACAACTCGGTGCGACAGATTGCCGATGCTGACATGATCAGCAGCATGGCGTGGCGACGAATGTGTTCCAAAAGAACCCAAAGGCATTCTTTTTCTCTTTCACCATCAGAACTTCGACATACATTTATTGTGTGGAACATGTACCTAACGACTCTAGCGGATCCAGGGAGGGGCCATTCTGGCCATGCCCCCCCCCCCGAAGCACCTAAAGGGGGAGGGCATAGCGTCTCCGCCCCCGTAATAGATTCTGGCAAACCAACAGAAGTAAACTAAATTAAAATGCAGTAACCTTTGTACGAGGTTAAAAATTAGCGTCTGGATGGAAGAATCTCAATTGTTTTCAGGTATTTTTAGCAATTGTTTGGAAGCCAATATGGTACCGTAATAGATTCTGACACACATCGAGGGTTCCATGCTGCTCAAGTTCTGCTTAGAAATGGTGGAGTTAGGCTGGGGCCCCTACACAGGAAATTATGTTGTCATCATTTTTTAATGGGCCCCTTTGCCAAATTGTGGTCGAAATCCGATGCTTTTAACCGAAAATAGTGAGAGAGTGGGCGGTCTTCAAATCCGTTCGCCCCCTCCCCTGGTGAAATTCCTAGGCACGCTACTGCGGGGAAGGGAGGGGGCTGACACCGGAAACCGAACATTTCCCCCCCCCAAAAAAAAAATGGGTGGCTAGATCCGCCAGTGTCTGACGAGACAATTCTCAGAAGCTTTCGGTCAGGCGAGATGATTTTCATCCTCGTGCCACCAATGGAGCATGGAGCGGCAATTATCGCTGGCAACTGGTCGGGGGGAGGTGGTCACGCACTGCAGGCGCGGCGCGTCAAGCTTCTGCCCAACTCGCGTCATCTACCTCACATTCTGCGGTGGGTTGTTTAAGTCATTAAAACCAGCTCTACTTAGCGTTTATCCTAATCCGGTAAAATGTGCATACTTGCAAGTATCTGGACTATATAAAATACACAAAGTTGGCTCGGGCGCGTGCAGTAGTGGCTCCGGTACCTCCCTAGACGTCACAAAGTCCATCTATCCAGCTCACTGGCAGTAACTAGCCAGATATCTCTGCTGGTGAGAGGAGCCGCCTGCAGTCACGTGCGGCGCCGCTGATCCTGCGACACCAGGCGGCCAGTACCTCAGCCAAAGGGGCTCGGGAACCTCGTGCCACCCCCCCCTGCCGTCTGCCGTCTGCTAGGGGGCACTCTCGAATATAACTGATGCTGAATCACCTGTGGTAGAAAATAAGCATCTTTCCAAAAATGGCATGGAAATATTCAACACTGGTAATATTATTGAACTTGGCTTCCGGGAAAAATGCATTGACGCTGTGGCGAATGCTAAATTTTGGCGAAATCTCTAATGTGTTGCGAGTCTCTCAGAAAAAACTGGTGAACAGAAATCGGCCACATGAACACGTTTTTCTGAAAATATTTATCGGTGCCTTTCACAACGTTCGTCTCGGTCCCCTCGCGCATCTTGTCTGCCCGACCGCAGGTGGCAGCACCGTCGGCAGGTGGCAGCTGTCGGCCATCAGTGGCAGCTGTCGGCCAGCAGTGGCAGTTGTCGTCCATCAGTGGCAGCTGTCGGCCAGCAGCGGCAGCTGTCGGCCAGCAGTGGCAGGCTGTCGGCCAGCAGTGGCAGCTGTCGGCCAGCAGCGGCAGCTGTCGGCCAGCAGTGGCAGCTGTCGGCCAGCAGTGGCAGCTGTCGGCCAGCAGTGGCAGCTGTCGGCCAGCAGTGGCAGCTGTCGACCAGCAGCGGCAGCTGTCGGCCAGCAGCGGCAGTAGCTACCGTGGCGCTTCAGCTGGTCAGACAACACCCCTGGACCGGCGCCTGCATGACGGGGGGGGGCTCGAGATCGGTGGGCAGGGCCGGTAACAGACCCACGTCGCAGATCACTGCTGACGTGAGACGGCGATCAGATCTGGCACAGAGGATAGCTCTGCATTGGTGAGCGCCTGGCAACAAGAGCTGTCGGTGGGGTATTAGGACTTTAGGCCGCAGTGGACGAGTGCGCCGCTCAGCCAATAAGCGAGGGGCTCTCCTCGGCAGGTCGCGTCTCTGCTCGGTGTCAAGGCCGTCTGGTCATGTCCTTCCTCCGCACACACACACCGCCAACTTCTCCGACTGACGTCTCAGCAGTGTTAAATTATTTGTAAAATAGGGTGGAATATACCACTTTCTGAACACTAATTCGACATCCTTCTCCGGGGAAGCATCGGCATCCTGCTTCTTGATGTGTGCTAATGAAGTCTTCGTGTCTTCTTTCTAAGAGTACCTCGTTTGTTAGTAGCATGATCATGCTCTCGATAAGGGATGATAATACACGAACATTTCGCAATGCAATTTCATGTAAAGGGATTATCGATAATGCGATATGGCATACATCACCAGTGTATAGAATATGTTGTTCTCATTATCCCGAATATAGCTCTTCATAAATTATGAATCTCAAAAACTAATGAAGGTGCAGCATGAGTACACCATGGGCTCAAATTTGAGTCTGAAAGACATCAAGATGATTTGAAATGACACTAATTTCATGACAAATTTCGACATCCTACTGTGCTCGTTTCGACATCTCACACCTAACGAAAAACCATTATTTTAACACTGCGTCTCAGGATACTGCGTTGTCTGTGAAAGGCGCAATACATCCTTTTGACATCTAACAATTAATCAAATCTTGTCACATCAAATCCCTCCCCCTCGTGAGAGAACTGACAGCATAAGACGTCGCCTTACATGTTAGTTGGGGGTGGGGAGGGGCCACTCCTCGTTGTGATTCCATCATTCCCGCTCCCTAGTCAGTGATTATTCTGCATTGGTTTATTGCTACTGTTGGGATTGTCCGGCATTGCTGCTGTGAAGATATTGAATACCTGGCATTGCTACTGTAGTGATTACCCTCATTACTACTGTCGATATACTGATTACCCGGTATTGCCGCTGTCGATATACTGATTACCCGGTATTGCTACGGTGGGTATACTGATTAACCGATATTGCTACTGTGCACATACTGATTACCCGGTAGATGGCCCTGTGATCGAGAATGCGCCTTTTCCATGCTAAAAGCTCCCTGGTGTATGGCAGAATATGGAGTGTGCAGAATCACGTGAATTGAAACAGCGCAGCTTGCAGAGAATACAGCTGCGTGATCCTGCTTACCCGCGAGTTCTTGGATACCCCAGGGTCCCTAGTACCAGCGCAGTAAGGCCATAATATGAGGGTCGTAGGGTTTTTAAGGTACATGATCTTAGGCAGATAGGTACAGGCATTCACAAGGCGCTATGACTGAATTGCTGAGGTGTTTGTCCCCTGTGAGTCCAAGGAACAGCTATCGGCCCCATGTCTCGCCCGTGACAGGCAAGACGCCCTGCTGGGCAACTCACACCTGCGCAGGCAGTGAGCGTCAGCTCTTCAGCTTCAGCTCCTCACATTCAAAAGCGTCTTCAAGTGCTTCTTGATGCATTACACAGGCTGCATTGCCATTTCGGTTTATAGGGGGCGGAGGGATTCCCACAGTATTCCAGAAATTCCGCATTGCGCCTGTGGACGTTGCGTGGAAATAATGCGGCTAAAATATCTCGATTTTTATTATGAATTAAGCTGTATTATCTCAATAAATATCTCAGTTATCTTCCTCGGGCAGCCCATGCTACATTCCGATCGGATCACGTTTGTCGACCCAGTGTCATAACCGCAAAGATTCGGGCGACGGTGACAAGTGGTGTGGTGGCTTGTGACATGGGAGGTGTGGCACACCATGTTCTTACAGCGCAGTGATAATCCCATTTTATCTCACTGTATCATATCACAGAGGAATTACCAGTGACACGCCGCGTGCAATACTCATCCTCCTACTCGCTGCAAATGCAAGGGCGAGGGGACAGGGGGCCAGAGAGGTCAACAACCCTACCCATCACAGCTTTGAACCAGCTTGACATTGACCTAATGAACGCTGTATGGACATAATTGACTTCAAGATGACTTGCTTCACTCTCTCCCTAACGTTTGAATAGTTCCCGTACAACTGTCAAAGTTCCAAGTACTGTCCTGTTCACCGTCCCTGAATTCGAGTGTTCAACACAAATACTCATATGACGGCCGTACGATGATGTTGTGGAAATCAACCTGAACAGAACCTCATAAATCAACATTAACCCGCGCCGTCTCGGGGGTGAGGGGTCTTCAACCGCTCCCCCTCATTTTTTTCGCGGATAGTGAAAGAATGAGACAGGACAGCGCGCCGATATCTGGCATACCTTTTCCCACATGAATTTGGCATGTTTTGTCGAACGTTTGAAGTCAGATCATCTAGGGTCACCGAATTAGTCTAGGTCAAGTGAGGCCACCTCCAAAAAAGTTCAACCAGTCGTCACGCTTTAAGATACAGATATTTTAATGAAACTTTCAGCGTGTGCTTATCTTTAGGAATGCAACACAACGTACAAGAGAAATTTTTCGTTTTTTCCGTTTTTGATAACTGATTAGTTTTGCATATTTACCCATTAGAGTTCAAATCGAAGATTCTGGGTAAAGTAAGCATTTTTACAAAGCAAGTTGACTTCTAACAATATTTGTCTGTCCGTTCTATCCAATAGAAAAGGAAAAGTAATGAAAACTTGAAAACTCAAAATTTCGAAAGTAAAAAAATTAATTTTGATTTTTGGGTGGCGAAAAAAAAATGGATAGACCTCGTCGATTTCGCTGTCCTTTTCTGATTCCAAATAATGTTTTTTTTAAATATCGCACGAAATGAACCGCGTGGAGCCAAGAACATAATATAAGTCGTGAAAATCTAGGCCCCTCTAGTGACGTCACTTTTGTGGAATTTTTTTTCGTGGTTCAGAACTAAGCCTACCAAGGAACCTACCAAATAGGTTGGTTGACCTGCAACTAGTCATTAGTTCTGACTGGTGAACGTTTTTATTAGGTATAGTTTCACCGTTGTGGATAACACCTGCCTACTCAATCATGTGCACAGACTGGAAATACATGTGATTCACACAAAACCAGGTATATGTAGTCGTGTACAGCGCTTATTTCTTTATTGGAAATACGTTACCAACAGATGTTGTATCCATCCAGAAACAAATGATGTCAAATATTAAAACGGTGTTTTAAAGAATTTATTTTTTGTGTCTTTCCACCGTCGTGATAAACGGGTCATTTAGCTCGAAAACATTATGAAGGTAGCAATTTACATATGTCACGTTGACATGTAGTAATCTGAAAGGGTCATGGCATATATGGATGGATGTGGATGCATCATATTATGTAGGCGGATGGATATGGATGGATAGGAAATTTGCTTCAGGGATACGGATGGATATGGATAACACATGAGGAGGAGGTGGAACTGGTGGAATGGATAAGGATGGATACAAATTTGGGATGATGGATGCGGATGGATATGGATATAAAAAACATCCATGTCGACCTCTAGTGTGAGGATCTGACCAGAGAGACGGGTTAGCAGACGAAAAGGCTTCGGGATGCTCGAGTGCACCACCTTCCGCACCACGAAATTTTCCATTCAAGGCCTCCCTCCGCGAAGAAATACGACCCCGCCCCTGAAGATTCCTGGATTGACCCCTGTCAGGAGAAGGATGTAGTCGGCTCGATACCACTGCGACACGATCAGCAGGGCGGTGCGCCAGTTCCGTGCCCATCGCATCACTAGGAGAGGGGCATCACTAGGAGAGGGGTATCACTAGGAGAGGGGTATCACTAGGAGCGGGGCATCACTAGGAGAGGGGCATCACTAGGAGAGGGGCATCACTAGGAGAGGGGCATCACTAGGAGAGGGGCATCACTAGGAGAGGCATCACTAGGAGAGGGGCATCACTAGGAGTGGCAAAGAGGTCATCACTAGGAGAAGGGCATCACTAGGAGAGGGGCATCACTAGGAGAGGGGCATCACTAGGAGCAGGACATCACTAGGAGAGGGGCATCACTAGGAGAGGGGACATCACTAGGAGAGGGGCATCACTAGGAGAGTGGCATCACTAGGAGAGTGTCATCACTAGGAGAGGGGCATCACTAGGAGAGGGGCATCACTAGGAGCGGGGCATCACTAGGAGAGGGGCATCACTAGGAGAGGGACATCACTAGGAGAGGGGCATCACTAGGAAAAGGGATCACTAGGAAAGGGGCATCACTAGGAGGGGCATCACTAGGGGAGGGGCATCACTATGAATGGCATCATTAGTAGAGGGGCGTCACTAGGAGAGGGGCATCACTATGAGAGGGGATCATTAGGGAGGGGATCACTAGGAGAGGGTATCACTAGGGAAGGGGCATCACTAGGAGATGGGGCCACTAGGGAGGGGCACCACTAGGAGAGGGCATTAGGAGAGGGGCATCACTAGGAGATGGGGATCACTAGGGAAGGGACGTCACTACGAGGGAGCATCACCAGGAGAAGGTACCACCGTATGATTCTTTCAACCTTTGTCCGGATTGCACCGGTGCTTTAAGTACTACCGTATGATAGTTGGCGGCGGGGTATCTGATGGTTACCGGCAGGGGCGGTCGGCCCATGTAAGGCACTAAGGCAGTGCCTCACCTGAGTAGAGCTGCGAAGTATTGTTGTATGTTATTTTCATAAAATGATGCTTTCATCTACTGAAAAATGGCAAACTTGAAAAACTTGAAACGAATATGCATTGGTGACTCACAATTATGGTGAAAATTGAAGTTCATTTACATTTACATCAATGGCATCTTAGCTTCCAAACAGCTCTATCACCGGTCGGCAGAGGCTTTCCTCTCGCACATTTCGCCATATAATGAGTTTTCGTTCCATAACAAGCGCAGGGTAGGCCGGGGCCCTCCAATATCGTTTCGCTGTCGGTGACGTCACATGGGCTGGACAATTGTTCAGTCCCGTAGGCGCTCTAGCGAAACTTCCGTGTTTTCCACACGACATTTCCGATCTTAAATACCATCGAAATGGGACAGAGTCGAGTTCGTTGCAAAGCTTGAAGAATCTTGTCCACGGATATGAGCCATATTTTCCATAACACTAGGATGTTTCGCTTGGCCCCACGCTGACTGCATTCATGTCAAGCGCCGCAGGAATTGCGCGGTGCCACGGGTAGTAGCAGTATGATGAGACAGGCCAACTGAAGATCACGTTCGGGAAGGAGGGGTGGGAGCAAGTAAGAGATAACTGTTGCAACATAATTCCTCCCCACTCGGTGCAGAGGCGTAAACAAGGGTGGGGGTACTGGGGGCACGTGCCCCCATGGGAAGGTGGAACCCATCCGGCCAGGAAAAGGCGCCAACATTATATTCAAGCTACCGGCGGATTCACCTATACTGGCTGGAGTAGCACGCCCTTATCGCCCATGTGCAGATACGGAGCATGCAGCTGGTTTTTCGGGATTGTTTCCATTTTTCATTCATATACTTCTAGACCAGGGTGTTCCTTTTGTATATTTTTGAACAGCAAGTGCCCCCTCAATGTTGGCCCTGTCCACTAAAAATTTATACTTTTTACATGGAGTACCATTGAGCATGCACTCGATCGATGTGGGGCTTCCATCAACTTGATGTATTTTGCGCCCAAATAATCAATAATAATAGTAACAACAATAATAATAATTATGTACATATAATATAATAATAATATATACAATATGTGTGTGTGTGTACGCCAGCCATTTTGCGTTATGGAATGGACATATATGAAAATATAAAAGGCATATGAATATATGATTTTATGTCCCCCTATTTATATATGAAAACTTCCCGGCAATTTCGGAAGCATTTGAACAGGAGGTATAGTGTTGAAATCCACCGATTTCGGAACGATGGTGAGAGGTTTGGCACTTTGTAGCGCCAAATTAAGTTGTTAATACTCATCTTACCATAAAATAATAAAAGATACTTAGTATATAAAATACTAAAATACTGGTCGAAATCCGGCGATGTTTTCTGCCTCACCTCATTTGGGTGCCACGGACCGCCCCTGGTTACCGGCACGGTATAGTGGCATCATGAGCGAAAGCCCCAGCACCAGCCGAACCCGATCACTGATCAGAGGTGAATGTTCGGTGAGCAGCCAGCGGCCTTCCAGAAATAACGCTGTGTCACCAACGTCACGCCAGTATCTATTGCCCCGGATACAGCCTATAGGATGTCCCGGACACAGCGCACGAGATGTCCCGGACACAGCCCATAGGATGTCCCGGACACAGCGCACGAGATGTCCCGGACACAGCTGGGGCGCTCTGTCTTGTGTTTTATGTGTAGGAGGGAGTGTGCTTGAACCAGGGCTCTGTTGAGTGGTGATGCCAACTGTGCCAACTGTGCAGACAATTAGGATGGCAGATCAGGTACCGAAACGTCGGTCGGACGTCGGTGCCCAGTAAGGCCGGCCGTGGCATGCATTTGGGACAGGCGGGACACGAAAGGGACTCGCGATTGTTTTTTTTCCATGCGACGTCAGACGCGCGTAACGTTAACGTTCACGAAGCTCAGTGGCCGCGTCCGACGCGTGCCTCTATCCCCGCTGTGGCGACGCCCATGGACACGACTGCGAGCTGCCGCCGCCCGCCGACTCGGCCGGACACGCCGGAGCACAGCGACAGGTCTGACCGCCACACGGACCCACGAGCGCCGGCCAGTCACAACGGGCGCGGCCGGCGGCCGCCAAATCTCCGGACACGCGGGCCACCAGTTACCGCCGTTCCAGTCTGTCTGTCTGCGTGTGGACCGGGTGCGGCGAACATAAATCCTCGCCAAATAGGGCGGATCGGCCCTGCCGCGCGCTTGCTCATCTGTCGGCGTGCGGTCGGGCGCCGGCGGCCGGCCCGGTAATTGGCGCCGCCAGGGGGCGTGCGTGGGGGCTGCTCCAGTTAGCCGCGGCATTCCTGGGCATTCCTGGGCAGCCCGGCCAGCCTGGTACCACAGTGGCGGCGGCGGCGTCTCGGCCCGGCGGCGGACGCCACCTCAGGGGAGGCCGGTCGGCCCGCGGCGGCGGCGCCAGTTCCCGCCACGCAGCTGGTGGGCCGCGCCGCAGATGACCACCCACCCCCGTGTGCACGGTTCACGAGGGGGGGAGGGTAAGGGGCGCGGCGCGGCGCGGCGCCACCACCTGGTCTGGCGAGACGGACAGACGGACAGACGGACAGGCGGACAGGCGGACAGACGGACAGACGGACAGACGGACAGACGGACAGACGGACAGGCGGACAAGGGTTCAATCCGGCCTTCCTCACGCCAGCAAACTTTGTCATCCACTAGACCTGTCGGTTTACACTAGATCACATGGAGTTTGAAACAACTTTAGACCCAGAGTTTGAAACAACTTTAACACACGCACATTCGGGGGACAGACATCTGCCCCCCGCGGTTTTTCTTAATTTGCCCCCATACTAATCGGGTTAGCAAGGCCAAACCTCGCATAGCTGCTCATTAGTCTTGTCCGCATATCCTCCTATATTTTTAACCCTGGGTCATCTCGGGTCAGGTCACCAGCTCAGCGACGTGACCCAACGTCCCTCGGAGTTCTAGGTGGCATAACCTCCACAATAATTGGGCGATTTATTTCAAACTTACAACACGTCATGATCTCATCAGGGGTCATGATATATATCTCGGGTCTTTTCGTAGCATTGACCTGAGGTCAGGTCGCGGCCATGGCTTCCCCCATTATTGGGCCATGGTAAAATATATAAATGTCTCCTGGTTACATATTTGCTCTCGGAATGACATCACAACGGTTGTGGCGTGTAGTTGGAAGCTGTGCTCAATGATACCGCTGACATTTTTGCTCAGTGACATCACCAAGGTCATCTGAGGTCACCTGAGATCACTAACACATTTCTGCGTATTATATCGCACTGCATTGAGCTAGAAGGCTGAAATTATCGTCATTGTGCTTGTATCGCCAATACGTATCGATTGTACATTACATGCCCTCCCTAGGCTACATCATGACCTTCATCTAAGCTCATAGTTTCGGTTGACCTGAACTTAAATCACACCGCCTATTGTCCATAACACCTTTCAAGGACTGTCGAATAGCGTTTGCCGTTTGTTTCTATCAGTTACAGGTCCTGATATATGTGTCAATATTTGAGAGTCCCACCCGATCTGGTCGAATTTGACCTACGATGACCCAGTGACCTGGATATTGACCTGAACGAAAAAATTACCGAAACACTTTCGATAGAGCCTGTCACCAGCTATCCAACGCCGTTTCCCGTGTGTCGCTAGCTAGCATAGTTCTAGAGATCTGATGGGGCAGACATGCGAAGTTGGCGCGGATCGCCGGAGGTGCGAGTGTAACAACTCTCCCTCTCCCCTCCCCTCCCCACACAGACAATACTTTCACAACAGCGCCGTGGGCGGTGCTCGGCTGTGCTGTGCTGTGCTCTACCGAAGAAGGCCGGATTCGGCAGATTGACGCTTGGCGCGGGTTGAGGGCTTTGCAATTTTGGGGGCTATTGATTACACATTGGCACTGTTAGATATTTTCAATGCCGTTATTTCCTAACAAAGTCTTCGTTGCGTGACCATGGTGCAACATGTGGGTGACAGGTGTGTGACAAGTGTGTGGCATGTGAGTGACAGGTGTGTAACATTTGACATCAGTTCGCCGCGTTAATGTCGCATTCCAATATCAATGCCTCCTATAATCGCATCAAGCAGCCAAAGTGCTGCTGGCAAAATGGATTATAGTTGTTATTGATTGCAGCGCTCGAACATGGCAAAGGTGGCCGCAATAACCTTCAAACTTAAATTGATCTAACCTGTTCCCATAGCCTCCGTGATGAAGGATGTGAAGTATCGGGTTAATCGCGGCCCCTACCCTTTCCAGAAATGTGGAACATCACACACATGGCTGCTGGTGCTGTACCTCTGGTTACTGACCAGACAGCAGTAGAGTATTATTTACAACCTGTCATATAGTTACAACAAGCACGAGCAATTACACAGGAATGATGAAAATATATCGGTGACCGCACACAAATACAAGTAGATTCAGTGCGCCACAATATCGAGGGAAAACTACAAACTAAGACAGATAAAGTCATAACTGTTTGTGTACGAAGTCCGAAACATAGAAGTGTTTAGCTTTCTTAAATCTCGTTGTATAATCACTAACTCTTGTGCCATTATTAATCGGTCACTGCATGGAGGTTTCTTTCGTTTTCACATCCTGGTGGTGACGGCTGCCAATGTTGGGTTGTGTCCTACCTTATATTTTACATTTCAGGAAACATTCGGTGTAATATTACTTCCATCTGTCACATCTTGTTTTCCAATGGAAATGGTCCTAGCATAATTTCACTGTCTATTCAGAACTTGTGTGGGATCGTCGGAAAAATTCGGCACCTTTTAGTGCGGCCCGATCGGTTAGCCCTCACCCTGCCATGGGGAGGGGGCTCTAGAAAGCCAACGACCCACCTCAGATATTTCGGCGATATGTGTCGAATGCTAGGCGTCGATTAGATTTTCAGAGACGGTAAATATTCAGTACCTTATTATACTTCGGTGTTACATATTTCGATGAAAAATCAGGTCCATGTCGTCAAGTCATTGACCTGGAACGATGTTCCAGAAGGAGTTCCAAGGGGAACGATGCCACAAAATATTCAAAGCGCCGCCAATTAGAATAGTTCCAACATATAAGCATCAAACTGGGAGGATGCTGTCCCATCACCAGGACCAAAAAAAATCCTACCTGAACATGTTCATTGAGGTCAAAATTACTGAATTGAAGTTAGGTCAAATTCCTCATAATATTTGCTGTATTCAGTGGGTAGTATTAAGTGGGAAAGTATATTTGGGTATTCAGTGGGAAAGTATATTTGGGTGTAAGTTGTCGGGCCAAAAGTGATACAAAGGATAAAATGGCTATTATAGGTTAATTGATGTGTCGAAGGTCAATGGCATTAGGTCAAGTCACTTACTCTGTATATTCTAGCAATGCTATCTTAAAGACATAAAGACATAAAGACATAAAAGATTAGTGCAACTATGAGCCACAAGGGCCCTTCTTGGTTGCACTCTGTACACTGAACCAGTTGCCCACCAAAACTGTCAATCAGCCCTCCCTGTAATACTGAAAAGCAAGCCCTCTATTCTTATAATGATTGTCTATGCTGTTTTTAAAGATGTCCAACGTGCTGCTACTGACGATGTTTTCTGGCAGCTGGTTCCAGTGTTCCACTACCCTGTTGGTGAAGGAAGTTTGCCTTAACCTTGTTCTGCTGTGGTTAACTTTCATTTTGAATTTATGACCTCTAATTGCATCATTTCTGTTAAATTCAAACATTTCCCCAAGGTATCCCCTCTCCAGACCATTGACAAATTTAAAGACCTCGATGAGATCTCCTCTCAGCCTTCTATATCTAAGTGAAAACATATTCAATTTCTTCAATCTTTCCTCATATGCCAGGTTGCTTATGCCATTAACCATTTTTGTAGCCCTCTTTTGTACTCTCTCTAAAAGCCAACAATCTTTTTCATAGCTAGGAGACCAAGCTTGGATGCAGTATTCCAAATGTGGCCTGACGTATGCACCGTAAAGCTTCCTGATCACTTCCTCACTTCTGTAGGATACATTCCTATTTATTGTCCCGAGCATTCTCAGTGCCTTCGTCCTGGCTTCCTTGGTCTGTTCTGATGCCCCCAATTTTGTGTTTAGAGTAACACCTAAATCCTTCTCCTGTTGAGTCACTGATAGCACTTGGCCACCCATCAAGTATGGAGCCTTCATATGCTGCTTACCTACATGCATGATTTTGCACTTATCAAAGTTAAATTTCATTTGCCATTCTTCGGACCACTTCACAAGTTCGTCTAAGTCTTTTTGCAGCGAGATATGCTCATCCTGACCTGTTATTGCCCTAAAGACCTTCAAATCATCCGCAAATTTCAAAACTTTACTGCTTAGGCCACTTTCAATGTTATTTACAAATATAATGAACAGTAATGGCCCTAGTACTGACCCCTGGGGGACTCCACTAAGAACATTTTGCCATGATGACTTTGTACCATTTAGCATCACTCTTTGCTGTCTATCTGAAAGCCACAACTCTATCCATTTTAAGATGCTACCTGCAATACCATGGGACTGAAGCTGTATCATTAACCGTTTATAGGGTACCTTGTCAAAGGCCTTACTAAAGTCAAGATATGCTACATCAACCTGATTTCCCTGATCAAATTGTTCTGTGGCGAAGTTCAAAAAGTCCAAGAGGTTTGTGAGACACGATCGTCCTTTTCTAAACCCATGTTGAGTATCTTGAATCAATCTGCTACCTTCCAGATAACTAACTATTCTATCCTTGATAATTGATTCAGTACCTTGCAGACTAGGGATGTGAGACTTATTGGCCTATAGTTTTCAACTTTCCCTCTTTCTCCTTTCTTGAAAATGGGAACTACATTTGCCCTTTTCCAATCGGTTGGAATTTCATTATGTGAAACTGATCTACAAAATATTATACTAAGTGGAAATGCCAGTTCCTTTTCAGTTTCCCGCAACACCCTAGCATAAATTTCATCAGGTCCTGCTGCCTTATTTGGCTTTATTTTCCTGATATGATTGTAAACAACATCACTATCAATGAAATCAACATCATTTGTCAGATCCCATGTCACTGAACTATGGTGTACGGTCAGCAGATTGGTCATATCTTCCAATGTAAACACTGATTTGAACTGCTTGCTCAGCTCCTCAACCATCTCACTATCCTCACCCAATGTGGTCCCGTTTACTTCCAGTGGACCAATTATGTTAGAAACTTTACTCAGTTTGTAGAAACTAAAGAACTTTTTACTGTCCCCATTACAGTTTCTAGCTAAATCCAGTTCTTTTGCTCGCTTTGCTGCTCTGGTTTTTTCCTTCACAGTGTCTCTAGCTTTTCGATACGCCTTTAGATAAACGACATTTGAGGCTTCTTTAAAAACTCTAAATGCAGTTTTCTTAGCCTTAATTGCTTTTATCACGTCTGGTGCAAGCCATGCTGGCTTTCCTACCCTTCTTTTGCGTCTTTGCTTTTGGGGGACATGTCTAATCTGAGTTTCCTTCAAGTAAGATTTGGACTTTTCCCACATTTCACAGGCATTTAAATTGGAGAATTCTTCTTCCCATCTGATGGCACTTAAAGCCGCTGTCATGCCGTTAAAGTCTGCTCTGTTGAAATTTGGAACCTTTGCCAAATTATCCTTGATAATTTCCCCTACATGTGCCTTGAATCTAACTATGTTATGGTCACTTTTTCCCAGAGTTTCGCCTACAGTCAAGTCTTGAACCAAGTCACTTAAATCCGAGAACACAAGGTCCAAGAATGAACCATGCCTGGTAGGTTCCGATACAAACTGGTGTAAGAACAGGTCCTCTTCAAGGCATTTCCTAAACATTTTGCATGATGGGGTGCCAACACCAGCATTTTCATAACCTTTTAGATTAAAGTCACCGAGAATAAGGCACTTCCTCTTAAAGTTTCTACTGATTTCCTCACAAATCACCTTGTCAAGAAATATCTTGCGAACAATGTTGCTGTTCCTCGCCAAGTGATCCATGAATTCGGTTTCGGCGCTAACCCAAGTTGTGCGACATGATATTGGATGATAAACTAACGACCTAAGATGACCTCACTTCGCGCAAGCTGACCTGACTTGACCTTCATTTTTAACTACTTCCCAAACAGTGTATGCATAACCGAAGGCCGAAGAGATCGGCTTATCAATTTGTGAATTGTCCCAGGGTGACCTGGGTCAGGTCACCCGGGTTTCGTGCCTATGGCTTCAATTTGCATTATGTGGGTGTCATTCGACGTAGCTTGCCGTACGGTATCAAAATGTTGAGACGTGGAAACAATTTCAAAGGTGTCGAAGATTCGGCGTGTGCACAATTATTAAGTGTAATAGGAATAGGATGGTCAAATCTCTTTTTGTTTGCAATCATTATGATTGCAAGCTGATTGCAAGCACTCGTATCCTATATGACTTGGGGCTCCTCCAATACATCCGTCACAACCTGCTCAGACGCTGCTCGTATCGCTGGTTTATGATATACACTGACATATTGCTGTTCCGGGCATATAAAATGCATAACTTGTTTTTCTTCAAATTTTCCGCTTTCCTCTTAACCCTCTCTCTCGGGGGTCTTAAACCGCCCCCCTCAGGTTTTTCGCGGATAGCGGACGAACGGCGCGGGGCAGCGCGCCCAAATTAGGGATACCTCTTCCCACATTAATTTGACATGCTCATTCAAAATTTTTAGGTCAGGTCATCTAGGGTGAACGAGTTAGTCAAGGTCAAGTGAGGTCACCTCCAAAAAAGTTCAACACTCGTCACGCTTTAACGGATACAGATATTTGAATGAAACTTGCAGCGTTTGCTTATCTTTATGGATGCAACAAAACTTACGAGTGAAATTTTTTTTTAAATAGTTTTTGACCACATGATATTTGCGTATTTGTCTAATTGCAGTTTAAATACAGGATTCTGGCTAAAGTAAGCATTTTTTTTATTTGGGCAAGTTGATTTCCAACAACGTTTCTCGGTCTTCTCTACCCATTGGAAAAGGAAAATTAAAGAAAATTGAAAACTCAAAATTTAGACATTTTGAGAAAAAAAAATGGGGGGGCCACAAAATTATAGCGCTGGTCGGTTTCGCTGTCGTTTTCTCATTCCAAATAATTTTTTTCATGTATCCCCCAAAATGAACTCCCCAGAGTCAAAAACATAACGTAAGCCGTGAAAAGTCGTGAAAATATATCCCCCTGGTGACGTCACTTTTGGGGGGAAATTGTTTCGGAGGGTGGATCCGGGCCCTACTCGTCAAGCGCTTTCCGATGACTCCTGTTTCGTTTTCGTGCGACGCTTAGTTTGGATTTTAGAGGGGGGTCTTCTACCGCCGCCCCCCCCCCCCCCGAGACAGGGTGGGAAGATCTGACCGGAAAGACGGCGCGGGCTAATGGTTCAATGGAAGTTGTCAAATTTGCAAGAGAAGCCACACGTGAATGCGTACAATTTTATAACTAGCCGGAAATCATAACCGCGAGAGAGCAGTGTTGAATCAGGGGTAGATCCAGAATTTGTTATGGAGGAACGTGTCTGGAGGGGCGCCATTTCTTTAGAGCGGCACCACTGCGAAAGCACCTGGGGAGGCGACTCTGGCTGCAAAATTCGAGGGGGCTGGTTGCACTCAGCCCTTCCCGAAGGGGTGCCTTTCCTTCCGAGGGGTGCCTTTTTATTTCACAGATGCGCCTCCGGCTGAAAAAAATCCAGCGGGTACACGGAAACCGTTTTCAAATGAACGCCTTTTCCCGGCTTGAAGGACGCCACCTTCCACGTGGGGTGCATACTAGGGTGGATTGAATGCAACTTTTTTTCGCAAATCAACTTCCGCGGGCTCAAAACACGTGCGCGTGCATCGGTAGAGACAAGACAACACGATTGCAAAATATATAATATGTTCTAGATACCGCCCACGAATCGTTTTCAAAAACATTTCTTCGCCGCCAGGCGTCGAAGTCTCCATTGATTGAAGCATGGCACGTAAAAAGATAGCACCACGCGCGTCGAACTCCGCAGCTGGCGCGGACCCTCTAACGTGTCGCAACTAACCCCTCTAACGTGACAAAAGGGCGTGCAGCAGAGTTCAGAGGCGAAGCAGCTCAGTGACTTGGACGCAGACGTGGAAGAGAGCAGTGAGGACTCTGAAATGGATGGTGTGGAGGAGGCTGGTGCTAGCTATTCTGATTCGCTAAGCTCTGATGACGACGTCTGTGGTAGTGGAGGACAAAACCGCCGACAGCTTCCCAACTTCTCGCGAATGTGTGATCGGTATGGTACCTCTGACCGCTCCGCTGCCGGCTTGCTGAACGCAGCTCTAGTAGATTATGGGATAATCACACACAACAGCAAGGCTGAGCTGGTTGACCGCAATAAAATCCGGCGACAGAGAGACAAATGGGGTAAGAAGGAAGTGGATGAGAGCTCAAAGGAAAACCGACGTGATCGCCTGGTGGGATTTTATTATGATGGTAGGGAAGATATAACGCTGAATAGAGTGGGTAACAAGAACAAGATGGTCAAAGAACTGCATGAAGTAGTCGTTGCTGAACCAGGCCACCGGTACGTCGACCATGTGTCTCCACAGAGCGCCGGTGCTGCGGACATAGCCAAAGAGATGTTGGCTGTCATTCAGGAAAATGATGCCCACCCAGTGGTGATAGGGTCGGACGGCACATCGGTGAATACAGGCCGCAATAGCGGTGTTAACAGGAGGATTGAATTGGGTGTTGGTCGTCCTCTCCAGGAAGCTATTTGCGGCATACACACCAACGAACTGACGCTCAGACACGTGTTCAAGGACGCTGATGGCGAGACGAGTGGCCCGTCCTCCTTCAAAGGGCCGATTGGTAAGGCCATTCAGGGTGATTTGACTGCACTGCCCCTTGCTCAGTTTAAGCCTGTGAGGGGTCAAGTGCCTCCCATTCCAGCCGATGTTCTGAAGGAGATGAACAAAGACTAGCAGTACCTGTGCAACATGTGCATGGCAGTCCAAGCAGGACCAGGACAAGTCCTCCAGCGTGTGCTGTCTGCAGACCCTGGTCCAATCCATCAGGCCCGCTGGGTGACTCTGGCGAACAGGATCCTCCGCCTGTACGTGTCGACGGAGTCGCCAACGCCGAAGCTAGTGAGAGTGGTGTTCATGATACTGAACCAGTACGTCCCTGGGTGGTTTATGTACAGAGTTCGCCCACACATCAGTGATGGAGCTAAAAACTTGTTCGAACTGATCCGTCTGTCGAGGAAGTTGCCTGAAGATGACCGCAACATTGTGCAAAAGGTTCTGAAACGCAACGGGTTCTGGGCACACAGTGAGAACATCCTCGCCGCCATGCTGACCGACAGCCGACAGGAGACGAGGGTGGCGGCCGTGGAGCGGATCAGGATGTGCCGAGCCAAGAGACGCGAGGACGATGACCCGGATGACATCAGACAGTTCGTCGTTCGGACATCAACTTCGATGCCGATGACTACCAAGAAATGATCGACTGGACAAATGCAACAGAGCCACCACTGACCATGGACATGTCAGACGAGGAAATCACAGCGGCTGTGCAATGTGAACACCCCATGGACTTCAGCGCATTTCCATGTCACTCACAAGGCGTGGAACGTTGGGTAAAGGAGGTGACAGATGCGGCACAGAAGAAGGCCGGGTACTCGGCACGCCATGCTCTGATTCTGGCCAAAGCACGGTCCAGAGCCGATCTTCCGGTGATGGATACAAAGGACTTTTACAGCTGGCTTCAGGGAGCCGGTCGTTCCTGAGTTCAGCTTCGCCATTCTGAGGTGACCTGTCGCCATGATTTGGTACCATAATCTATTGCCATGCGTTGAAAGTTGAAAGTGTTTCCTAGACAAAACGCACAGCCGATATTCAGGACGTCTGTTGATGATTGAAATGATGGTTTAGTTGATATGGTGTGTTTAAATGGTTGCAAGTACAGAGTTAGGCAGACTCGTATTTATGTTCCTACATAGATGGTGGTGATCACAAGTTTCCGAAAACTGCAATGCAATAACTGCAATAAACCTCGGTTGAACGTATCTCTTGTTATGCAAAACTGAAAACGTGGCCAAAAATGTAAATATTGTGCACCTCTAATCACGTAATTGTTGCTGACGGTTCATTACATAATTAAAGCTTCGGTGTTATAGACATGCAGACACTAGTAAGCTTGGCAACGGTAGCCGAGAATTAGTGGGGGAATAGCGTGAACAAGACTTATGGTGTTATGTTCTTATAACAAGGCAAAGACTAATGGAGACTTCAACGCTTGGCGGGGCTAAGAACCGTTTCAAAAACGTTTCGTGCGCGGTATCTAGAATATTTTTTGAAAAATGTTTAGCCGCGATTTTCCGTCTATGAACATTCACGCGCACGCGTTTTGACCCCCGCGGAAGTTGGTTTATAATTTTCGATCCACCCTAGACTGCATACCCTCAGTGCCAGACCCTTTTTCCGCCCTGGTTGTCATTGGAACGAAATGTGACCCCGTAGAGTAGGAAAGCATGGGAAATGTAATTGCATGTCCATATATTGGTACCATAAAACCATCGTCCAATATTTTATGTTTTTCCTCCTACAAGAGGGCAACGTTCAATATATTTACAGCATTGCTCTATGGTGATCGTGAAATCTGGTCAATAATTGCTGTCAAGCGGCACAGCCTACTCTCCTTGTCGTCAGCCATAGTGCAGGTACACTGAAAGATACTTACGTGACAGTCTGTAGCATCTCATTTTTAATCATATCAAAAAATGGTGTCGCACTTTCTTGTGCAAAACTTTGTCTTAAATCAGTCAAAATCACGTGGCGTACTACGCAAATATATATATATATATATATATATATATATATATATATATTCATATTTTCCAGGTAACTTAGCAAGGTAAAGTTCGTGTCATCGAGTTGACCTATTATGACCTTTAGTGACCTCAGAATGACCGAAAATTTGGAAATATGATGCGATAGGATCTATTGGCTACATATCTTGTCAATGACATGTTTCCTGTTCGTAAACAAGCATAGTTTAGAAGTCGCCTTTCAACTCTGATGCCGAAGACCTGACCTATCCTCTATTTTTCTTTTTCACTATGATCGGTATGAATACATCCATCTATGTTAATGATCGCACAAAACATCAAAGGAACACAAGCTGTGTCTTTGTCTAACCAATTCCAGGGACTTCAGTCATGGTCGATATATTGGCCTACCTGAGGTGGCACCATTGTCAGTAAAAATGCACACCTAAGGTATGCTGCGGACTCTTCATGACCGGAACTTTCAAAAGGTGTTCTGCATTTTAACCTAGTGTACGTAGATCAGAAATTAGAGAGGATTTCAGGAGTCCCCCGGTCCGGCGAGGCACGGCGAGGGGGTGCACGATACGGGTGCAACGTGAGTGGGTTTCATTCCGGAGCGACTAACCCCGCTGCCCCACTCCCGTTAATCCGCCGTCCCTCCACCAACCCCGGTGGCTCTGCTTGCACTGCGATCCCTCACAGCACGGCCCGTACGAACTCGGTCCGCCTGACGTCACTGGTGACGTCACCGATGACGTCAGACAGGCCCACTCCGTCGGGTTGAGCCAAGATAACTAGAGACAACAGGTACTCCAAAGTTGGCTGTTCTAATATAGTTAGTTTAAACTAGACAAAACCTACGCCAAGTGACGTCATATACCAGACGCGCTTTTTTATTCCAGAATACTGCTGAATTATATTCTAGTTTTGGACTATACCAATAAATATACTACATATGGTGCTTTCATTTTAGCACAATTATGGCGCTTTTCTCATGATTAGTTTCCCCGATGGTTGTAAAGCATATCAGTCATTCATTGAAGCTTGAATATTCTATCTTATTCTGCTAGCGTGCCGGTGGCTTTGAACCGAAAGGCACCATCCGCAAAATTAATTTATCCATGGCGTGGTTGATATTGAGAACACACACCTCAGACAATTTATGTGAATTAAGGCCTTATACCCACAATGTCAACTTGGTCAGCATATCATTGATGCAATCTGGTGATAATGTTAGCATGTGCGTTGATCCCCTGTCAGTTATCATATTGTTTCTGTGTGCTATATGTAATCATGCCATACTGTGCCATTCACCAACTTGTGGACAATTTGGTAATTGCTTGCCCATTGTATCATGGCTGGGCAGTAGTGGTAGTAGGGTAAGAGGGAGTTTCCAAACACTTAATGCATGGAACAAATTGCTCTACTGCTGCTTTTGTGTGGCCAAACCAGTAATTATACTGTTTACTGAATTTAAAAAAATGAAGATGGTATCCATTTTCAGATGGTTCTCTCCATCAAAGTCATCTAACCGCTCTCATAGAGCTACTTTAAAACATATAATTGTTTTGTAGTGTTGTGCCATATTCTGAACATGAAAGTGGTTATGCAGGATTACTTCACTGTAGCTGTTGTGGTACCAATTATTAGTAGCCACTAAAAATACTGGTTTAATTGCCAAAAAATATCAGACCTGAAAGTAAATTTTCAGGGAAATATGTGCTTTTTAGTTAATATTTGACTTCTTGATTTCCCTTTCCAATGCAAAGTTGATTGATGTGGTTAAAATGTGACCACTCTCACCTGTACTGTGTGAGATGTGATTTAAGGTTTCATTATTGCAGTTTTGAGTATTTACAAGTGACGTTTTGCACATTTTTACCCAGGCAAAGCTAAAATGAGGTTGGGATAAGTTTGGCATTTCTTTAGCTTCCTCAATTTTCAGATTGAATTGTTCATGAATGTGATTTTTAAATTGGAAGCTAATTTATGTTCCCCTTCTGAAAGAGAGGCAAGGCTGGAGCTGTGTGAGTTTTTACAATTGCACCTGCAGAAGAAGATTTGCATTTTAGTTGAGGTGGCATTTGAAGAAAAATTGTAAATGCATGTTTCTGAATGTCATTAAGATGATATGACCATTGTATTCCAGCGCAAATGCATGCTTTTCAGTTCGTAAGTGAAGTAATGTGAAATGTGTTGCTTTCAGTGGGGTAATTGGTAATGAAGGATAATGTTAAATGTATAAACAGTGCATCCAAACCAATGTCATCCATTGAATATCTTTGATATCACATATGCAACGATGCTGGTTGAGTTATCACCACAATCCTTCCCCAGTCCAAACCTAACCTACCTCTTTTTCAGGAAAAACACTGTTGTTTCTATTCTATCCTACAAATTCCAAAAACCTTCATATTTATATATAAGAAGCCCAAATGAAGACAATTTTTTAGTCAGATGTATGGACTGAAATTCTTGAAGCTTACTAGCAACTTCTTCCCAGTATCCTAAAAATAATTTTCCATAAACTGTGTTGAATGAAGAACAAGGCTACTTGGGAGTAGTGAAAGATCAGAAGAAGACAGGATAGGCAGTCATCCACGGAAAGCCAAAACCAGGTTTAATTATACCAAAAAATGAATACATATATTTGCATGTGGCTATTTCTAATATTTTTATCATGATATTCCAGCAGAATAATGGCCAGCCCTTTCTACAGGGAGTAATGATAACAGATTCAGCCTAGGATACAAAATTTATGCTTCCATTAACTGAGTTTCCATGTCACGAGGTTAATTAATATACCGTGCACAATTGATGTGAGTGTGTAATTAAGGTACAATGGATCTACCATTTCCTTCGTGAATCACGTTCAACATCCAGAATACAATAGCAGTAGGTTTTAGATGACCGAACATGAGTATGTTTTAGGAGGTCCAACATCAGTTGTTTAGGTTGGATTCAGTTAGGATATTTTTGTAATGTGACATCAGTGTTCTTTGTTAGTCACCAAAAACCCCATTTCCCCACACTTTCCATATTTTCCATATTATTCCATATTCTCCCCACACTTTACATAACCTCTTACGTCTTATGGCGTGGGGGATTGCATGTACTGTCATTGTCAACATTAGTGTTTTTCCTAGTGTTGGAAAAATCTTTGTTGAATGATATTAATATGATTTTTTAGTGAAATTTCTTTTTTCTAGATATCAGCACATGAACTTGAACTGCCGATTTGCTGAGATTTCATTTCCCGTTGAAATGAATATCAGCTTCCTTCAAATCACATCAGATAATGATGTGAATTGAAGGAATGTTAAATGCTAAACGTGGCGGTGGGGGGAATGATATGTGGCTTGGTCCATGGCCAGAAAGAAACCAGCGGACCGATCGCTGGGCACCCATTTGCGCATCCCGAAGATGAACCACGAGAAGCGTTCTGGACTCGCCTCCTAAGCCTTAGCGGCCTGACGGTTCCCACCGAGGAATTCTTCCACACATTCAGAGAGATGGATGCAGCGTTTTGTGTTCACCATGCCCAAGAACCCAACAATCTCAGCAGACATCCAAAGGTCATTGAAAGTTTCCGCCAGGTGTTGGAATCCAGATTCAATTCCATAGACAAAATATAATTAAGTGCTTTGCGAGGATCCGGACATTTATTCATCTCGGGCTGGTGAACAAGGTGAACGTCGCCAAGCTCGCAAAACGGCAGCAGCGGAAAGCCGAGCAGTTTGTTCAGTGACTGCGAAGTATGGGCCGCACTTGGGCGATACTTCACATTCAGATCAGTGTTTGAATCTTTCATTGTTTGGACGTATTGGTGCATCACCTGCCGTTGATCATATAGCAGCATATTAGGACTTTCTACACAAATATTACACGAGACTAAACGTACGTGTTGCAGTCGCACCGAGTGTATGTCAAGCTCAACAACTGATATGTGCCTGTGTTTGTGAAGGCGGTAGAGCGTAGCCTGTAGGTTTACACGTACTCATCGTCCCACTACGGTGTTCGTGAGTAGTCTGTGTATGTATGCATGTCGAGTTGTTCTCAGCCACAGATGTCACGATGAGAATGTTCCATCTATTCTTGCCAGTTCGTCCGATTTTATAAGGTGCCAGATATGTACGTACTGTAATGTTAGGTATTGTAATGTATTGCCGCAATGCAATCTCATTAAGTACCGTGGCTTATCTGCACCTGCTAGCGATAACCTCTTATGTCACGCGTTTGGTGGAGCCGCGGTAGCTTAGTCCGTAGGGTGTTGGGCTCTTGACCGCAAAATTATGGGTTCGAGTCCCGCAACCAGCGGAATTACCGAGTCCACCCGCGACCAATCGGTTTGAGAAGTTGGCGACGCTATATGGCCTAGCAGTTAATTGCGTCGTAAATGAACCCAAGGTTCTTTTTCTGCTTCATGTGCCTGCTTCTCCTAATATATGTCTTGCGTTGTGCTTCCTCAATATGTCGTTTTAATACGCACTCTGTTGGGCGCCGGAATATATATATTCATGTGCGCAAAATGACGAACGTAGTCCATGCGCCCAAAATGCACATTCACTTCCACCACAGAGTACACAAGCGAGAAACAATCGGCAGTGGGAGCGACGGCCTTCCCCAATCTTGGCAGTCTCGTCTTTTCCAGATGCATGCTCATCGTATTAAAGTCTGATTGATAAACAACTTTTTGTTGCCGTATTTATGTCGTGCTGTACTGCAAAATGCGTGATTTTTAATTTAAAATTTAGTCCCAGTTGTTGCTGGGGTGGGCTTTAGGAACCAGGGTTCTATCGCTAAGCAGAGCTTGTCGCGTGATCTCTCGCCCCACCACCCGATCCACGAATTCCTTTTCAACGGCAGAATTTTGATCGAAAGTTTAACGTGCCCTCAATACACCGACACGGCCGCCCGGTAGCTCGTCCCCGGCCTTATCGGGCCAGTTGCCAACTCACACTCCCGTCCGGGGGCTAAACGCGAGCGCGCGAAGCGACTCGAACACTGTGTTGCCAGGACAGGGGGAGACCAGCACAGGCCAGCGCTCTAACCAACTGAGCTACCGGGGTGGCATTTCAGGTTGCACGACGCGAATAAAGAAATCATATTTTAAAAGGAGAATATTTTCTTTAGTTTAAAAATAGAACACATTTAATTCAAAAGATGTATGGTACTACGTGGTAATTTTCCATTCCAACCACAAATTAAGCTGTGATTAAAGTTGCTTCCGAGCTGGTCTGGCATAGAAATTGATGTTACCCCTGCATTATTGCATGCATGACAGAAGTTTGATTCACATGGCGTCAGCGACTCAGCCAATTCATTTCGACTGAAAATGCCGAATAACGGTGTGCGAACATGGGCAAAGCCACGGTGGGGAATGAACCGGGATGCTTCCCCCAATCTTGCCAAGTTCCGCGTTAAGCCTTTGACAATGCATGATAATCGAACCGAAATCCTCATGCGGGCATCTAAAATCCGTCTTAGCGCTTACGGGTTCCACAAAGTTGTTGCCGAATCTAAATCGAGCGTTCATGGTACGAAAAGCGTGATTTTTCATTTTGCGCCGGCACTCCAGAAAGTTCAGGGTTGTCACCGAAATATTTTAGCAAACGTCTGCTACTGTCAAAGCAATGCTTGTCGCAGTCCTGGTGGCGTGTGTTCGCCGTGTATCGTAAAAGGCGTGGAGCCGAGCTTAGAACTGGCATCGCTCTGACTCCAGCTCGGGTCCAGTTATTTGACTGTTCGGCAGCATGCACAATTGTTGGTTTTGTCACCTTGATAATCATGTACTGTTATTATAGGCACACCTCGAGGAGCAGGGACTAATGTTGGTCGGCATGTACTGGTGGGAGGGAAAGGGCAACCGTTAGTTTTTAGCTCAATATTTGCAATGCACTGGCGTAGTGCCACAAATGAGTAAATTCAGGGGATCCTGTCTCCTGTCCCACCCCCCGATGGTCCGCCGCCCGTGTCAGGAAGGGACTGTGGGCCTGGACACTGCCATAAGCGGTGACGTGTTCCGTAGTTCCTATGCCTGGCTGATTAGAAGAAGTGCCCAACCATAAATTTAAGGTGGCAGAACCCCAGCCTTGCAGAATATCTGTCTGCGTATTTCCCTTATCTTTATGAAAAAGATCGTCCCATGTGAACAGTGTCTTAATTCACTGTCGCTTATTAGAAGGACTTCCCACGACGCGCACAAAAAGCTGCCGGCCTCCAGGCTCGAACCGGCTACCTCCGATTCGGCAAACCGACGCGCTACCAACTGCGCTACCAACACCGGAGTCGCTCGGCCCGCTTAAGTTAAATAGTGTCGATGGATATGACATGGGTCTAAATAACACCATTTTACACAATAACTAACACATTCATGTGAAATTCTCCCATGATTATCGAAATACCATGAAACAAGGTTTCAGATGACGTATAATTTGCACCACTCACTTATACTTGTTAGCCAGGAACGTACGCGGAAAAGTACCATTTCTTGCTGTCGTGATAATCTGCTGAACCCAAATCAGCGCCCAGATGACGTCCCCGGCTGCCAATGGACATTGACAGGGGCCGGGTTGAGCCGCCTGGGAGCAGGCGGACGTCAGTACACAGACAGATGAGCGTGCCGATGGGTGTGAGAACCCCGGCGGCCGCCGACCCGCCTCTCGCACGGGGTTCGTGTTTCCGGCCCGCAGAGCAGAATGTTGCCGAGGACAGCTGACGTGTCGTCACCGCGCACTTGGAACAGCTGGCATGACCGCACAGTTGGAACAGTTGGCATGACCGCACAGTTGGAACAGCTGGCATGACCGCGCAGTTGGAACAGTTGGCATGACCGCACAGTTGGCACAGTTGGCATGACCACACAGTTGACACAGTTGGCATGACCATACAGTTGGCACAGTTGGCATGGCCGCACAGTTGGCACAGTTGGCATGACCGCACAGTTGGCACAGTTGGCATGACCACACAGTTGGCACAGTTGGCATGACCGCACAGTTGGCACGTTGGCATGACCACAGTTGGACAGTTGGCATGACCGCACAGTTGGCACAGTTGGCATGACCGCACAGTTGGAACAGTTGGCATGACCGCACAGTTGGCACAGTTGGCATGACCGCACAGTTGGCACAGTTGGCATGACCGCACAGTTGGCACAGTTGGCATGACCGCACAGTTGGCACAGTTGGCATGACCGCACAGTTGGCACAGTTGGCATGACCGCACAGTTTGGACATCTGGCATAGTTGGCATGACCACTGACCAGAACCCTGGATCAAGCACGATCCCTCCTACGCATAAAGCACAAGATGAACGTCCTTGCCTTCGGCAAGATTCACAATGTCGCCTATGTAAAATCTGTACAGCCTGCAGGGCGCAGCAGCGCCGGTGAGATGTGCAGCGACCAGCACCAGCTTGTTCAGTAGGCCTGCTGGTCCAGATTGCCCAAGTGTGGCCGCGGAGCCCTCTCACTGACCACTCTGCTCCTCGCTCCTACACGTATGCTTGCATGGACGTTGTGCACGTGAAAACCCTGATGAACCAATCATCAACTAAGCAGTGCAGCCCCTAGGACGGGATGGAGGTCAACCCAAACCATGGCTAACTGGATATAGCCTAAGCCAACCAAGTCGGACTTCGCTGCCCGCGTCAAGACACTTGACGTTTACACTCTTAAGTCCAAGAGGCTGCCGTTTCCGTTCCTCAGACGAGATTCTTGTCGTTCTCACGCACCGGACCGAGATACGAACGTTCCCACCCCAGACCAAGAGACTGTGAACTGGAGAGGGACGTTTTCACTCCCCAAACCAAAAGCCGAGTTCCCACTTCCTATACCTATAAAGCGTAGTTGTATAGTTACCGCACCCGACACCAATACACTGTCGTTCTCACTTTGCAGACCAAAAGACTGGCATTCCCACTGTCCAGATCAAGAGACTGCACTTCTTACTTCCCAGACCAAGAGACTGATGTCCCCACTGCCCAGACTAAGAAACTGACGTCCCCAATGCCCAGACCAAGAGACTGACGCCCACTACTTATCAGACCAAAAGACTGACCTTCCCACTGACCAGACTAAGAGACTTATGTTCCCACGGCCCAGACCAGAAAAGGACGTCCCCACTGCCCAAACCAAGAGACTGACGTTCCCACTGCCCAGACCAAGAGACTGACGTCCCTATTGCCCAAACCAAGAGTCTGACATCCCCATTGCTCAGACCAAGAGTCTAACGTCCCCACTGCCCAGACCAAGAGACTGACGTCCCCACTGTCCAGACCAAGAGACTGACGTTCCCACTGTCCAGACCAAGAGACTGACGTCCCCACTGCCCAGACCAAGAGACTGACGTCCCCACTGCCCAGACCAAGAGACTGACGTCCCCACTGCCCAGACCAAGAGACTGACGTCCCCACTGTCCAGACCAAGAGACTGACGTTCCCACTGTCCAGACTAAGAGACTGACGTCCCCTCTGCCCAGACCAGGGAAGAGTGTAACGCTGCCCGTGACACCAACCATCCCGGATGCTAGTCAAACATCAACGACATTGAAGCAGTGGCATCATGTCACACAGTCGAGGTCACACGGCCGGAACGTGACCGACTGGAACGTGCGGGATGGGGTGGGGGAGGGGTGAGTACGCGCCTCTACAGCAGTCACATTTCAGCACAAGGTCATGTAGAGAAGTACTGAAGTGAGTGTCCGTTCTTCACCAGCTTCAGTCGGTGCCGACGTGTGAAAAGGTCAAGAAGTGACGTGTGAAAAGGAGGTGCCAATCGCATTAAATGCATCGTCATACGTGAAGAAGTGACGCGCATACGCCATACGTGCGAAAAGGGGTTATCTTCATTTTCACACATTAAAAAGTATTAGTTTTGCTTCAATTTCAGCTTCAAGTTTTCATTCCCACTTTTTGCCACAGCTCTGCAATAGGAACTGGTGACTGGATTCTTGTTGCACTTCTGGCATGTCAACAGAACTAGTACAGAATCGACCTTTTATTGCGAATCACGCACCGTTTGTCTCCCCTCCACTCCCCAATTCGCCGTTAATTTATGCAAAATTTTCTCTAAAAATCGACTACACTAAGATAACCCTTCTATGCGAGTCGCCACGTCAAATACAGAACACACGTGGCTGTTCGATGAGTTTTCTTTTATTTTTTCTGAGCGCTGGGCCAATGGGCGGCGCGTGGTCAGACTGCCTAGTACTATTACCGCACTCTGGAATTTTAATTCTGACACCGAGGTAATTAAATATGTCATCATGCATACCGCCGACATGAAAACTTCACATCTCCCTAGGCGCTGGCGTCACCTCACAGTGAGAGTGATTCTGGACGTGCGCAGCTTCGCCGGAACACCAGGATGGAGTACGCCGGCTGTTCGCGCCGACCGTTTGCCGACGTCCGCAGCCGCACGACAGCTGACTGCGACCTGACCGGGCGGCAGCACCGGCCCCGCTGCACAGCGTGCACGCGGCAGCGCGGCGGCTCGTTTCGCGCGCTATTTGTTGACACGGCCCACACAGATGATTTGCCGTCGGCCGGCCGGTGGGAACGGCGGCGAGGCGCGGCGCCGCATCTGCGCGCGCAAACACTCCGCCGTCGGCCGTGAGAACGGCGCGCGGCGCCGGCTCCCAGGCGGCGGCTGGCGCGTGCCGCCGCTCACACGCCGGCCGCGCCGCGCCGCGCGTCACGAGACGCCGGCGGTGGCGCGTCTCCTGAGACGTGTCGAGGACGAGGTCGGACGGTGGCGACCGGCGGCGAGATGTCACCGGTCCAAGACGATGACATCGTTGAGAGTCGGGCGGCCAACGAGAACATGCGGTGTGCGAGAACACAGCTGGCACCTCCACCGGAGTGAGACTGCCGTCTTGGTGTTCTCGAGTGGTGAGAGTGCGCGGCGTCCCCGAACGGGGATACGCCATTTAACACGCGCACGTCCGGGGGCAGATATCTGCCCCCCTGCGATTTTTCCTCATTTGCCGCCATACTGATCGGGTTAGCAAGGCCAAACCTTCGCATGGCCGCTCATTCGTCTTTTCCGCATATCCTCATACATTTTTAACCCTGGGTCATCTCAGGTCAGGTCACCAGGTCTGGCGAAGTGACCCAACATCCCTCGGAGTTCTAGGTGGCATAACTTCCACAATAATTGGGCGATTTATTTCAAACTTATAACACATGATCTCATCAGGGACTATAACATATATCTCGTTTTTTTCGTAGCATTGACCTGAGGTCAGGTCGCGGCCATGACTTCCCCATTATAGGGCTATGGTAAAATATACAAATGTTTCCTGGTTACATATTTGCTCTCGGAATGACCTCGCAACGGTTGTGGCGTGTAGTTGGAAGCTATGCTCAATGTTATGCTACCATGTTACCCCGCTGACATTTTTGCTCAGTGACCTCACCAAGGTCATCTGAGGTCACCTGAGATCACTAGCACATTTCTGTGCATTATATCGCAATGCATTGAGCTAGAAGGCTCAAATTACCGTCATTGTGTTTGTATCGCCAAAACGTGTCGATTGATACATACCATGCCCTGTCTAGGCTACTTCATGACTTTGACCTTAGGTCATAGTTCCAGAGTAAAGAAGTATTCCTGCTTGGGCACGTAGTTGGCGCCTCGATTGTCCTCTGTAAATCGAATAGCGTTCGCCGTTTGTTTCTATCTGTTACAGGTTCTAAGAGATGTGTCAATATCTGAGTCCCACCCGATCTGGTCGAATTTGACCTATGATGCTATGATGACCCAGTGACCTGAATATAGGCCTGAGCGAAAAAATGACCGAAACACTTTCGATAGAGCGTGTCACCAGCTATCCAACGCCGTTTTCCGTTTGTCGCTAGCTAGCATAGTTCTAGAGACCTTAGGGGCAGACATCTGCCCCCCGGACCGGTTGACGCGGACCGCCGGACGTGCGAGTGTTAAAAGGGATGTAGGCAGCCTTATATAGTTCGAGACGCCTGCTATTGTACATCATGCTTATTAGTTTGCGATGTAATGGATAAGTTTCACGTAGTGGTTTTTTTTTTGGTTGCCAAAAATGGTAATATTACTTCGTAGACAAAACTGAAATCAACTTTTTTCTCACAGGAGAAGCATTTACAGCATAATTTGATAATTTGCGTAGTTAAAGGCCACAAGGATGCCGCACCCAAAAATCATTTCTGGCCGCGCTTCTGTCAGTACCTGAAATTATTACCCTAGAGGAGGTAAGGTTAGTCTCGCTACTGACAGAATTTGCTTTTCTAATGGCATATATTGGCAATATCCATCGATCGAAATATGGAACAAGAGCAGCTGTATTTCAAGCAGATTCAATGGCAGTGACAAATTTGGAAATATTACTATGTGGGTGACATTGGTACCTATTAATGGCAAGGTGAACGGTAGAACGCGGATAAAGTGACAACTAATGCAACAACTCGGAAAGATGATGCAAAGCCGTGACTAGTGCCACACCGTTCACTGCGACTGACCAGGGCCGTGTAGTACACACCGTCTACCAGGGTTGGATTTACAATTTTCGAGTGAAGGAATACGGAGAGATTGCGTGAGAAGAAATATACGACCTTGAATATACCAGGAGGTGCTGAGTTTACATCAAAAGTAACGTTAGGGATTATACTATATTACTCAACGTTTCGGCCAGGGGCCATCGTCAGGAAGACCTTACTTCTACAGGATCATCACTCCTGACGATGGCCCCTGGCCGAAACGTTGAGTAATTTAGCATAATCCTGAACGTTACTTTTGATGTAAACTCAGCACCTCCTGGTATATTGAAGGTCGTTATTTCTTCTCACGCAATGTCTAAAACCCAGGAGCACTTAAGAGCCATTCTTCGTTGTATTAAAGAATACGGAGAGCATATTTTCCTACAAATATTGACATTAGAATCTCACTTTGAGGTTTCAGGTGAATTTTGAGCACTTTACCACGGGGAAATTCATTGTCGAACAACACCATCAGACGTCCAAATTGAAAATGCATGGATGAAACAACATGGGGGATAACTTTCCGAAGAGGATAATGCTATGGATAGAAAAAAATATCCAGGAAAAACACATTTTCCGACCATGACGTCCACTGTGGCGAACTAGGGCCGCAGAGCACACCGTCCACTATGGGTCCGTGGAGTATGACTGTCCACTGTGGGGGGCCAAGGTCGCAGAGCACACAGTCTACTGTGGCAGACCAGTGTCGCGAAGTACACCGTCCACTATGGTGGGCCGGGGCCGTGGAGCACACCGTCCACAGTGGCGGACCGGGGCCGAAGACTACACCGTCCACTATGGTGGGCCGGGGCCGTGGAACACACCGTCCACAGTGGCGGACCGGGGCCGCAGACTACACCGTCCACTATGGTGGGCCGGGGCCGTGAAGCACACCTACTATGAAGGACTAGGGCTGCGAAGTATAGCGCCCACTGCGGCGGACCAGGGCCGAGGAGTACATCATCCACTGTGGTGGACCAGGGTCGCGGAGCAAACCGTCCACTGTAGCGGATCAGGTCCGTCGAGTACACCGTCCATTGTAACGGACCGGGGCCGCGGAGTACACCGTCCATTGCGATAGATCATAGCCACCAACAGGTCAAATTATGTCATGTAATGGCAGTGGCGTACCTAGAGATTACGAGAGAGGGGGCAAACTGATTTGAAAGGGGCCCACCTACACCCATTAAAAAGAGCCTGGATTTCCGCCACTATTTTTTTCAAAGCGGTTTCATTGGATTTTTATGATATAATAATTAGTTACCTAAGTAACTGTTATGTGGAAGAGGCCAAATCTACCGTCATCATTTATGAGTAACCGGAATTCAACCCCAACTCCCCCATTCTGTTCGAACGTTTTCTTTTGACATGCCTTGAAAAGCCACTTAACACTGCTGAAATTGTACCTGAACAAATCACTGAAAAACGTTAAATTTTCCAATATCGGGCATTCCAATTAATAACGCCCGGTCGCCAAAACGGGGGCCGTACGCGATTCATGAAGGCACCTGATGATATGTGCGGTGATCAGAACCATTTCCTGACATAGACATATGTTTTAATACCTCCTTATTTTGAAGGAATCCGGCTTGATTTGTGTCTGATACCGATGCGATTTTTGGGCTCACACTGGGCTTATGTGGGGCCTAGTTTTGCCAATTTTTTGTGGAGCCCGACGTGAATTTGTGATGCCCATACCAAATTTGTAGGACTACCGATGGGAATTGTGGGTCCCGAGCGCGATATTTGGGGGACCGATTCGAGGTTGCGGGGCACAATGTACTTAGTTATGGCTTAACGCTATCTTGGCGGTTCCTATCGCATATTTTCAGTCATCGGAGCCAGTTTTCTGGGGCCCGTCGTATTTATTTTGAGCCCCCTGCGTGAATTCTGGTGGTCAGGCGCGAATTTGAGTGGCCCAAGCGCGACTTTTGAGGCCCCGGCACGATTTTTGGAAGCTTATCCTTCTTAGGAGGGAGGGGGCATTTGCCCCTTTTATATTTTTTCCGGACCTGTTCTTAATTTTCCGGTGCTGGGGTCGATTCGATTGAGTCTCGGTGTGAACTTTTTGGCCACCGCGTTATATTTCTTTAATGGGTCCTTGTGTTATATTTTTGAGTCCCGATAGGATTTTTCGACCTTCCGGTGAGATTTTCTTCGGTGCCCTGGCAAGAATTTTTCCAGTGCCCAACGGTTTTTTTGGGGACCTTGACCCGATATTTGAGGCCGCAGATTGACATTCCGGTTGAGAATTGATTGGGGGAGCACCTTCAACCTTTGGGGCTCCGGCGCGACCTTTTGGGCCCCAGTGTGATTTTCAAGGACTGCGACGCGACATTTCTTAGTCCAATGCAATCTTTTGTGTCCCGACGTCATTTGCTTGGATCCTTAGCACGAGTTTTAGAGACCTCAACACGTTTTTGGGGATCCAATAGATGTTGGAGGGTTTTGGCGTCATTGTTGGGGCCCCAGCGTGATTATCCATATGCGGATTGTTTTTTTTAAATAGTTTCCCCGGCTTCATTTGTGCCGCAATGAGACTGCTGGGGAACGGTACAACATATCGTGCCACTGGCATTATTTTCATGGTCCGGGCGTGACTTCTCGATACCCCAGGGTCAGCGTGATTTTCTGGGGCCCCGGTCGGATCTTTTTGGACCCATATCGAGATTTTAAAGTACTCTGGCACGACTCCTACCCTTTATTAGGGTTTCTTCTTGCAAATTATAGGCCTCCTCTCGCGTCTTAGGGTCTCGTCTCACTTCCTGGAGCCTCTTCACCGGTTTTGAATGTCTCCTCGTGTGTCCTACCCTCCTCCACATTCAATGGTCCTCTTATCCCGTCTTGGAGGGCCTCCTCCGACATCCTGGGGCCACTTTAACGTAGCATGGTGCTTCCTCTCATGTTCCACGGGCATTATCTTCCAAATTATGGGCCTTGTGCCACTCCCAGTGTGGCTCCTACTTTGTCGTAGTAAAGCCTTACACGTCCTAAGGGGAGCTTCATTTTTGTAAACCTCACCTCATTCCATACCTGGGACTCGAAGGAGTTCCATTTACTGGGAACTCCTTCCGGTTTCCCGGGCTTATTTGACCTTGGAGACCTACTCCGTCTTGAGAGACTCCTCTCGAGTCCGGCAGGGGCCTCCTTTCCTATTCTAGACACCTTCTTTTTCAAATTAGGGGCCTCTTGCTCTGCGTTTTGATTCGATATTCGCCCGATTTAAGGGTGACCTCTTATCTTCTGGTGGGCTCCTCTTCTCTCTCAAGTGCCTTCTCTTCCAAATGACAATTTCTTCCCCCTTTCGGTGGCATCCTTTTCATCCTGGGGGTCTCCTCCAAATCTTCGTCCTATATCTCTTATAGGGACCTGATTATATGTCCCGGGGGCCTCGTTGCCAGTCTTGGGGCCTCCTTCACAGCTTGATCTTCTGTCCCATAAAGACATAAAGACATAAAGACATAAAAGATCAGTGCAACTATGAGCCACAAGGGCCCTTCTTGGTTGCACTCTGCGCACTGAACCAGTTGCCCACGAAATCAGTCGATCAGCCCTCCCTGGAATACTGAAAAGCAAGCCATCAATTCTTATAATGATTGTCTATGCTGTTTTTAAAGATGTTCAATGTGCTGCTACTGACAATGGTTTCTGGCAGCTGCTTCCAGTGTTCTATTATCCTGTTAGTGAGGAAAGTCTGTCTTAACCCTGTTCTACTGTGGTTAACTTTAATTTTGAATTGATGACCTCCAATTGCACCAGTTCGGTTAAATTCAGACATTTCCCTGAGATATCCCTTCTCCAGACCATGGACAAATTTAAAGACCTCGATGAGATCTCCTCTCAGCCTCAAGCCTTATATGTCTAAGTGGAAAACACATCCAATTTCTTCTATCTTTCCTCATACGCCAGGTTGCTTATACCATTAATCATTTTGTAACCCTCTTTTGTACTCTCTCTAAAATCCAACAATCTTTTTCATAACTCGGAGAACAAGCTTGGATGCAGTATTCTAAATGTGGCCTGACATATGCACCATAAAGCTTCCTGATGACTTCCTCACTTCTGTATGATACATTCCTATTTATTTCCCAAAGCATTCTCAGTGCCTTCTTGCTCAGTTTCATCGGCCTCCTTGCTCACCTTTTTTCCTGTGCATTTCCGGATAAGGGCCTCCTCAAATTTCAGGGGCAGTCTCACGGCAGGGGGCGACTGCCCCCGCTGCCCCCACCCCCACCCCCACCCAGGTGGGGACGCCCCTGCTGCTGTATACGATACAGGGATCGACATTCGGAGAAAAAAAATATCCTGAACCAGTTCGGAAAACTTTCCTCCTACCTGGGCAACTTCTGGCTACGTATCTGATCAGGTCAAGCTAGCAAGCAGCCATTTTAAGCAAAACTAACGTACATCTGCAGAATTCGCGAAATCTAGTCTTCTATGACAAGAAACAGCAACTAAATAAAATGGTGTTTGTACGTCTGGAGGCATGACAATATGAGCAACGTCTATGAAATGCATTTTGTATTCGATCACTAAATAAATCGAAAACAGTGTTCCAGGCTGACCAAAAGGTTCTAGGTTCGTTCAAGGTTCAGATCCCGGTGTGATTCCAGCGCAAAAAAAAATGTTTGCACAGACGAAGCAAGAGTGAGTGCACTCGCAACTTTGCCGGATTCAGAGCCACATCGCGATACCCTAAAGGACACCAGTGGCGGTGAGTTGCACACATTTTCAGGGGTGCTTTTCCATTTATTACAATAGGCATTCAATACTTGCAACCTTGCATTCCCGTAGCGTTTTACGTGACCCTAAATATAGCTTCACGGATTTCAGTGCTGCACGGGCACTCCTAAAAGAATACCATTATTCACACATGAAGGGCACTTGCATAATGCAGCCAAATTTCAAATGCAGTACCGAACATACCAAATTGAGGCCTACGCTTGCACGATGGAGGTTCCGGCTGTGGCATGCGCACGTTGCACACACGCGCAGGACAAAACTGTCGGCAGGCGATTAGCCTCCAGAGACGGAACTTCTAAAGAACCAGCGTTTACGATGGATTACTGTGTCGATTCGCGTACTTTCCACTGCCAAGCAGTTCCAGCTAGGCTGGCCGAAGACCGGCCGGACGGGATTGGCAGGCGTCGGCCGGTGATGCAATCTTGCCATTCGGTCCGCAGCGTCACGACCGAGCCTCCGCTCGTCTCCACCAGACCGCACCGCCTCCCCCCCCCCCCACCCGCAACACGAAACAAAACGAAACAAAGAGGAAAAGAGCAGCCCTGCACGCCGGCAATGCAGCGCGGAGGGAGCCGCACTGCCGGCTCCCTCCTGTGTCGGTAGCTCAGTCGGGAGGGGGGGCAGGGGCGGAGACGAGTCGGCCGAGTCGCGAGCGTGCGACACTGAGTCAGCCGGTATGTGGAACCGGTCGGGGGGGGGGGGGGGGGGGCAGGGGCGGAGACGAGTCGGCCGAGTCCAGAGGTGCGACACTGAGTCAGCCGGTATGTGGAACCGGGAGGGGGGGCAGGGGCGGAGACGAGTCGGCCGGGTCGCGGGCGTGCGACACTGAGTCAGCCGGTATGTGGAACCGGTCGGGGGGGGGCAGGGGCGGAGACGAGTCGGCCGGGTCGAGAGCGTGCGACACTGAGTCAGCCGGTATGTGGAACCGGTCGGTCCGGTCCCGACCGGCCGGCCCGCACCCGCCTGTTCGCCGAAGCCTTTCACACACACACACCGTCACGGGTGTGTCCGCTCGTGACTGTGCCCCGCTCCTAGTCCGCCCACACTACCCTGGCTGTCCTGGCAACATCGTGTTACCATTCTTCAAAAAATTTCATCCCACATTTTTTACATTCTCAGAACTGAGAGGATACGATAGTACTTCCGACCAAGCAATGGTGAAATGGCCAATATTTCCGCCAGAACTACCAGTCGAAGGCACATCAGGCGGTCATGTCATGTCATGTCATGTCATGCTATGTCATGTCATTTCACGTCACGACACGTCACGTCATGTTTGGCATGTCTTGTCGTGTCCTGTCATCTTCGCCACCAATATGTGGAAGCTGTGCCTTCTCAATTTTTCTGATGACAATATAAATATGGCAATAAAAAGGTGTCGGTTTGATCACGAACTGAAATGGCCTTCGCGTATGATTAATCAAATTTACGTTATCCATTAGGGTCAGAAGGGTCGGCGCAGGGGATACAACTATGTATACGGGTCGGCACGGAGCTCATTTATGACACCTGCAGTGATCATTTGTATTCTGGGGTCACAGCGGGGTGTCGGACTGCAGTATCCTCGGCAATGAGATGTTTCCCTTCGGGAGAGAGGAAGCAACCTACGGCAGCTGCTGAGATCTGTCTAACAAACCAACCCACCATCTGCTTTATTATCATCTATTATTTGTTATCTTTCATTATTATTCATCTTAATATATGCTGTTATTACCTATTATCAACCTCTACTCCTCTACCTACTTTATGTTGATGTCGGTACGGGGCCGCTTCCGTCGCCCCCCCCCCCCCTCCATCTACCTCCAGTCTTCGGAGCTTACCGTCACCGACTTGTAAGATGGCGCAGACAGAAGATCCAGAGCGCAGCGGCGGACCCAGGAGCCTCGATCGTGGGTGGCTGTCGTGGAGGGACGCTGTCGACTGACAGTCCACTGAGCGAGAGGGAGGCTGTCGCGGAGGGACGCTGTCGACTGACAGTCCACTGAGCGAGAGGGAGGCTGTCGTGGAGGGACGCTGTCGACTGACAGTCCACTGAGCGAGAGGGAGGCTGTCGCGGAGGGACGCTGTCGACTGACAGTCCACTGAGCGAGAGGGAGGCTGTCGTTGGAGGGACGCTGTCGACTGACAGTCCACTGAGCGAGGAGGGGAGGCTGTCGTGGAGGGACGCTGTCGACTGACAGTCCACTGAGCGAGAGGGAGGCTGTCGTGGAGGGACGCTGTCGACTGACAGTCCACTGAGCGAGAGGGAGGCTGTCGTGGAGGCTGTCGACGACAGTCCACTGAGGAGAGGGGCAGATGAGGAGGAGAGGGACGCTGTCGACTGACAGTCCACTGAGCGAGAGGGAGGCTGTCGCGGAGGGACGCTGTCGACTGACAGTCCACTGAGCGCGAGAGGGAGGCTGTCGTGGAGGGACGCTGTCGACTGACAGTCCACTGAGCGAGAGGGAGGCTGTCGCGGAGGGACGCTGTCGACTGACAGTCCACTGAGCGAGAGGGAGGCTGTCGCGGAGGGACGCTGTCGACTGACAGTCCACTGAGCGAGAGGGAGGCTGTCGTGGAGGGACGCTGTCGACTGACAGTCCACTGAGCGAGAGGGAGGCTGTCGCGGAGGGACGCTGTCGACTGACAGTCCACTGAGCGAGAGGGAGGCTGTCGCGGAGGGACGCTGTCGACTGACAGTCCACTGAGCGAGAGGGAGGCTGTCGCGGAGGACGCTGTCGACTGACAGTCCACTGAGCGAGAAGGAGGCTGTCGTGGAGGGACGCTGTCAACCGACAGTCCACTGAGCGAGAGGGAGGCTGTCGCGGAGGCACGCTGTTGAATAACAGTCCACTGAGCGAGAGGGAGGCACACTCAAGGGTTCTGGACGGGCGTCTCTTCCTCAAGTCAGTCTTTGTGATGATATATATATTACCTGCTGGATCGCGCGGATTTTGTCCTTGTGTAAGGGAATTATTTCACACTTGTCCCGGGGTGCTCCATAGAAGGCTCATCAATTTGAATTGTCCATAATGTCTTGTATGTACTTTTTTGTTTGTTAACGTGTCTTCCTCTCCTCCCCCGTATGGCTGTGCCTCCGCGCCACAGCAATGTTTGTTGGAATCCCCCTGATGGTATGCGTGCACCGATAATAGTCTCGGAGACACGTGGGCTCGCCAACTCTGTGTTGCTTTCGCCTGACGGTAGGCCAGGCCATTTAACCAATCGGCGACACATGTACACCCCCCCCCCACATATATATATATATATATATATATATATATATATATATATATATATATATATATATATATATATATATATATATATATATATATATATATATATATATGTGCGTATATGTTATGCTCGCCATTATCATTTGCAGTGCCCATAGCACTCAGCATGGACTTAATCATCACCATAATTGCCAAGCTTTGTCTAAAATTTGATGCTAGACAAAGCTTGGTATCACCCTTTGTCTGGCGTCAAGTGCTAGGCTCGTGCCGAGGAAGTTCTTCAGTAATGTACGCCGAACCAAACCAAACATTCCGGACCGGACAGACGTACGGAAAAGTCCGCAACATCCACAAAGCATGGCATCTTTGTTCAGCAACAAAAGTAGTACATTGTATGGTAGTTCTTCTAAGCCAGGATTATGGGGCATATGCGAGGAAAATAATCACGATTTTTCAACCCTGTTGTGTGTTTAGGCATTTTGTCACCTTCACCAATACAATCTCAATCTCTGCATTTCCAAGAGAGAACACCAACATGATTTTAAAAACAGTGTGCGACGCGCTACCTGGCCTCCCAAATAATGTCCGATGTTTATGTCTTTCGTTGCTGGTTAACCGCCCAGGTGAGTAAAAATATGTGTTATCTTTCGCAAAATTAAGAAATTCCACGTTTGCCCGTTCTCGGTGTAAAACAATTACAGATACGCGCTTCAAATTCTCAAGTTTCCATTTTTCAACAGCTTTTAAAATTAGCAATGTGTAATTTATTATTCTTCGATACATACGTGAAGGCCTTGGTCAAATTGGGTGTTTATCTTGTTTTGGGAACGTCCGAAATATCGCGCGTGAGAACACCAGCTTCTTACACCAAAGTGTAAGAAGTTGGTGATAGAGTAAGAAGTAAGAAGTTCGTGAAATGAACACCACATTCAGCTGACCCATCCGCACTAATCCTAGAGTAACTCGGAAGCGCAACAACCATGTCCGAGGTCGAGTCATTTCAGCAGTTCAAACTACTTTGGAAAGTATATTGCCTTATCCAGGCACGCTAGCTGAGTTGCCCATCATTGCCAGCATCACATCCAGCATCACCAGCATCTCCCCCAGCACTACCCCCACCCCTACCCCGCCCCAAGCACCACATCCAGCATTGGTCAATTGTTGCCAATACGTGAGAATATTAGTACAATATTAGTCGTCGATAACTTGCGATTTCCGCGAGAACCGCCCGACATTTTGCCTGGTTGCGGCTGGTGATCTGGCACGACATTTCAGAATGTTCTAAACCATGAGGTCGTGGAGGGATGTCCCATCAGTTATGCCAAGTGTGTTGTAAGCAGCTTTCCATCGCCGAGAATAAAATATTGGAGAGGGGGAGGGGGTACAGTAGCCTCCTGCAAGGACAACGGTTAAAATAAGCCAATTCATTCCTCCACACAAGCTGCGAAAAATGCGGACGGGCTTAGGAGGCTCCTGTTGCTCTCAAATACTATGACAAAGGGGCTTCTTTCACCACCCTGGGAGGGGATAATTTTGAACCAGACAAACAAGGTATCGCAATGTATTGTATTGTATTTGTCATCATGTCCATCCGGGTGTGTACAGCTCTTTCAAGATATTTCGTCAAGCAGTCATTCAACGACCCATTTAACGCTTTCCCAACAAAAAACGGACGAATGTTGTTTGTCCGTTACCACACCGAGGCGGTAATCACACCAGGTGAGACATCGAGGCGGCGCCGGCACCCTGTCGCTGTACGCCGTGGTGGTGGCTGTTTGCGCGACCTGCTCTGACCGCCGCCGAGATCTGCCGCCAGTTCCCGGTTCAGCGGCCTCTGCCGTCCCCGTCGCCGCCGAACTGGCGTCGAAATCGCCGCCGGCCCGGCCGCTGATTGGCAGCACGAGAGCCGGCCACCTGAGCTGCGGCCGCGTCGCGGATGGGGCGCGGCCCAGCTCCGGCGCGCTGGAAAGCCCGCGACGTCTTGACGCGCGCGTGCGCGCCGCGGCCCGATTGTCGGGAGCGGTTCGCACACGCGCCTCCGCCACTAAACGCCACCAAGGTTAATAGACAGACGGCGGTTACCGCGAACCACCCTGCAGCCAGGTGGATCCACTATTCGGGCACTGGACCGGCTCGGCCCGCCTCACCTGCGACCGGATTAACGAGTGACTGCGGCGCGCGACTCGGGCCGGCGACGGCCAGCACCGGGAAATCCTGTTCCGAAGGAGAGCGTATTTATTCGGAGTGGCGGCTGAGCCGGCAGACTCGCACCTCCCGTGCCAGCATGAAGACGTTCTGTGCGGTGTCCGTGCTGCTGGCGGTGGCCAGCATGGCCAGCGGCCAGCAGCTGCTCAGCAACACCTGCCTCGGCTGCATCTGCGAGGCGTCCACCGCCTGCAACACATCGCTGGGCTGCATCAACGGCTACTGCGGCCCGTTCCTCATCTCGCAGCCGTTCTTCGACGACTCGCAGCTGCTGCTGGAGGCCAACTTCGCGTCCTACACGTTCGCGACGTGCACCAGCGACCCGTTCTGCTCGGCGGCCGTCATCCGCAAGTACATGGCCCGGTTCGGCCGCGACTGCAACGGCGACGGCGCTCAGACGTGCTCCGACTACGCGCTCATCCACAAGACCGGCCCCAAGGGCTGCGTCAACAACCGGGCCGCCACGGACAGCGAGTACTGGCGCCGCTTCCAGGCGTGCCTCAGCTTCTTCCCGAACGCGTAGGCGGCTGAGGAGTGACCGACGACGCCGGCGCGTGTCGAGCCGAACTCGCGACGCCGAGCGCGCGGCCCAGAGGTGCCAAGAGGCGAGCCCGCCAGAGAGCCGCTGACGAGCCGGAGCCACCTGCCCAGGGGTGCCCCGACCGAGGACCGGCTGGCGGTGTCGGACGGTGCGCTGTTCTTGTTGGTGGTCGCGCGCGAGCAGAAGCGCTGCCGGCACGAGCGAGTGAATGTTCCAGCTGATCTGCAGTCCAGCTGTGTACGCGAGATGCGCGAAGCAGAGAGCGAACCAAGCACGTTGAGGCGCTCGCCGACGATGTCCTGTTATGTGGTGCAATCGGAAGCCGTGCATGGAGGATGCAAAATGTTCTGTGATGGTGCTGTCGCTTTAAGCAAGCGTGGTGAAAATCCTTTTGCTCATTGAAATTGCAAAGTAAGAAAATAAACTCAACTTCAACACAAAGCATCGTTTTGTAACGTAGTGGTATTTGCCATTGATATTTGGCAGCCGTAAATGTCGACAGCTTGGATGGCGATGAAACAGGAACACAGTAGATGGCGCACTTGTTATATTTCCAAATGTTTTCAGTTGCTATTTCCAGCTGGCAGGACCTAAACTAGAACTTCGGCTCCACGCTGAGAGCCCCCACCTAAGTTCGAGGAGAATGTGTTCCAAGAACAGATGACTTCATGCTGCAAGGTATGAAGTCATCTGAACGTGGGAGGACATAATTGTGCAATGCTGTTTTGTATGCGATAGCTTCATACCTCGGGGTCAGATGTTGTTAGGAGTGGACGGCCTAGCGTGACTATAAAATCCGAGCGTGCATCCAAATTTCCAACAGCGCAACCGATACAAGAAATGGCCAGCGTTTGCATTATCAGGCGCCCGTGTCTTTGAGCCAGTGTCATCCTATAGGACGCCCCGTGACCTACAGGACACTCAAGCACCAGGATGTGAGCCATGGCCCCCGTCACGGATTTTGGATAGAGGAAGGGGACGATAGTGTAGTTAGATCTATTTTCGCATGAGACGCTAAACAGTGCAATATTGCACTAATGCAATGTCATGCAATGCTCCCTGCTACACGACGTTCCCCACCACGGTGGCACTCATAACAGAAGCCGGAAGGGCACCGCGTGCCACTGGCGTTTCGAGCGCCTCCGCCTTGACTATAACCATTGGCAGAGGTGGTCCAGAGCCGACAGCCAGCCAGCCTTGACGTCAGCTGAAACCTTGAAGCACCGCTCCGGGGCGGTGCGGGCCGTCTGGCGGCGGTTTACGAAACCACTTACCTCGACCCGCCGTCGGTCTTGAACTTGTGACCCTCAGCACGTGACGGTGATGTGTTTTGCAAACAGGAAGGAGGAAGAACGGAGCCGTACGGTGAGTCATCAGTGCTTCAAGCCGACGAAATAAAATTGTTGATATATGCGGAAGGTACGGGGACGTTCAGGTCCAGACTCTGGGGTGTGTAGCGGTTTACAAAATGGTGTTGCGATAGTTAGAGGATCATTCGGACACTCGGAGGCTGTGGCGTAGCCAGGATTTAGTCAATGGAGGCGAACATCTTAAGAGGATACCCCTATATATTGAGGGCGCCACACTTTTCCGAAACCCATCGCATTTCGGTCACTATAATCCCATATTTCGATATATGTATGTATGTACGTATGTATATATGACACACCTAGTTACACCCTGCGGGTGGGTGTCGGACAGCGTGTCGGGCATGACCCCGCTGGAACTATTGACTCACACCGGTGTCCTCGTACATACCGCGGCATCAACTCACCGTATAGCCATAGCACGTCAACCGGCCAAGTAATGTAATGCGGCCACTCAAGCTGTACTGAGACGGCTTAAACACTGTACTTATCGCGCAATAACCAGATGGCGGTCGGGCTAGACGACGCTGCACGTGCGGCACGTGTAATTACATGAAAATGAAACTAGCCGAGGTTTAAATTATCCGGCTCGGGCTTTTCCGTCTCTTCGTTGTCAAACGGGATGCTTGGTGAGGCCGTGACAAAATTTACGGATGTAGGTATATTCGTGGTATGCGTTCGGCTGCAGGCTGCAAGCATATGCAGAGCTTTTCATTCGAGATACTTTGTGGCTTTCGGGTATCTATTTCGCTTCCATTCAAGGCACACTGGAATGTGCTTTCACAGTCCAGCCGTCTGACTACCCATTAAATTAGAGGCTGATGTAGATTTGACTTGCATGTGGGTTTCGTATTGGAAGTGAGTGGCTATTGATTTCAGTAAATGGAATTGCAGCAGAACTAACAGTGATGGATTTGTTAGCGGTTCAGGGGGTCGGTATTTAAAAAGTACTTCGATGCCTAGGTTATAAAAAAAACCGGAAGGAAGCAAATGGAAAGTGGCATTAGCACAATTCTTCTTTCTTCATCCTTTTTATCCTTATGCATCTTTATCATCTTTATCTCCTTAATCCATCATTTGCATTATATTTTGTCATGAAAGGCCTTATTGTTCCGGAAGACGATGATTTAATGTGTCTTGAAGGGAATTCCAGGGAATCCCGACCAACCGCGAAGACCGAGTGTTTTGAAGTCAGTCATTAAGATGGATTTGTCTTCGCTAATTCCAAGCATGCGTGCACTTAAGTAGTACCCCGTTCACACCAACATATTTTTTTTATTGCCGAATTTTGCATGTTTTGATTCACAATAGTTTGTGTGAGATGAATTAGTTGGGCTCACATTGTTGCTCTGCTTCCTCCTCTCATCTGCCGACGTTTTCCATCCACGGCGCGGCGCAGCGGAGCGCGGCTCCTCGACACGGGCCGACGAGCCGGTGTCGTCTCCATCTCCCGCGAGGCGGGCCGGCCTCTGGTGGCGGTCCGCGGGCCGCCGCTGCACGGGCAGGAGGCGTCGCCCATCGCCACTCTCTCCCGGGGAAACCCGAGCTGCCGAGAGCGGAGTCATCACCGCCGGCGGCACGGCTGGTACTGTGGTGACGGCCGCCACCGCTGCTGGTACTGTGGTGACGGCCGCCACCGCTGCTGGTACTGTGGTAACGGCCGCCACCGCTGCTGGTACTGTGGTAACGGCCGCCACCGCTGCTGGTACTGTGGTAACGGCCGCCACCGCTGCTGGTACTGTGGTAACGGCCGCCACCGCTGCTGGTACTGTGGTGACGGCCGCCGCCACCGCCGCTGGTACTGTGGTGACGGCCGCCACCGCTGCTGGTACTGTGGTGACGGCCGCCACCGCTGCTGGTACTGTGGTAACGGCCGCCACCGCTGCTGGTACTGTGGTAACGGCCGCCACCGCTGCTGGTACTGTGGTAACGGCCGCCACCACCACCTCTGGTACTGTGGTAGCGGCCGCCACCGCTGCTGGTACTGTGGTGACGGCCGCCACCGCTGCTGGTACTGTGGTAACGGCCGCCACCGCCGCCGCTGGTACTGTGGTAACGGCCGCCACCGCTGCTGGTACTGTGGTAACGGCCGCCCTGTACGGCCGCCACCGCTGCTGGTACTGTGGTAACGGCCGCCACCACCGCCTCTGGTACTGTGGTGACGGCCGCCACCGCTGCTGGTACTGTGGTAACGGCCGCCACCCACTGTGGTGCGGCCGCCACCGCTGCTGGTACTGTGGTAACGGCCGCCACCGCTGCTGGTACTGTGGTAACGGCCGCCACCGCTACTGTGGTAACCTGTGGTAACGGCCGCCACCACCACCTCTGGTACTGTGGTAACGGCCGCCACCACCCGTACTGTGGTAAGCTGTACTGTGGTAACGGCCGCCACCGCTGCTGGTACTGTGGTAACGGCCGCCACCAGCCACCTCTGGTACTGTGGTAACGGCCGCCACCGCCGCTGGTACTGTGGTAACGGCCGCCACGCCGCTGCTGGTACTGTGGTAACGGCCGCCACCGCTGCTGGTACTGTGGTAACGGCCGCCACCGCCGCTGGTACTGTGGTGACGGCCGCCACCGCTACTGGTACTGTGGTGACGGCCGCCACCGCCGCTGGTACTGTGGTGACGGCCGCCACCGCTGCTGGTACTGTGGTAACGGCCGCCACCGCCACCGCTGTACTGCTGGTACTGTGGTAACGGCCGCCACCGCTGCTGGTACTGTGGTAACGGCCGCCACCGCTGCTGGTACTGTGGTAACGGCCGCCACCCCGCTCTGGTACTGTGGTGACGGCCGCCACCGCTGCTGGTACCGCTGCTGGTACTGTGGTAACGGCCGCCACCGCTGCTGGTACTGTGGTAACGCGGCCGCCACCCCGCTGCTGGTACTGTGGTGACGGCCGCCACCGCTGCTGGTACTGTGGTAACGGCCGCCACCGCTGCTGGTACTGTGCTGCGGCAGCCACTGCTGCTGGTACTGTGGTAACGGCCGCCACCGCTGCTGGTACTGTGATGCGGCAGCCACTGCTGCTGGTACTGTGGTAACGGCTGCCACCGCTGCTGGTACTGTGGTGACGGCCGCCACCGCCGCTGGTACTGTGGTAACGGCCGCCACCGCTGCTGGTACTGTGGTGACGGCCGCCACCGCCGCTGCTGGTACTGTACTGTGGTGACGGCCGCCACCGCTGCTGGTACTGTGGTAGCGGCCGCCACCGCTGCTGGTACTGTGGTGACGGCCGCCACCGCCGCCGCTGGTACTGTGGTGACGGCCGCCACCGCTGCTGGTACTGTGGTAACGGCCGCCACCGCTGCTGGTACTGTGGTACACTGTGGTAACGGCCGCCACCGCTGCTGGTACTGTGGTAACGGCCGCCAGCCGCTGCTGGTACTGTGGTATGTGTGCGGCAGCCACCGCTGGTATTGACGGCCACCGCCGCCGCTGGTACTGTGATGCGGCCGCCACCGCCGCTGGTACTGTTGTAACGGCTGCCACCGCTGCTGGTACTGTGGTAACGGCTGCCACCGCTGCTGGTACTGTGGTAACGGCCGCCACCGCTGCTGGTACTGTGGTAACGGCCGCCACCGCTGCTGGTACTGTGGTAACGGCCTTGATCACAGCTGCTGGACCTGTGATCAAGGCCGCCTGTGCCGCCGCCAGACGCAAACCTGCCGCACCCAGTGAGAGTTCCGCATTTTTCGCAACTTGAGGCGGGAGTGCCAGGTCCGCTCGCGCCATAGCTGTCACTACCCTGTCAAACAGTGACAAATACGCCTGCCGACCGCCGACTTGGGCGCAGGATCGGAGAGTGGTCCACAGGCCTTCCCAGTTTTCGAGGGAAAAGTAATAATAAGCTAGCGTATCGGCATGCCATTACAACATGTCGGTGGATCCAAGCAAAGCCGGCAAGAAAAGGGCAGGCAACACAGGCAACATACTTCGTGAGCTCAAGATTACGTGTACCTGCGCGGCGAGAGGCCCAGGCACGTCATGTGTGTGGTGTGCATGCTCCGACCGTGCTCTCAGCGGTCAGCAGACTGCCCTCGGGCAGTCATCTTAGGTCAACCCGGTCAGCAACCTCGTGCCCATACCGACGGCCACAGGGCAGCCTGGTAAGCGACATCGTGCCCATACCGACGATCACAGGGCAGCCTGGTCAGCGACCTCGTATCCATACCGACGACCACAGGGCAGCCTGGTAAGCGACCTCGTGCCCGTACCGACGACCACATACCCGTCGGCTCAGCTACCTTGTGTTGACGACAGCCAACTGCTGAAATGCTGATGCATAGTCAGCTGGACGACCCGGAGTCTATGTAAGCATTCGGAACGCCATCGTCACACAGTTACGCAGCGTAGAACGATCGTAGAGGGCCTGATCTGGAACAAATGGCCACAACACAGAGAGTCACAGCCGAATTCCGTAAGAAATTGCAATCAAAGTAGAGGGAAAAACAAATAAAACATCAGTGGAAGAAGTTGGCGGTGTGTTCGACGTTTACTCTGTATATCATGGATCACGTGACACGCAAACTATTGGTTAAAATTATTCCTCGGATAAATTTCCGGCCACGTGACGTGGTCTCAGACGAGTATCTCCTGCTATCTGGTATCTCCTGACTGCAGTTCTTCATGTCGCCAATGCATTTCAATACAATTAATACATGCACGACGCACGGTTTTGCAAGCAGTAGTGGGAAAGTGCTGCCATGCCAATGACATCACTATTTCCCGATGAGGCAGGCAACCGAGAAGAGATCTCCTGCTCTTATCTTCGCTTAGCCAACAGTATTCTTCGGAGCTATCTCAAAGTGAAAAATGCGCGACCAAGGGCAGCATTTTGCAACTCGTCGCTGACAAACTTGCATCATTCGTGTTCCTACAGTGATTTACTCGCCACGATTCCTTTTGCAGACAGAGATACAACCTGTGCACAGAGAAACATAGCGTCGTAGTCATACATAAACCTTGAACACCAGTCCAACGTTCCATGGGTGTAGCCACGGTTTCGAAAGCTGGGGACAAAGCAGGGATGCGGTAAGCTTGGAGAGGATAGAGGTGTATCCCCCCCAAAAAAAAATGCCTGTAATTAAGTCCATTCTTTTTCAACGTCTGATTTTTATATTTACCATTGTTTGAAATGATATTTTGCATTCAAGAAGTTCCGCCAAATTAGCAAGTTTCATTCCTTATCACTGCCTATGAACATCTAGCTTCATGTCGTATCTGCAGGGCCAGATTTCACATCACCATAGACCCATGCTGCAAGTATGCTAAACGGTGTCCTCTTGTTGCAGGGAAAACATAAAATATTGGACGATGGTTTTATTGTAACAAATATGAACACGCTGTTTTCCTTGCTTACCTGTCCCTTGCTTTCCTGTTTTACGGAGACACATTTCGATGCAATGACAACCAGGTCGGATAAAGGGTGTGGCACTGAAGGCATGTGCTCCCTCGTAGAAGGTGGCATCCCTTAGGCCGGGAAATGGCGCCCCTCTGAAAAGGTTTCAGTTTACCCGCTCGAATTTTTCAGCCAAAAACGCCTCTGTGAAGGGAAAAACATCCCTTGGAAGGAAAGGCGGCCCCGGAAGGGCCGAGTGTATCTCGGCCCCTTGAATTTTGCAGCCAGATGCGCCCCTCCATGTGCTTTCACAGTAGCGCCGGTCCAAAGAAATGGCGCCCCACCAGACATGCGCTCCCTTGACAATTCCTGGATCTCCTACTGATTACAACATTACTATCTCGTAGTTATATACTCCAGCTGGTTATACAATTGTGCGTATTGACGTGTGGCTTCTCTTCTAAATTTGACTCCTTCCGTTGAACCATTGAGAGGAAAGCGGACAACTTGAGATAAAAATCTACACTTTACATGTCCAGAAGAGCAATGTGGCAGTGTAAATTAATAACCAGCGACGAGAGCGCCGCCCGAGCAGGTTATAACGGGTTTGTTGTTTATTGTTTATTGGTTGGTTCACGACACACTTTATGCACATTCACGGCTAATGGCGCCGCCGACACTGTTTCGCCGGTGGGCCACGGGATTGGGAAATGTCCTGAGTGGCGCTAGAGTCGAATCCGGGACCTTTGGTACCCATAGCCCGACACCTAAACCACTCGGCCATCCCCGCCCCAGGTTATAACGGGATTTATTAGGGGAGCTCCTAATCATATATGATATGAGTGCCTGCTATCACAACGGCTGCAAGCAAAAACGGATTGCATCATTTTATTCCTATTACATTCAAGCATTGTACACACAGCGGACCTTCGATACCTTTGAAATTATTTCGATACCAGAACATTCTGATGCCGTACGGAAAGCCACGTCGAATGACACCCACATAATGCAAGTTGAAACCATAGCGACGAAACGCGAGAACTTTGAAAACCTAAAGCTAACCTTGACCTGAGGCTTGACCTGACCTGTCCCGGGTTGAAATGTTGCTCGAGATTTTCCCACAGGCTATCGCTTAATCCAAACATGGGTATATTTGGAAGAAAACGAAGAAACGCGGGGCGACCAAATAAAGGAACTCGACCATTAACATTGAAAGTTTTCTGAACAGTTTGCTGGAGTACCTCACAGCACGTCGAATGACTCCCACTTCATGAAAATTGAAGACATAGCGACGAGGCGCAATGACTTCGAACCATTTAAGCTAACCTTCGATCTCGTGGTTTGACATTGACATGTTCCGGTATGAGATGTTACTCGAGGTGCACCACGGGCACCTTGACATCAGATGTTGACAGGTTAGGGCGAATAAAAAATGCGAGGTGACCAAAGAAATCGGTGTGACCTTTGCCCTTTGAAATTAGCTCCATTTGATAGCATTATAATACGGCACAAGCCACGTCGAATGACACTGACTTCGTCCAAATTGAACTCATAACGACGAATCGCGAGAACTTCGAATAATTCAAACCAGCCCTTAACCTTAAGGTTTGACCTTGATGAATCCCGGTTTCAAAATGTTATTCAAGGGTTCACCATGGGCTACCACTTGATAGTGGATCTGGGTAGACTTGGGGGAAAACGAAAAAAAACATGAGGCAACGGAAGAAATCGGCTTGAATTTTGACTCGCGAGATATTTCGAAGTATCAACTCTCAATTCGGATGATCAACTTGGTCTTTGCCCTTTCAAAATAACTTGATTGCTTAACCTTCTGATACCGCATAAGTAGCCACGTCGAATGACCCACATTTGATGGAAATTGAAGCGATGGCATCTGAACCATGCGTTCGGTCAATATCGCCTCAATATCACCATCTAATAAATCAAGCTGACATTTCACCTAGAAGGTTGACCTTGACATGTACTGGTTTTAAATGTTGCGCATTGGAAAACGCGTCAAAGACTTACTAAGAAAAACGTGCGCCACAATGGATGCAATACCGTAACGTTGCCCATGAAGAAAACACATTTTGCTCTAACGTACGTCCTTTCAATTTGTTTCGTGCATTCCACGGAAGCGGGCAAGTCACTTCGAAATGAATTGCAATGACTGTTTAAAGTTTGACGTGTAATATCGCGTGAACAAGGTGAGCGACAGCGGTGGAATGTTGACAGGCTGTCAGCATGGCGTTTATTAAACAAAGTAGTGTTATCAATGGAGCAACACTATTTGATCACTTTAGAGGTCGCCGAGGCATTATATTCTTCTCTTCCATTACAATACCTGACATTGCGAAGAAAAAAAAGACATCGTAAGCAATGGCTGCTGCCATCTGCGGCGCCATCGTCACGTATGTGTGTGTGGGGGGGGGGGGGTGCGTCCCAATACCTGTAGTGTAGCCGCATCTGTATGTAGCTTTGCCCAATGGGTGTTGCATAAAAGGAACCAGGAGAAAATTTCTGCTATGGGCACCCCAATGATATCCCGGTGTACAACATAAGGTTCGCATTGTGTGTGACCGGTAATGCGCATGAATTGTTCTTGACAAACGTTTATCAATACCACCAATGAATGCTGCGGAACATGTCACATGCAAACCGGATACTATACTCACCATTGCGTGCGAGATTGTGAAAGTTGAGCTTCTGGTTGATATGTTTCATTCTGAACGAACACGAATACGCGGCAAGTGTTTTGGAACTTCGCTGGCTGCCGGACACAATTTCGGCATCATCTGATTATTGATGAAGTCACCGTATCTGATAGTCACGTTTACATGCAAGCATGACGTGGGACTTTCTCCGGAACAGCGGTGCCGTCCGAGTTTGACACGTTGTTCGGTGGGTGGTGGTTGTACGCTGCCGTCGCGCTGGGAGCTAAGAGGGTCCACTTAGCGGCTTTTGTTAACGGCACGACGGCGTAATCGCCTGATCTTCATCACATCATCAAGGACATCATCTTCGTCCGCGTGGTGTCTCGCGGCCGCACCTGAACGTGCCAGGCAGTCCCAGGCCGCCCGCCGTCCGACCCTGTCAGCACTTGAAGCTGCTGCCGTGTCCAGCCTCCATCTCGGGTGCACGTTAATCAAGCCTGGACCGTCGAAAATCGCGCCTGAGGCGCTCGTCCTGGGAACGTAGGCCGCACGATCCTGTCTCCATAGTGGAGGTCGACTCCGGCAGCATCTTCATCCTAAGGGTTTACTCCGTTCGGTTTTGCCCCTATCTGAAGGTAGCCACGGATCTCACTTCCTACGTTAGCCGGCGGCCGGCTGTTTCCCATGTCAATTTGTCGCCCCACCCCCTCTCCGTCCTTCACCCTCCAGATCGCATCTCAGTCGCAGGTCAAATTATGTTCAGTTCTGAATGCATTATTACCAGGCAGAGCTGGGCGGCTATGACCGGACTGCGTTCGGCTTCAGGTGGGTGAGGGAGCCGAGCTGGCCCCTGGCACCCTCGCCAGTCCTGGGCTACTATAGGTGCGACCTGCACAGCCGACACGAAAACCGCCGAGTTCAGTAGACTAACCGAACCATTTTCTTTCTGCTCCTTGTCCAACTGAGTCACATTTCCTGTCTTAACAGAGTGGATCCAGGCTAGCGTATGAAGGCTGGTAGGGAGGATGGGGTGGGGCTTAGCCCGGTGTTTCTTGGTGAGGAGTGAGTGTTATGGAAAGTTCATGCCTTCAGTTGAGAATGTCCTGCGTAGGTCCTTGCACGCAAATTGGCAGATGGGAAAAAATGTAATTTGGCGAATGGAAGACTAATGCAACCACCGTTATTCAGAAAATTGATGGTTGAATTTCGTTTCCGATACCAGAACCTATGCAATTTTAAATTGGGTTTAGGTTCACAAAATGTAGATGCATCGTTCATACGAGTTTATGTCCTTCAAACAGGTTTGGATTCATAAGAAAACTACGAATTGGTGAGAGATTAGATGAGTAGACATATTAGATTGCGTATAGATATGTAAATTATTAGATATTCGATAACATACAGATGGCGGTATGACAACTCACTGTAACCTAGCATCATAAAGATAGGTTCCCGTTCGCCTTTATGTTGTACAGAATTAGAGATGCGTGTGTTTGAACATGTGCACGTGCTTACATCTGCATTAGCATGTCAATGCATCAGCTCAACCCACATCACATGTGTCTGCACGTGCCAGTGAGCAGTGGCACAACCAAGCTAACCGAATAAAAACAAACAAAAGGGCACTCTCAGCATGCTAACTGGATGGAAACTTCCCACCTAGCCGATTCGTCTTCCCACCTGGTCGTTTTGCTTATTTTGCCGTGCTCCTCCCAATGTTCTCTGCTATTATTGATACAGGTGCCATATTTTATTGGCACAAGTACCCCTATTCCAATCTATCTCCAGGTTTCTGACCATATATGGTCAGAAACTGGGATGCCAGAAGCCTATAGGCTTCTTATTACACCCAGTGACATTTCACTAAGGATGTCCTGAAACAAACCACAAATTACCTAACGGGCCAATTTAGTCAAACGAATGTAGTGAACGATATGCCGGCACTGTTCTTCAAATTGGTAGCGCGTAATTGAGCAGCATCTTTCCGATGAATTGAGCAGATCTCAGCCCAACCAACTGTAGGCGGGTGTGCCAGGCGCAGGTACCACCTCCTACCACAGGTCAGGGGCGTAGCCAGGCATTGTTCAAGGAAGGGCGGATTTTGCGAAGGGGCCCAGACTACCGCAATATTATTTCACTACCCGAATTTCGGCCAATTAATTTCGAAAATTGGATCGTCCGTCGTCAGTGTTGAACCGCCCGTCGGCAGTGGTGACCATCCGTCGGTAGTGGTGACCATCCGTCGGCAGTGGTGGCCACCGTCCGTCAGTAGTGGTGACCATCCGTCGGCAGTGGTGACCATCCGTCAGCAGTGGTGACCATCCGTCGGCAGTGGTGACCATCCGTCGGCAGTGGTGACCATCCGTCAGGTGGCCATCCGTCGGCAGTGGTGACCATCCGTCGCGTGCTGCCGCGAGTAGTGGACCGGCGGGTGACCATCGTGGTAGTGGTGGCCATCGTCGGCAGTGGTGGCCATCCGTCGGCAGTGGTGGCCATCCGTCGGTAGTGGTGACCATCCGTCAGTAGTGGTGGCCATCCGTCGGCAGTGGTGACCATCCGTCGGCAGTGGTGGCCACGTCGGGTGGTGGCCATCCGTCGGCAGTGGTGACATCCGTCGGTGGTGACCATCCGTCGGTAGTGGTGGCCATCCGTCGGCAGTGGTGACCATCCGTCGGTAGTGGTGACCATCCGTCGGCAGTGGTGACCATCCGTCACAGTGGTCCATCCGTCGGCAGTGGTGACCACCGTGCAGTGGGACCGTCCGTCAGTAGTGGTGGCCATCCGTCGACAGTGGTGGCCATCCGTCGGTATGGTGGCCATCCGTCGGCAGTGGTGACCACCCGTCGGCAGTGGTGGCCATCGTCGGCAGTGGTGACCTCGTCGGCAGTGGTGACCACCCGTCGGCAGTGGTGACCGTCCGTCGCAGTGGTGACCATCCGTCGGTAGTGGTGGCCGTCCGTCGGCAGTGGTGACCATCCGTCGGCAGTGGTGACCATCCGTCGGCAGTGGTGGCCATCCGTCGGCAGTGGTGACCATCCGTCGGTAGTGGTGGCCATCCGTCGGCAGTGGTGGCCATCCGTCGGCAGTGGTGGCCATCCGTCGGCAGTGGTGACCATCCGTCGGCAGTGGTGACCATCCGTCGGCAGTGGTGACCATCCGTCAGCAGTGGTGGCCATCCGTCGGCAGTGGTGGCCATCCGTCGGCAGTGGTGGCCATCCGTCGGCAGTGGTGACCATCCGTCGGCAGTGGTGACCGTCCGCAGTAGTGGTGACCATCCGTCGCAGTGGTGAACCATCCGTCGGTAGTGGTGGCCATCCGTCGACAGTGGTGGCCATCCGTTGGTGTGGTGGCCATCCGTCCGGCAGTGGTGGCCATCCGTCGGCAGTGGTGCTGGGCCATCCGTGAGTGGACATCGTTGGTAGTGGTGCCATCCTGCCTTCGGCAGTGGTGACCATCCGTCGGCAGTGGTGGCCATCCGTCGGCAGTGGTGACCATCCGTCGGCAGTGGTGGCCATCCGTCGGCAGTGGTGACCATCCGTCGGTAGTGGTGGCCGTCCGTCGGCAGTGGTGGCCATCCGTCGGCAGTGGTGACCATCCGTCGGCAGTGGTGCCATCCGTCGGCAGTGGTGGCCATCCGTCGGTAGTGGTGACCATCCGTCGGCAGTGGTTCCATCGTGGGCCATCCGTGGTAGTGGTGACCATCCGTCGGCAGTGGTGGCCATCCGTCGGCAGTGGTGGCCATCGTCGGTAGTGGTGACCATCCGTCGGCAGTGGTGCCATCCGTCGGCAGTGGTGGCCATCCGTCGGCAGTGGTGACCATCCGTCGGCAGTGGTGGCCATCCGTCGGCAGTGGTGGCCATCCGTCGGCAGTGGTGGCCATCCGTCGGTAGTGGTGGCCGTCCGTTGGCAGTGGTGGCCATCCGTCGGCAGTGGTGACCATCAGTCGGCAATGGTGGCCATCCGTTTGCAGTGGTGGCCATCTGTCGGCAGTGGTGACCATCCGTCGGCAGTGGTGACCATCCGTCGGCAGTGGTGACCATCGCGGTGCAGTGGTGGCCATCCGTCGGCAGTGGTGGCATCATCCGTCGGAGTGGTGACCATCCGTCGGCAGTGGTGACCATCCGTCGGGAGTGGTGACCATCCGTCGCCAGTGGTGACCATCCGTCGGCAGTGATGACCATCCGTCGGCAGTAGTGGTGACCATCCGTCGGCAGTGGTGACCATCCGATGGCAGTGGTGGACCATGGCTTCCTTCAGAAGCTTTGTAGATGCCTGGCCCTTGGTGAGTTGCGCGCTTGCCCATAGAACGGTATCGAAGTCAATTTCATTAGTTCGTTGGATGTACATTCGGCTTAATAAAAAGGGGTGCTGCTGCTTACTTCTTCAGGCAAACAAGCAGAAAGACATGTATTAAGGCCATCCACAATTCACTTGTGGCCTCACGTCATACAGATATAAAGAAGTCGGCAGAAGTATCTCTACATTCAGATATTGTCCACAAGCAGCCATAAAAACAGACATAAAATGGGCGCTAAATGCCTCCACAGTCCGGCTTCCTACGCAGGTGACGCTTTAGGTGCGTTCCAAACAGGGGGATGGGTAGCCGCATCAGACCAGGCGGCAAGGCAATGTATTCTCTAGCCGCGCGACTACAAAAACGTCGCTTGCCGATGTCGGTTCGCAGTCTGGTCGTGGGCAGATCGCTGTCTTGCCTGGTGGTCCTGTCACGTGTCTGTGATACCGGAGCAAATTCAGAGGCTAGTGACTGGCTCACCCAGGCGACGCACCTTCTGCAACAAGGTAAGCGTGTGGTACTGAACGAGGTTCCACGTGCTCAGTCAGCCAAATTTCTCCAGCAGATCCGATACATGATTAATTTTTTCGGCCGAAAATTACTTTTGCTGCATCGTTAATAATGTTTTGGATGCCAGACAGATTCCTTTGCGTTCCATTGTCGTACACCAAAATATAATACCAGATTTGCGAAAGGCAAGGCACTGACTAAAGAGGAGATGACAGCGGACGGCAGGTAGCTCCTCAGATACGACATACCACTCAGAGTACCGAAGGTGGAGACGTGGGAGTCTCAGCTGAGAGAGCGGTCAAAGATTAATCCGACATGTTTTGCTTCCGAGATGGGAGTTAGATCGTGATCACGAAATCTTACGGTAATTTCGGGGGAATGGCGCAAATCTTGCTGACTTCTCAGCAGCATCAGTTGAGTCTTTCCGGCATTCACTTTGAGGCCATTTGCACGAAACTGTGAGTCAAGAGAGGCTAGAACATATTCCATCCTAGTGACGATGTTTCGAAATTCCGATTTCTTGCCACTAACTAAAACTTGGGTGTCGTCCGCATATTGGACTACCACTGCACCTTCAACGAACAGACTGAGGTCGTTCGCGAAGATGCAGTGGAGAAACGGGCCGAGAGCAGATTCCTGAAGGACACCAATGCCGTTGGTAAGCGGAGTAGACTTTGAGATTGCCCAGATTGTCAGTGAGGTTGACACTCTGGACATGATCGAAAAGGTATTCAGAGAACCAAGAAGTGTCGATACCGTGCATGCTTAAGTTAGTCAAGACTCTCGAGTGATCAATCACATGAAAGCATTTGTCCAAGTCTAGCAGACAAAGAAAGGATAACTCTCCTCGGTCATTGGCGGATGGGATATGATCGGACATGGAAGTCAGCGCGGTTTCTGTCGAGTGACGTGGACGGAAACCGTGCTGGGTTGAGGACAGGAGGTGGTTTTGGGGCATGTAACTGTAGAGCTGCTGGTGAATGGCACGCTCTACAATTTTAGCAATGACAGGGACTACGGGAATAGGACGGTAGTTAGAAGGGCTGGTAGGATCGCTCGACATAAGGATAGGATGAACAAGGGAATGCTTCCAGGGTCGAGGAACATAATAAGAAGAAATGCTGGAGTTGACCAAATACAGGAGCACCGTGCCGATCGCGTCAAAGGACAGGCGCACCATGTGTATGCTGACCCTGTCCTCGCCGCAAGCCGACGAGCCGCTCATCTCCAGGATGACGGTCCTCAGCTCTGACAGCGTCTGAAGTGCCACACAAAACGCACAGGAGCCAACACGTGGTAGACAGCATGCTAGGTCTGGCATCTCTCCTAACTCTCTAACCTCACTCGCAAGACACGGACCAATGCTAACGAAATAGTTGTTCAGTTCCGGAATTTCCGTTCCTGTATGCCCATCATTGAACTGGTCGCCACCTTTGATGAAAATGTGCAAATGAACACATGAATTCAGAGCTTATTCCGACCGAACACTCTGGCAAAAGTTTCAACGGGTAGCTTCACTACCATAAACATGTATGACTGGTTATCAATATGCATGATGCACGCACCAACCAATCAGTGGGCTCTTGCGACTGGGAGACTGGATGACGTGCCCAGAAATGGGCACGTCATCCAGTCATTGATACGGAATATAACAACGGGTGTGTGTTCTGCTTACAAAGAAGCGCCAAACCTGCACCCCTACTCTGGAACGGCGGCCGGCGTGCTTATTTCGCTATGATCGTTACGTGCAATGCACCGCTGGGCTATTCTGCAGATTGACCGTTACTTTATCTTCAGTTCCACGTCGCAACAGCCAGCGGTCCGCCTGGATGGTGTCGGTAACCTGTTGTGACTGTCTTGACCTGACCTGTCCCGGGTTGAAATGTTGCTCGAGGTTTTCCCACAGGCTATCGCTTAATACCAAATATGGGTTTAATTGGGAGAAAACGAAGAAACGCTCATTTATTTGGTCGCCCCGACCAAATAAATGAGCTCGACCGTTAACTTTGAAAGTTAAGGTGATTTTTTTACAGTTTGCTGGAGTACCTCACAGCACGTCGAATGACTCCCACTTCATGAAAATTGAAGACATAGCGACGAGGCGCGAGGACTTCGAACCATTTAAGCTAACCTTCGATCTCGTGGTTTGACATTGACATGTTCCGGTATGACATGTTACTCGAGGTGCACCACGGGTTATTGCTTGATATCAGATGTTGACAGGTTAGAGCGAAGAAAAAATGCGAGGTGACCAAAGAAATCGGTGTGACCTTTGCCCTTTGTAATTTGCTCCATTTGATAGCATTATAATACGGCACAAGCCACGTCGAATGACATTGACTTCGTCAAAATTGAACTCATAGCGACGAATCGCGAGAACTTCGAGTAATTCAAACCAGCCTTTAACCTTAAGGTTTGACCTCGATGAATCCCGGTTTCAAAATGTTATTCAAGGGTTCACCATGGGCTACCACTTGATAGTGGATCTGGGTAGGCTTGGGGGAAAACGAAAGAAACATGAAGCGACGGAAGAAATCGGCTTGAATTTTGACTCGCGAGATATTTCGAAGTATCAACTCTCAATTCGGATGATCAACTTGGTGTTTGCCCTTTCAAAATAACTTGATTGCTTAACCTTCTGATACCGCATAAGTAGCCACGTCGAATGACCCCCATTTGATGGAAATTGAAGCGATGGCATCTGAACCTCGCGTTCGGTCAATATCGCCTCAATATCACCATCTAATAAATCAAGCTGACATTTCACCTAGAAGGTTGACCTTGACATGTACTGGTTTGAAATGTTGCACATTGGAAAACGCGTCAAAAAACTTATTAAAAACGTGCGCCACAATGGATGCAATACCGTAACGTTGCCCATGAAGAAAACACATTTTGCTCTAACGTACGTCCTTTCAATTTGTTTCGTGCATTCCACGGAAGCGGGCAAGTCACTTCGAAATGAATTGCAATGACTGTTTAAAGTTTGACGTGTAATATCGCGTGAACAAGGTGAGCGACAGCGGTGGAATGTTGACAGGCTGTCAGCATGGCGTTTATTAAACAAAGTAGTGTTATCAATGGAGCAACACTATTTGATCACTTTAGAGGTCGCCGAGGCATTATATTCTTCTCTTCCATTACAATACCTGACATTGCGGAAAAAAAGACATCGTAAGCAATGGCTGCTGCCATCTGCGGCGCCATCGTCACGTATGTGTGTGTGGGGGGTGCGTCCCAATACCTGTAGTGTAGCCGCATCTGTATGCAGCTTTGCCCAATGGGTGTTGCATAAAAGGAACCAGGAGAAAATTTCTGCTATGGGCACCCCAATGATATCCCGGTGTACAACATAAGGTTCGCATTGTGTGTGACCGGTAATGCGCATGAATTGTTCTTGACAAACGTTTATCAATACCACCAATGAATGCTGCGGAACATGTCACATGCAAACCGGATACTATACTCACCATTGCGTGCGAGATTGTGAAAGTTGAGCTTCTGGTTGATATGTTTCATTCTGAACGAACACGAATACGCGGCAAGTGTTTTGGAACTTCGCTGGCTGCCGGACACAATTTCGGCATCATCTGATTATTGATGAAGTCACCGTATCTGATAGTCACGTTTACATGCAAGCATGACGTGGGACTTTCTCCGGAACAGCGGTGCCGTCCGAGTTTGACACGTTGTTCGGTGGGTGGTGGTTGTACGCTGCCGTCGCGCTGGGAGCTAAGAGGGTCCACTTAGCGGCTTTTGTTAACGGCACGACGGCGTAATCGCCTGATCTTCATCACATCATCAAGGACATCATCTTCGTCCGCGTGGTGTCTCGCGGCCGCACCTGAACGTGCCAGGCAGTCCCAGGCCGCCCGCCGTCCGACCCTGTCAGCACTTGAAGCTGCTGCCGTGTCCAGCCTCCGTCTCGGGTGCACGTTAATCAAGCCTGGACCGTCGAAAATCGCGCCTGAGGAGCTCGTCCTGGAGAACGTAGGCCGCACGATCCTGTCTCCATAGTGGAGGTCGACTCCGGCAGCATCTTCATCCTAAGGGTTTACTCCGTTCGGTTTTGCCCCTATCTGAAGGTAGCCACGGATCTCATTTCCTACGTTAGCCGGCGGCCGGCTGTTTCCCATGTCAATTTGTCGCCCCCCCCCCCTCTCCATCCTTCACCCTCCAGATCGCATCTCAGTCGCAGGTCAAATTCTGTTCAGTTCTGAATGCATTATTACCAGGCAGAGCTGGGCGGCTATGACCGGACTGCGTTCGGCTTCAGGTGGGTGAGGGAGCCGAGCTGGCCCCTGGCACCCTCGCCAGTCCTGGGCTATTATAGGTGCGACCTGCACAGCCGACACGAAAACCGCCGAGTTCAGTAGACTAACCGAACCATTTACGTTCTGCTCCTTGTCCAACTGAGTCACATTTCCTGTCTTAACAGAGTGGATCCAGGCTAGCGTATGAAGGCTGGTAGGGAGGATGGGGTGGGGCTTAGCCAGATGTTTCTTGGTGAGGAGTGAGTGTTATGGAATGTTCATGCCTTCAGTTGAGAATGTCCTGCGTAGGTCGTTGCACGCAAATTGGCAGACTGGAGAAAATATAATTTGGCGAATGGAAGACGAATGCAACCACCGTTATTCACAAAATTGATGGTTGAATTTCGTTTCCGATACCAGAACCTATGCAATTTTAAATTGGGTTTAGGTTCACAAAATGTAGATGCATCGTTCATACGAGTTTATGTCCTTCAAACAGGTTTGGATTCATAAGAAAACTACGAATTGGTGAGAGATTAGATGAGTAGACATATTAGATTGCGTATAGATATGTAGATTATTAGATATTCGATAACATACAGATGGCGGTATGACAACTCACTGTAACCTAGCATCATAAAGATAGGTTCCCGTTCGCCTTTATGTTGTACAGAATTAGAGATGCGTGTGTTTGAACATGTGCACGTGCTTACATCTGCATTAGCATGTCAATGCATCAGCTCAACCCACATCACATGTGTCTGCACGTGCCAGTGAGCAGTGGCACAACCAAGCTAACCGAATAAAAACAAACAAAAGGGCACTCTCAGCATGCTAACTGGATGGAAACTTCCCACCTAGCCGATTCGTCTTCCCACCTGGTCGTTTTGCTTATTTTGCCGTGCTCCTCCCAATGTTCTCTGCTATTATTGATACAGGTGCCATATTTTATTGGCACAAGTACCCGCTATTCCAATCTATCTCCAGGTTTCTGACCATATATGGTCAGAAACTGGGATGCCAGAAGCCTATAGGCTTCTTATTCCGCACACCCAGTGACATTTCACTAAGGATGTCCTGAAACAAACCACAAATTACCTAACGGGCCAATTTAGTCAAACGAATGTATGAACGATATGCCGGCACTGGTCTTCAAATTGGTAGCGCGTAATTGAGCAGCATCTTTCCGAAGAATTGAGCAGATCTCAGCCCAACCAGCTGTAGGCGGTGTGCCAGGCGCAGGTACCACCTCCTACCACAGGTCAGGGGCGTTGCCAGGCACTGTTCAAGGAAGGGAGGATTTTGCGAAGGGGCCCAGACTACCGCAATATTATTTCACTACCCGAATTTCGGCCAATTAATTTCGAAAATTGGATCGCCCGTCGTCAGTGTTGAACCGCCCGTCGGCAGTGGTGACCATCCGTCGGCAGTAGTGGTGACCATCCGTCGGCAGTGGTGGCCATCCGTCGGCAGTGGTGACCATCCGTCGGCAGTGGTGGCCATCCGTCGGCAGTGGTGGCCATCCGTCGGCAGTGGTGACCATCCGTCGGCAGTGGTGACCGTCCGTCAGTAGTGGTGACCATCCGTCGCCAGTGGTGAACCATCCGTCGGTAGTGGTGGCCATCCGTCGGCAGTGGTGACCATCCGTCAGCAGTGGTGGCCATCCGTCAGCAGTGGTGACCATCCGTCGGCAGTGGTGACCATCCGTCGGCAGTGGTGACCGTCCGTCAGTAGTGGTGACCATCCGTCGCCAGTGGTGAACCATCCGTCGGTAGTGGTGGCCATCCGTCGGCAGTGGTGACAATCCGTCGGCAGTGGTGACCATCCGTCGGCAGTGGTGGCCATCCGTGGCAGTGGTGACCATCCGTCGGCAGTGGTGGCCATCCGTCGGCAGTGGTGACCATCCGTCGGTAGTGGTGGCCATCCGTCGGCAGTGGTGACCATCCGTCGGCAGTGGTGGCCATCCGTCGGTAGTGGTGGCCATCCGTCGGCAGTGGTGACCATCCGTCGGCAGTGGTGGCCATCCGTCGGCAGTGGTGACCATCCGTCGGCAGTGGTGACCATCCGTCGGCAGTGGTGACCATCCGTCAGCAGTGGTGACCATCCGTCGGCAGTGGTGACCATCCGTCGGCAGTGGTGGCCATCCGTTGGCAGTGGTGGCCATCCGTCGGCAGTGGTGGCCATCCGTCGGCAGTGGTGACCATCCGTCGGCAGTGGTGGCCATCCGTCGGCAGTGGTGACCATCCGTCGACAGTGGTGACCGTCCGTCAGTAGTGGTGGCCATCCGTCGGTAGTGGTGGCCGTCCGTCGGCAGTGGTGACCATCCGTCGGTAGTGGTGGCCGTCCGTCGGCAGTGGTGACCATCCGTCGGTAGTGGTGGCCGTCCGTCGGCAGTGGTGACCATCCGTCGGTAGTGGTGGCCGTCCGTCGGTAGTGGTGGCCGTCCGTCGGTAGTGGTGGCCGTCCGTCGGCAGTGGTGGCCGTCCGTCGGTAGTGGTGACCATCCGTCGGTAGTGGTGACCATCCGTCGGCAGTGGTGGCCATCCGTCGGCAGTGGTGGCCATCCGTCGGCAGTGGTGGCCGTCCGTCGGCAGTGGTGGCCATCCGTCGGCAGTGGTGACCATCCGTCGGCAGTGGTTGCCATCCGTCGGTAGTGGTGACCATCCGTCGGCAGTGGTGGCCATCCATTTGCAGTGGTGGCCATCTGTCGGCAGTGGTGACCATCCGTCGGCAGTGGTGGCCATCCGTCGGTAGTGGTGACCATCCGTCGGCAGTGGTGGCCATCCGTTTGCAGTGGTGGCCATCTGTCGGCAGTGGTGACCATCCGTCGGCAGTAGTGGTGACCATCCGTCGGCAGTGGTGGCCATCCGTCAGCAGTGGTGGCCATCCGTCGGTAGTGGTGGCCGTCCGTCGGCAGTGGTGGCCATCCGTCGGCAGTAGTGGTGACCATCCGTCGGCAGTGGTGGCCATCCGTCGGCAGTGGTGGCCATCCGTCGGTAGTGGTGGCCATCCGTCGGCAGTGGTGACCATCAGTCGGCAATGGTGGCCATCCGTTTGCAGTGGTGGCCATCTGTCGGCAATGGTGACCATCCGTCGGGAGTGGTGACCATCCGTCGGGAGTGGTGACCATCCGTCGCCAGTGATGACCATCCGATGGCAGTGATGACCATCTGTCGGCAGTAGTGGTGACCATCCGTCGGGAGTGGTGACCATCCGATGGCAGTGGTGGACCATGGCTTCCTTCAGAAGCTTTGTAGATGCCTGGCCCTTGGTGAGTTGCGCGCTTGCCCATAGAACGGTATCGAAGTCAATTTCATTAGTTCGTTGGATGTACATTCGGCTTAATAAAAAGGGGTGCTGCTGCTTACTTCTTCAGGCAAACAAGCAGAAAGACATGTATTAAGGCCATCCACAATTCACTTGTGGCCTCACGTCATACAGATATAAAGAAGTCGGCAGAAGTATCCTACATTCAGATATTGTCCACAAGCAGCCATAAAAGCAGACATAAAATGGGCGCTAAATGCCTCCACAGTCCGGGTTCCTACGCAGGTGACGCTTTAGGTGCGTTCATGGGCGCTGTATAACCACTGCAGTTGATGCGCCCGAAAACCCAAATAACTAACTAACTTTAGGTGCGTTCCAAACAGGGGGATGGGTAGCCGCATCAGACCAGGCGGCAAGGCAATGTATTCTCTAGCCGCGCGACTACAAAAACGTCGCTTGCCGATGTCGGTTCGCAGTCTGGTCGTGGGCAGATCGCTGTCTTGCCTGGTGGTCCTGACACGTGTCTGTGATACCGGAGCAAATTCAGAGGCTAGTGACTGGCTCACCCAGGCGACGCACCTTCTGCAACAAGGTAAGCGTGTGGTACTGAACGAGGTTCCACGTGCTCAGTCAGCCAAATTTATCCAGCAGATCCGATACATGATTAATTTTTTCGGCCGAAAATTACTTTTGCTGCATCGTTAATAATGTTTTGGATGCCAGACAGATTCTTTTGCGTTCCATTGTCGTACACCAAAATATAATACCAGATTTGCGAAAGTGCCAAGGCACTGACTAAAGAGGAGATGACAGCGGACGGCAGGTAGCTCCTCAGATACGACATACCACTCAGAGTACCGAAGGTGGAGACGTGGGAGTCTCAGCTGAGAGAGCGGTCAAAGATTAATCCGACATGTTTTGCTTCCGAGATGGGAGTTAGATCGTGATCACGAAATCTTACGGTAATTTCGGGGGAATGGCGCAAATCTTGCTGACTTCTCAGCAGCATCAGTTGAGTCTTTCCGGCATTCACTTTGAGGCCATTTGCACGAAACTATGAGTCAAGAGAGGCTAGAACATATTCCATCCTAGTGACGATGTTTCGAAATTCCGATTTCTTGCCACTAACTAAAACTTGGGTGTCGTCCGCATATTGGACTACCACTGCACCTTCAACGAACAGACTGAGGTCGTTCGCGAAAATGCAGTGGAGAAACGGGCCGAGAGCAGATTCCTGAAGGACACCAATGCCGTTGGTAAGCGGAGTAGACTTTGAGATTGCCCAGATTGTCAGTGAGGTTGACACTCTGGACATGATCGAAAAGGTATTCAGAGAACCAAGAAGTGTCGATACCGTGCATGCTTAAGTTAGTCAAGACTCTCGAGTGATCAATCACATGAAAGCATTTGTCCAAGTCTAGCAGACAAAGAAAGGATAACTCTCCTCGGTCATTGGCGGTTGGGATATGATCGGACATGGAAGTCAGCGCGGTTTCTGTCGAGTGACGTGGACGGAAACCGTGCTGGGTTGAGGACAGGAGGTGGTTTTGGGGGCATGTAACTGTAGAGCTGCTGGTGAATGGCACGCTCTACAATTTTAGCAATGACAGGGACTACGGGAATAGGACGGTAGTTGGAAGGGCTGGTAGTATCGCTCGACATAAGGATAGGATGAACAAGGGAATGCTTCCAGGGTCGAGGAACATAATAAGAAGAAATGCTGGAGTTGACCAAATACAGGAGCACCGTGCCGATCGCGTCAAAGGAGAGGCGCACCATGTGTATGCTGACCTTGTCCTCGCCGCAAGCCGACGAGCCGCTCATCCCCAGGATGACGGTCCTCAGCTCTGACAGCGTCTGAAGTGCCACACAAAACGCACAGGAGCCAACACGTGGTAGACAGCATGCTAGGTCTGGCATCTCTCCTAACTCTCTAACCTCACTCGCAAGACACGGACCAATGCTAACGAAATAGTTGTTCAGTTCCGGAATTTCCGTTCCTGTATGCCCATCATTGAACTGGTCGCCACCTTTGATGAAAATGTGCAAATGAACACATGAATTCAGAGCTTATTCCGACCGAACACTCTGGCAAAAGTTTCAACGGGTAGCTTCACTACCATAAACATGTATGACTGGTTATCAATATGCATGATGCACGCACCAGCCACTCAGAAGTGGTGACTGCGACTGGTCTCCCACTCTTGCGACTGGGAGACTGGATGACGTGCCCAAAAATTGGCAGGTCATCCAGTCATTGATGCGAAATATAACAACGGGTGTGTGTTCTGCTTACAAAGAAGCGCCAAACCCGCACCCCTGCTCTTGAACGGCAGCGGGCGTGCTTATTTCGCTATGATCGTTACGTGCAATGCACCGCTGGGCTATTCTGCAGATTGACCGTTACTTTATCTTCAAGTTCACGTCGCAACAGCCAGCGGTCCGCCTGGATGGTGTCGGTAACCTGTTGTGCGATGCAAACCAGATACAACGTTAGCTCGCCTTCAAGTCGAGTGTGCCAAACTCCGGATGAACAGGCTCACAAGTATCGAGTATCCTACTAGTGTAGAGGGAGTTTGTAGAGAAGTTTCCAGTACACTCTTCTTTGTATTGATGGCATACCAGGGGGATAATGGACGGTGGCTTTCAGCATGGTACTGAAAATAGTTACCAGTTTGTCATGGTAATAGAGGAATGGTAATTATAGCAGTGTGGTAGTCGGATTAGGATAACCATGCCGAAAAACTTCAATAAGCAAGCGCAAAATATTACAGGTAGTAAAGTGTGGTTGGTTGGGCTCACCCCACCCCAAAGGTGGCCAAATATGTCTTCAGTGAGGAATAAGCAAAGGAACAGGAATATTTATTGGAATAAGAGCAACACCGCTCATAGCTCAGCAGGAGTCCGCGGTGTTCCTCTCCCGGACGAGTGTTCGCACACACCGAACAGGTCGAGTGGTGTCGAGACCCGACGAAGATTGGTCCACGGAGGGGGTGGGGGCATCGGTCCTGTAATGCTGTGGGTGCCAGCAAAACAGGCCACGGGGATGCTAGACAGAACATTCTGCCGATGAAACGTGAATAGGTGGACTCAGATGTTGACGTCAGATCTGTAATACGTCAACCAGAGGAGGGGAATACACAAACGAAATATTATTGCATTCGCCTGCAGCGTAGTCTTCTGGAAGCGCTGCTGTGCTGCGCGTCGCTTCGGAGATGAGCCCGCTGGCGGACCCGTCAGAGCGCGGCTGCGCGCGCCCGGCCGCCGGCCGCTGACAGCGCCATCCAGTGACAGCTTCCGCAAACAGTGCTTAGCGCGGCCCGATTGCTTAGCGCCAGGTTAAGTCAGCGGGCTTTGTCCGAAGTGTTTTGTTTGTCCGGCCGGCAGATGGTGCCAGCAGGGGCAGCATGCAGCAGGGGCAGGTGGCAGCAGACAGGGCCCATACTGGCGCCGACTTCCCACCAGAATGGGACCACCCTGCCACCGTACAGGCATGGCTGGAGATCACGGTTTGGTGGGGAGGCGGTTCGGGACTCCCTCCTAGTTTGGTACCTTGGTAACGGTAAGTTACCATTTTCCATATTAAATCTTAAAACATATCCTGAAAAATAAGGATCTGGACCCGTGAATTGCCATCATTGTTGCTAACTTTGCAGGTGAAATATTGGCTCACAAAATATAGCAGATATCCGCAAGCTAATCTAACGTACATACACGAACTGACGGGTGAACGTTCAGGAACGTGACGAGCTTCAGCTTGCCTTCAGCGACCGATCCAAAGAGAGCACAAGGGGAGCGTGTTCCACGTGGAGATGTGGAGAAGCGGCGGCCCTCTGAACGGAAAGGGGTGCTCCTCCAGGACGATCCAGTGCACCCGCACCATTGCCACCCTAATTTTCCAGTTGAAGGCACCGTTTCAGCAGATCATACCACTTCCAACGACAAACGAATGCACTCCCGTGCTCTTCTAAAACGTGTTGACCATGGCCCCCTGCAGACGAGTGTCCTCTCTCCTCCCCCTGGGTCCGCCCCCGTTTGCCGTCTTGGACGGGCATCATGTGCACGGCCGTTCTCCACAGCCGGCGCAATTCGCATTTCGTCTATAAAGCCATTAATTTCGTCGGATATAAAAGCATCTCGGGAACCGTCGGAGAGCCCGATTGAGACCAGCCGGAGACAGCTGATCGCGCACTGATGGGATAAACCTGTCACGACCGGCAAGTCAATTGGGGTTCCCGGGAGACGGGCGAGAACCGGGCCAGATGTGTGAGGGTCTACCAGTTGTGATGAACACACCGACGTACGGCCACATGGCAGGATCTGCCCTGTCTATACTGGTCACACCGACGCGCGGCCACATGGTAGGAACTGCCCTGTCTATACTGGTCACACCGACGACGGCACATGGTAGGACTGCCATGTCTATACTGGTCACACCGACGTACGGCCACATGGTAGGACCTGCCATGTCTATACTGGTCACACCGACGTACGGCCACATGGTAGGACCTGCCCTGTCTATACTGGTCACACCGACGTACGGCCACATGGTAGGACCTGCCCTGTCTATACTGGTCACACCGACGTACGGCCACATGGTAGGACCTGCCTGTCTATACTGGTCACACCGACGTACGGCCACATGGTAGGACCTGCCTGTCTATACTGGTCACACCGACGTACGGCCACATGGTAGGAACTGCCCTGTCTATACTGGTCACACCGACGTACGGCCACATGGTAGGACCTGCCCTGTCTATACTGGTCACACCGACGTACGGCCACATGGTAGGACCTGCCCTGTCTATACTGGTCACACCGACGTACGGCCACATGGTAGGACCTGCCCTGTCTATACTGGTCACACCGACGTACGGCCACATGGTAGGACCTGCCCTGTCTATACTGGTCACACCGACGTACGGCCACATGGTAGGACCTGCCCTGTCTATACTGGTCACACCGACGTACGGCCACATGGTAGGACCTGCCCTGTCTATACTGGTCACACCGACGTACGGCCACATGGTAGGACCTGCCATGTCTATACTGGTCACACCGACGTACGGCCACATGGTAGGAACTGCCCTGTCTATACTGGTCACACCGACGTACGGCCACATGGTAGGACCTGCCATGTCTATACTGGTGAGTACGGCCTGGGGGCTGTCGATTGGCACACCGACGTACGGCACTGGTAGGACTGCCCTGTCTATACTGGTCACACCGACGTACGGCCACATGGTAGGACTGCCTGTCTATACTGGTCACACCGACGTACGGCCACATGGTAGGACCTGCCTGTCTATACTGGTACACCGACGTACGGCACTGGCATGGGGTGCTTTTTGGTCACCGACGTACGGCACATGGTAGGACTGCTCTTACTGGTCACGTACTGCCCTGTCTATACTGGTCACACCGACGTACAGCCACATGGTAGGACCTGCCATGTCTATACTGGTCACACCGACGTACGGCGACATGGTAGGAACTGCCATATCCATACTGGTCACACCGACGTACGGCCACATGGTAGGAACTGCCCTGTCTATACTGGTCACACCGACGTACGGCCACATGGTAGGACCTGCCCTGTCTATACTGGTCACACCGACGTACGGCCACATGGTAGGAAGGACCTGCCCTGTCTATACTGGTCACACCGACGTACGGCCACATGGTAGGAACTGCCCTGTCTATACTGGTCACACCGACGTACGGCCACATGGTAGGACCTGCCATGTCTATACTGGTCACACCGACGTACGGCCACATGGTAGGACCTGCCATGTCTATACTGGTCACACCGACGTACGGCCACATGGTAGGAACTGCCCTGTCTATACTGGTCAAATTAAGTGAGTGGAAAGGCGCCTGGTCGTATTAGCCAGCTCATATGAACAGAAGGGAATTTGCGGGGACGAAATTACGCTTGTGTGGGGGAGCAGGGGCGCAATGCGAACAAACCCGGCACGGCCGTCAGCCGGGAATAATCAGTCAGCGCAGGGGGACACATCGTGAGGACGTGCTTCCCATCCTCTCACCCATTCCCCGCTTTCTATCGAGCGCTCTCGCTAATCCTCTGCCACGTTTTCTCGTGCAGCTGGACGCCTTCTGGTCACTCTGGCTGGCTGTAAGCAGCGGCGCAGCAAGGATTTGCTTAAGGGGGTCCAGGCCCCCGACGAATATCGTTCCACCGAAACCGCTTTCGGTGCGCTTCGCTCGCTGAAGGTTTCTGGTTTGGCGTTTGGTTAAAATCGCAATGTCTTGCTTCATGTGGCGTATCTTTTTTACGCCCCCTCCCCTTGCTGCGCCTCTGATTTCAAGGCAGCTTAATTTCTGGAGTAAGCGAGGCACGCGAGAACAGAGCGGCCATTTAGCAGCCAATTGTGATGTGGCGTGAGGACAGTAGGTAGTAACTGGGTCGTAACTTCCCGTACGACCCAGTACGCTGTGACACACAGCATAATCAACAAACGTCCGCACATGCACGAGGTACGTCAACACCAGCAAAACGTGCGGTGTTCGGCACGACACCGCAGCGACGATTCAGTCACAGATCCGGAAAGGGTGCTCTGCTGCCACGCGCACCACCTTGCAACTGCGAGCGTAATATGGGAATAACTCACGCTCCGCGCTGAATGAAATCAACACTCGACGCGGTTTGTAATTTGCCTGGAGAGACAGGAAGAATAATGCTGGCCGCCACGCGACTATCACGCAATCTCTTCGGCTCAATTTGTCAGGATGGTTTTCATTCACGGTGGCACGAGCCGGTGTTCAGGGAGATGCCACACGTCTGGTGACCCATCTGATGCGAGCTTGCAACGCGCGCACCCCGGCGCGCTCAGAAACAGAACAAATCGGTCGACTGGTCACCCTGTGGTCACGAGCTAGATAGTTATGGCCGACTAATAGCCACGGGCAAGATCATTCTCATCCCATGCGCTTTCCTTCGCTGTATGTGCTGTTGCCCATGACGCATTGGCCGAGAATATCAATGTCATCACACACACGGGCAGCCAGAATCATTATCCATTACTAGGGCGAGGTCCGGGCGAATCTGTTCATGCAAGTATAGGAAATACAATGCACATGCGGAACCGGCCTGGCCCACTCCTACCAGACTGCACGCCCTTTTGGACCTGAGTAGCTGCTTTGTTACGTCTCAGAATTCTTCCACTCTTCGGAGTAAACTTCCTCTTTCCATTTTTATTGTGCAGGCTCTAATCGCCACGCATCCCCACAAGTACCCACGCTCGTTATCCAAGGGAGGTGCCTATGGCCGCATTTCCTGCGTCAGGTTACCTGGTGGCGACACGCGCTTTACAGTTCCACCACAAGGGTGTAATTTTTGTGCTCTATGACTTTGGGAGCCCCGGCCCAAATAATTTCAACTTTTAGCTTGCGACCCTATGTACTATGTTCCCAAACCATTTTGGTCCGCCAATTCCCTTCATTTATTGTGCTTTCCCAATAATTTTGAGAAACCTACACGTTTGTCCACCACCGGTGTACAGCTCCACCATCGGTGTACAGCACCACCACCGGTGTACAGCTCCACCACCGGTGTACAGCACCACCACCGGTGTACAGCTCCACCACCGGTGTACAGCACCGCCACCGGTGTACAGCACCACCACCGGTGTACAGCTCCACCATCGGTGTACAGCTCCACCACCGGTGTACAGCACCACCACCGGTGTACAGCTCCACCACCGGTGTACAGCACCGCCACCGGTCTGCTGCCGACAACGAATGGCATAGGATCTGATCCTGTGCTTGCAGTACGGAACCCCTACCATTACCCGTCTGGCTCTCTTAATGACGACTGATAATGCTATATTATCACCGGCAAACGTGCGGGGTTGCGGCGCTGCCAGCAAGGAGATGCGAGCGCAGCACACACATAAAATCAGACACCTTTTAAGCGCCTATATGCCTATTAGGTGCATACGAACCAAGATACCTGAAGGCAGCCATACACAAAGAAGCTAGAAAACTGCTCATTGTGTAAATGTGCATCGTGATGCCACGATCCAGGTCCACTTCGAGTGGTAACGAAATCCGGCATCATTCATTTGCAATTGGTATTGCTGTGTGCGCGTGTGGTGGAGACACGCATATACATAATATATATATATATATATATATATATATATATATATATATATATATATATATATATATATATAAACATATCTCAAATTCCAGCCACCTTTCCCACACTCCTGTGTGCCGCGAATGTCGATTTCATTGGTTGCTGGGACGCTATGGCTCACCACTTACAAACTGAGGTTTGCTGTTCATTTCATGCATGCATAATATCTTGGGAAGCTAGTGCCATGAATTTATCGAATGATTACACACATTATGCGGCTCATATTTTCAGCTGGTACCCGCTAGTCTCTAACGACCGTTCGCAATATGTATTAGTGCCGTCACGTACCATTGCTGGAGAGGCAGCGAACAATTACCAGCGCCAATGACCCACATGAATTCGAGCGGTGCTGAACTGATCGGAACAAGAATAGGGAGGCCCGAGCATCCCAGAAGAATACAACGCTTCTGCCAGCGCTTCGTCCTCGCCTGTCAGGAGCAATTCGTCATCCTTCTCTCATCCGAGCAGTTCGCCACACTCCAATTCCTCCCGAACCGTTTCAGTGTTGCGAAATGCAGGCCAATGTGCTACTGGTTGAAAATGCTGATCCAACTCTTTTCAATTGTACACCGTATACCAGCCATCCAGTTACTGTCGAGGATAAGGATAAGCCCAAGTCTGGAACTTTGTGGGAATCATGTGCAATGATCTTATTCGTACATGCATCAAAACTCTTCGACGTAGAGTATCGAAATAAACAGAAGTTCGCGAAGACGGTGGCCTTGGAAAGACCACCGATAAAACAGTGATTGTCGTATTAAATTAAGTCCATGAAATGTATATCATCATGGCGCATTATCTACTCTACAAGCAATAAACTGCACCACACAGGGCGCTAAAATGCGCCAAGCAAACCTCGATAGCAGACGTCACCAGTGGTGAAGTCAGGGATTTTCTTAAGGGGGACCAACAAAAATATGGCATGAAACATAGAACGCTCTCGACGCGCGAGGTGTGCAGGAATTTGTATTTTGAGTGGTCAAATCTCAAAATGTATTGCTTCGTTTGGCACATTTTTGGTTACAGGAGGGGGTGGCCACCACCCCACCCAGCCCGGCCCATGGCAGCATCTCTGGACGTTACAAGCCAGCGACCAAATTCGTCCGGTATCTTCTGCCAGAAGCTCTGTAAAGGATGCGTCATCTGCCACCACCAACGGTGAACTTGGCATCGCTGCCACCAGACAACCAGACAACCAGACGACCAGACGACCAGACGACCACACGACCACACGACCAGACGACCACACGACCATACGACCAGACGACCACACGGCCAGACGACCACACGACCACACGACCAGACGACCAGACGACCAGACGACCAGACGACCAGACGACACCGTCTCTAAGGATTGCCGCCGTTGCCATATTAAAAGAGGGGTAGAAAAATGATGAAAATTGTTTGGAATCAAATAATTTAAGTGTCAAGCTGGTGGTTAGGAAAGATGGAAAAGGTAGTGGGCAAAATCTCCACACACGTATCGGCTTCTATTTTCTCAATAGAGAAACAGTTAGCATTTGCCAGATCTCCGGCGAATGTCATGCCTTAAGTCACGGACATTTTGAGATTGAGCTCGTGTTCCATTATGACGAGATGTCATCGTGACGTCATCATAATGCTACATATCGTGGCGTCAACAGCCCCCCCCCCCACACACACACCCTACACACAGACACTCCGAATCCCAGAGATCTCGCTCGTGCTAGACCGTGCCATTGTTGTGAAGCGCAAGAATATATGCAAGTGGGCTAAGTCCATCTTCATAAATCGTCGGGCTCCTCAAGGAGAAAGGAAATTGGAACCCACGTAACAAATCTCCCGTCTTGTCCGAACCATGCGCGAGGGCAAAACGAGTTGTTTCTAGCGACGCTAATTACTGGGTTCTGGCGGTGTTTTTTTCCTCGCCTGGTATTCACGTGGGCGTGCGCCAGCGCGGTTGTGATTACACGGCCTGCCGTTCCGTGGGAGCCGCACCCCTCCACTGCCACCAGACGCTGAAGCAACCGCCCGCCGCCACTGGCAGACCCCCCCGCCCAGCCTCCACTGGCAGCCATATCGCGCTCCGGGTCCGGAGGCGAAGTCGGCACATTTCCACCGGCCGACACTCCCCAGACACGCGCCACGCCCGCAGCTATGGGCCAGAGCCGGCTGCAGAGCACGCTCCATTGTGTAACCGGGATACATCAGGAGGCCGGACGTATCACCGACGTGCTCGAGCCGCCAGAGTACACCTTCATCTTAACCTTAATGAGAGCTGTGTGGCTGCCAAGGAGCCTTCTTCAGCATGGTCATCTCAAGAGCACACCTTCGCTGGCATTTGAAAGAAAAAGCATTCCCAGCCACATAGATCAGCCATAAGTAGCCTGGTTTAGGTGTTTTTTCTTCAATTACTTGGGGCTTGAAGGTGATCATGCTGACTAAGACAGCAGAAGCTGCCAAAGGCTAGATTATAAAATATAACTGGTTGTTTAAATAAGCTGCATAACCAGCAGTAGTTGATGCGCACCTAAGCCCACGGTTGCTTGAATAATTGATGTTCGGCTGAACTTCAAATGTCCGCAGGCGTCACTCGGTGCAACCATCGCAGCTCCGCCCGGACCAACTCGGACGGCAGAAAGCTCGGGTATTTCCTGGCACACCCACATATACACATACACACAGCTCACACCTAGACCCGGCAACATACCCACAGCACACACCTCGAGCAGTCCCGGCAACATACACACAGCACACACCTCGGGCAGACCCGGCAACATACACACAGCACACACCTCGAGCAGTCCCGGCAACATACACACAGCACACACCTCGGGCAGACCCGGCAACATACACACAGCACACACCTCGGGCAGTCGCGGCAACATACACACAGCACACACCTCCGACGGACCCTGTGAGTCCCGGCAACACACCCACAGCACACACCTCGGGCAGACCCCAGCAGCCCCGGCAACACACAGCACACACCTCGGGCAGTCCCGGCAACATACACACAGCACACACCTCGGGCAGACCCGGCAACATACACACAGCACACACCTCGGGCAGACCCGGCAACATACACACAGCACACACCTCGGGCAGACCCGGCAACATACACACAGCACACACCTCGGGCAGACCCGGCAACATACACACAGCACACACCTCGGGCAGACCCCAGCAGTCCCGGCAACATACACACAGCACACACCTCGGGCAGACCCGGCAACATAACAAAGGGGCAGCCCGGCAACATACACACAGCACACACCTCGGGCAGACCCGGCAACATACCACACAGCACACACCTCGGGCAGACCCGGCAACACACAGCAGCCCGGCAACATACCCACAGCACACACCTCGGGCAGACCCCAGCAGTCCCGGCAACATACCCACAGCACACACCTCGGGCAGACCCCAGCAGTCCCGGCAGCATACCCACAGCACACACCTCGGGCAGACCCGGCAGCATACCCACAGCACACACCTCGGGCAGACCCCAGCAGTCCCGGCAACATACCCACAGCACACACCTCGGGCAGACCCCGGGAGTGCACGCCCGGGGCGAATCCTGGCAGACACGCGCGCCGCGCGATAACGCTAGGCGGCAATAACCGTGCGCCGTTTACCTTCAGCAAAACAGCGGGTAATCGGTGATCTCTCAGCGCCGCCGCGTCACGGCATCAACCCACAGCGCCGTAAAGATCACAACGTCGTAAAGATCACAGCGCCGTGAAGATCACAGCCGACCTGACATTGCACCAAGCCAGGGCGTAAGTCCATAGCGCCGTGAAGATCACAGCGCCGTGAAGATCACCGCTGACCTGATACCGGGCCGCACCACAGCGCCAGCCCACAGCGCTGTGAAGATCGCCGCCAACCTGATACCGGGCCGCACCACATCGCCAGCCCACAGCGCCGTGAAGATCACCGCTGACCTGATACCGGGCCGTACCACAGCGTCAGCCCACAGCGCCGTGAAGATCGACGCCGACCTGATACCGGGCCGCACCACAGCGCCAGCCCACAGCGCCGTGAAGATCGCCGCTGACCTGATACCGGGCCGCACCACAGCGCCAGCCCACAGCGCCGTGAAGATCGCCGCCGACCTGACACCTCGCCGCGGGCGGCGCAGCCCTCGAGCGCCGCATTCGCAGCCGGCGGCCGACGGTTTGCACAAGCGGGCGAACAACAGCACGCCATATTGCCATCAAAGGGCGCAGTCCGTACGGCCGTCGGCGCCTGGATGAAGGAGGCGATAGCCGGCCAATTTAGATCCTATCGGCATGGCGAACTACGCCGGCGCGGCGCGCGCTCTCCGGGAACCGTCGTTTACCCTATCTGATGCCGTGAAAGTTTGGATAACGGCCGGCAGGCGGCTAAACGGCTGGTGCCGGTATCGATCTGACAGGAGAAAACCATCAGGCTCGTCTCGGTGCCGGCGCCGTCCCACGCTTGGTGCGGCTGCTGCCAGGGGAAGGATTCGCCTCGCGGGGCTCACTGCCAGGACTGCTCGATTCGTGCTCTCGATTCGCATTGCCGCTACATCGCAGAACCTTTTCTGACAGGGGGGAGGGGAGGGGTCACGTCCAGTCCGAGAGCACTCGCACCACCTCCTCGTTCCGTCCGTACACCATGCCCAAGTCATCGTCCTCTTAGCACTCTCCATGCTGTTCTCTTGCATCACATATCCGTGCAACGGTCTCAAAGCTGGCCGCTCTATAGGGCAGGCCCCAGACACCGGTCTACGACAGATCCCAGCGCCCTGTCATTCAGCGCAAAGGGTCCCACCAGACACCGGTCCATGACAGACCCCAGGGCCTGTAGTCAGCCACAGGGGTCCACCTGACACCAGTCTACGGCAGATCCCAGCTCCCTGTCATTCAGCGCAAAGGGTCCCACCAGACACCGGTCCATGACAGACCCCAGGGCCCTGTCATTCAGCGTCCAGGGGTCCCACCAGGCACCAGTCAGTGACAGATCCCAGCTCCCTGTCAGTCAGCCACAGGGGTCCCACCAGGCACCAGTCAGTGACAGAGCCCAGATCCCTGTAATTCAGCGCCAGGGGTCCCACCAGACACCGGTCAGGACAGTAGAGTGCACCTGACATCTGTGCTCGGCTGACCTCCGGCTCAGGATACGGCACCCCACCTTCCAGTGGGCAGCGCTCGTCACAACCTCGCGATTTCTTCACTTCTCTGTGTGTGGGTTACACTGTGGAGGGCTAAAATCCCACTGTCACGCTCCAGCGGGTATAAGCAGTTCCATTCCGCTGGTCATTGCTTACTGTCGATTAATTACTGCTCTTTGACGTACGTGTGTACATAGTGAGTACCCTGTAAAGCCAACGTTTAAAACAAGAGCGATTTCTCACCAAAGAGAACTCACTTCGCGACGGCATGGTGCGCAAAATATGGCTGACTATTTGCGCAGCCACGACCATCAACAAGCTTAAGATCAAATATACGTGCACGAGGCCGAGCAAAGGGCTTAGCATTTCGAGTGCTGTCTCTCAAGCCTCGGTAAATTGAATTACGCCTACGTGCAGCCGTTTTCCATCAAATGAACGCCTCCACACACATGTCGGTGTGCAACATTTGGCAAACGCTGCTGACTGCACTTCTAGCATCGCTGCTTTACCCGCACATGAATGTGCAGCTCAGCTTATGCGATGACGGCTCGATAGGCTTAGCCGAGCTTATCTGTGCAATCTGCGTACTAGCCCACGTACCGGCCGGCTCGTCGTCGTGAGAACTCCTCCACGCCGCGCTTTCTCCTGCCAACGGCAGTGGCGTGGCGAGCAGCAACGCGACCGTCCGCCACCCGCCACCAGGTCACGGCGGTTCGTGCCCGCGGGTCAGGCCGGCGGCGACTCCGTCCACCCGTGTCTTGAGGTCGCGCAGCCAATCCGACACCGCCGACTCCCGTGTGAATGTCCTGAGGTCGTGCCGTGTTTCTGACATTTAGTGGCCCGCACCCCCTCCTCCGCGCACGTCTGTCGTCTGTCTCGACACCTCGGACGTAAGCAGTCGGCGGCAGCGGTAACCTGTGGCGGTCGGCACGTCTCAGGTCGCGGGCGTAACCTGCGGCGATCGGCACGTCTCAGGTCGCGGGCGTAACCTGTGAACAGATGTCGGCGCGTCTCAGGTCACAGGCGTGACCTGTGGCCGGATGTTATCACGTCTCAGGTCGCGGGCGTAACCTGTGAACAGATGTCGGCACGTCTCAGGTCACAGGCGTGACCTGTGGCCGGATGTCATCACGTCTCAGGTCGCGAGCGTAACCTGTGAACGGATGTCGGCACTCCCAGGTCGCGGGCGTAACCTGTGGCGGTCGGCACGTCTCAGGTCGTGGCCGTAACCTGTGGCCGGATGGCGTGTCGTCAGAGGTGGGCGGTGGTGCACGTCTGGTCCGAACGGACCGTGTCCCGCCGGTCGGCACGAGCGTGCTGACGCCACGCCGACCTGCGCCCGCCGCACCCCCGCAGCGGAGAAGGCTCGGTCAGACTGCCTTTGTCAGCTGACGGGTGCATCAGTTCGGAATCGGGAGGGGGAGGGTGCGATTCGAGCGCCCCCTCCCGAGCTCAGCTGGAGAACACCCAGCGGCCACTGCTGCACGACGACTTCCACCGTCACACGTTCCTCCACCAGCACACGTTATTCCACTTTCACACGTTCTTTAACTTTCACACGTTCTTCCAACTTCGCACGTTCTTCACCTTCACACGTTCCTCCACCTTCTCACGTTCTTCCACCTTCACACGTTGTTCCTCTTTCACATCTTCTTCCAACTTCCACAATCTCAGCCGGCCTGTTCATGAGGCCAATGTTAGATGTTAGGCCAATGTTAGGCAGCAGTACTTGGGTTCCTTCACGACGCGTCCGACTGCTGGATCGTGGAGCGTCGAGAACCTCTAGCGCCGGTTGGTCGCGGACGGACTCCGTAATCCCGCCGCTAGTGCGATTCGAACCCACGATCTTGCGACCAAGAGTCCAACTCCCTACCGACTGAGCTGCCGCGGCCCCTGAGACTAATGCTGCGATCTCTGCTGCATCATGGCATAGAGCTAGGTATTCAGCTCCCGCCCCGCTCGGATACGCTTCACGTGACCATGTCAGAGGATCTTGCACCGCCCTGGGAAATGCACCGTAAATACAGGCTGCAATGGCACAAAATAATATATTCTGGGAAAGTACACCACCGTTTCGGCTGAACACCTTCATCAGGGTAACGAGCTTGATTTTTTGTTTGCATTCTATGAAACAGTGTTTTAAGTTACTCGATCGACACGTGGTACTGCATCTACCACCTACTAAGGGCTGGCGAAAGACTTACCAACCAAATATCCGAAAGCACATGTATACAAATGTAAATGTATTTCGTATGTGTGTCCTTCGCCAGACTGTATTAGGTGGTAGATGTAGTGTCACGGGTCGCTTGATAAATTTCTAACACTGTGTCACATTTTTTTCTCCAAATGCTATACTCGTCACCCTGACAAAGGAATTAAGCTGAAACGTCGGCGTACTTTCCCAGAATATACCATCTTGTGGTTGTGTACTTAACTTGTCCAGTTAACTGATAACAAATGCGCGGTAGCTGAGCAATCTGATTTCTGGTCTTCCTCTTTTTCTTGTGTTGGCCGTTGATGAATCATCGCTGTAATCGCGTGAAATAATGCACCGGTTGCTGTCTATCGCATGGTGTATTTCCATTGCACACCTGAGGTTCGCATTAAATCGTATAGGTGCACCTGTGCCCGTACATTAACGCCTGAGTAATGACTTGTGCGTGTGAGCGGTGTGAATTCAGCACGACCTTCCCGATTGTGTGCGCTCGATCTGATATGACACTGTCTTGAGCACACTGTACACCCAGGGGTGGAACTTTTTGTACCTTTGATGGGACGCTGAAATATTTCTGAGGCCGAACATGGAAATCATGGACGTTGAGTAGCAATAACGACATTCAAAAATGATCCCTCTCTTCAACAATTATTTTGAAAAAGGTATTCATTCTGTATGCACTTCATGTCAGTCTATCTAATCGTTACATCAGCATGGTCAGAGAATAGGCATAACTGGCATTACGTTGAGCAGACATTACTGTTGTAGAAAATACTGCACAGGATGGCCATAATGACAGCACATTAAGATAACGGTGGGTTGGCACGGGAAGCTACCGCATCGCATCATGCCCTTCCACACCAGCATTCGCCGAGAGACAGCCACGCCCCGTCCCAGTCCAAAGACGGCAGTCACCCAAGAGGCGAGTGTCGGCACATGTACTCGTGCTGTATTTGTATTTGAGACCGTGCGGCCTGCCACCTGACGGCGGCTATTCTTGTCCCGTGTCGGAAAGCCGACAGCCGTGAAGCGAACATACACACGATCACGGAAGCCGACAGCCGTGCAGCGAACATACACACCATCACGGAAGCCGACAGCCGTGAAGCGAACATACACACAATCACGGAAGCCGACAGCCGTGCAGCGAACATACACACCATCACGGAAGCCGACAGCCGTGCAGCGAACATACACACCATCACGGAAGCCGATGAACGAACAGCCGTGAAGCGAACATACACACGATCACGGAAGCCGGCAGCCGTGAAGCGAACATACACACCATCACGGAAGCCGACAGCCGTGAAGCGAACATACACACAATCACGGAAGCCGACAGCCGTGAAGCGAACATACACACAATCACGGAAGCCGGCAGCCGTGAAGCGAACATACACACCATCACGGAAGCCGACAGCCGTGAAGCGAACATACACACCATCACGGAAGCCGATAGCCGTGAAGCGAACATACACCTCACGACCAGCCGTGCAGCGAACATACACACCATCACGGAGGCAAGCGGGCTGCGGCGGCGACCCGGCGATGACGAGCAAGACTGAAGCGCTCCAGTAGACGGTGCGTCGAGCCGGAGGCGTATCAGCGATCTGGTGAAGCGCCCGCGAGCCGTACCAGCCAACACATCCGTCGAGTCCGTTGAGCGAGACAGTCCGCTGGATGGGAGCGGGCCGCGCCGGCGGGGGCGCGCCCTGCTCCGGGCCGGTTCTGGACCGCCGCGGGACATTTGAGGGCGCCACAGTGAGTGCCGTCGGTGCGGTGGTGTGTACCACCACAGCAGCTGGCGGCACGGTCCCCGTCCGACGACCAGCAGCGCGGCGGCGGCGGCCGTCAAGACAACGGACGCGCTCGCCGCCCCTTCACCGACAGCCCCTGTCTCGCCGGCTCTAATATCGCCTTGATTGATTCGCTCGGCCGCCAGCGGTCGGTACGGCCGTTTTCTCATTAGGCCCGCACGTGAAATGAACCCTGGCCGCTGCGCGCGCGCGTTTAATGCGCGACCGGCTGGAAAATGTGGCGATTTTATGGTTATTGGATGCCGGGTCCGGCGACAATGGAATCGCTGGTTAGAGCCGGCCATTGAGACCGTTTGAGGGTCATTAAAGACGGAATCGGCGCCGCCTGAAAAGACACCGTTCGGCTCGCGAGCTGGGCGCGCGGAGTCCGCCGGCAGCGGCAGAATCTTCGTCTCGGTCCCGCCGTCTGGCCGTCTGTGGTCCCCGACACAGTCCCAGGTGGCTGCGACACTCGCCGCCTGGCCGGCTGTGGTCCCCAACACAGTCCCAGGTGGCTGCGACACTCGCCGCCTGGCCGGCTGTGGTCCCCGACACAGTCCCAGGTGGCTGCGACACTCGCCGCCTGGCCGGCTGTGGTCCCCAACACAGTCCCAGGTGGCTGCGACACTCGCCGCCTGGCCGGCTGTGGTCCCCAACACAGTCCCAGGTGGCTGCGACACCGCCGCCTGGCCGGCTGTGGTCCCCAGTCCCAGGTGGCTGCGACACTCGCCGCCTGGCCGGCTGTGGTCCCCGACACAGTCCCAGGTGGCTGCGACACTCGCCGCCTGGCCGGCTGTGGTCCCCAACACAGTCCCAGGTGGCTGCGACACTCGCCGCCTGGCCGGCTGTGGTCCCCAACACAGTCCCAGGTGGCTGTGACACTTGCTGTCTGGGTCACCCTGCAGATTGCCACGTGTGTTGAATTGCTTACCTCTGAGTGAGTCTTACTCCCACCATCGCAATATTGCCTCCTCCCTCCACACACAAATAACTTCCACTATTCACACCACACGGACTAGGGTTGGTCACCCAATGATTTGGGCCCGTCCATTGTCTGGAAGTATTGCCCCCCCCCCCCCACATGGCTGTTGCATGGTGTTCGAAGTGCGCAGAAACGTTTTCTCGTTGAATCGTCCTTCTTCAACGAAGCACTACGACCAGTTTGCGACACCATGCCTTTGTTGTCCCGTCTCAAAATCACATGGTGTCACTTGGAATCCCCCGGAGGTGTTCTCCGGGGGTCGATAGTTGGCCGGTTGTTGTCCCCCAAATGAGGTGGTCTCTGGGAGTCGATGGGTGGCCGGTTGGTACCCCAGGTGAGGTAGTCTCCGGGGGTCGATAGTTGGCAGGTTGTTGTCCCCCAAAGGAGTTAGTCTCCAGGAGTTGACGGGTGGCCGGTTGGGTTTTGGGTCTGGGTTGGACCGGATCCCAAGAACTTGCCTGAGGCCCAGGCTAAAAATACAGAAATTCCATCAGCATTGTCATTGATATTGGGTCAGTTTTCATATAGTATAGTGAGGTATTGACAAGTAATAATTTGTGTCCGTAATTAAAAAACTCGAATACAGTGTACGTTTTGTTTACAAATTACACACATGGCGGGCGCGAATGGGAGCTGGCCAGAGGCCTCGCCTCCTTCCGACATCATTCGGAAATTTTACCAGAGCGCCTTGTCCTCGAGCAGAGGCGGAGATCCGGGGAAGGGCGTCATAACCCACCCTGGGCTCGTCGGACCCTCGTTGAACCCTCTCTGGGAAAATTTACCCCACAAGAAAAGTCTATATAAATTGCGATGCAATCAAAAGGAGTGGCGACGCCTCCAAAACGATGTCATTTTCATTCTAGGTTGGATGTTTTGCCTGTGAGAGGGCAATTATTGCTTCCGGACCCACCACCCACCCTGGAATCTCGAGAGGTCCCCACCTATGTCCTCCAGCATTTCATTGTAGAAATGACGAAAGCTTAAATGAGCTCACTCTGGTCATATGCGCGTTCGTCCTGCATCATCTTTGCAACCGAAATTATATAAATTGAACTCTTGACGTACGCGCCACGCAACGTCGATTTAGAGAAAAAATGCAATATGTAGTTTTTTAAACCCCGTTGCTATTTCGTGCCGCTTTTTATTGAAGCTTTCACGACGCAGCAACTGATTCTGGGTTGTACAACCAATTGACCAGGCAGATTTGTAGCGGCGGCGTGAAGCGACAGGACGACACACAGCCTTTCGGCTGAGAGATCAGCGCTCTGCCCTCGGGATAACCTTTCTCCTTTTCGTGTCGTTTTTTACTCCTGCATGTCCAACACAGCATACAGTTGACGGAAAGGCAAGGCCAAGTGATGGCACGACTGTGGTGAATATACCAGACGGAACACATACACCATGTATGGCAGTCCCGAACCGCGGCAGTGCCTGCTCGGTGTGGCGGTGCTTGCTTGGTGTGGCAGTGCCCGCTGTGTGCGACAGTGCTTGCTTGGTGCGGCAGTGCCTGCTCGGTGCGGCAGTGCTTGCTGTGTGGCATGCCCGCTTGTGTGGCAGTGCTCGCTTGGTGCGGCAGTGCCTGCTGTGTGCAGTGCCTGCTCTGTGCGGCTGTGCCTGCTTGGTGTGGCAGTGCCTACTCTGTGTGGCAGTGCCTGCTTGGTGCGGCAGTGCTTGCTTGGTGCGGCAGTGCCCGCTGTGTGCGACAGTGCTTGCTTGGTGCGGCAGTGCCTGCTCGGTGCGGCAGTGCCCGCTTGGTGTGGCAGTGTCCGCTTGGTGCGGCAGTGCTCGCTCTGCGCGGCAGTGCCCGCTCTGTCCGGCAGTGCCTGCTCGGTGCGGCAGTGCCTACTTGGTGTGGCAGTGCTTGCTTGGTGTGGCAGTGCCCACTTGGTGTGGCAGTGCTCGTTTGGTGCGGCAGTGCCTGCTCGGTGTGGCAGTGCCTGCTCTGTGCGGCTGTGCCTGCTTGGTGTGGCAGTGCTGTGCTCTTGGTGCGGCAGTGCCTGCTGTGCGGCAGTGCTCGCTCTGGTGCGGCGTGCCTGCTCGGTGTGGCAGTGCCCGCTCGGCGTGGCAGTGCCCGCTCTGTGCGGCTGTGCCCGCTCGGCGTGCAGTGCTTGCTCTGTGCGGTGCTCGTTGTGCGGCGTGCGCGCTTGGTGCGGCACTTGTGACTGGTGACATTGATAGTCCATCAAGTGTTTGGCCCATATCGCTTGCATTCAATTTTTTATTGGAAACATTGTGTACAACCAACTCGCTGGGTACCTCCCATCAAACAGTCTGTCTCCTCACCAAAATTCCTACAGTCCTAGCCAGCGTACGGGAAAAGCCGTGCTCGATGCTGTGCTCTTCGATGCCTCGACCGAATCAGCTGCAACACCGACAGAGGAAAGCTTTGCATCATATCAGCGGATCTGAGCAGACCATTTGACGATATCGATCATGATGTGCTCCTTCAAAAACGCCGATGGTACGGCATTGACTAGCCTGGCTTCGCAGATACCTGGGTGGCCGGGGCAAATGGTGGTGGGGGCTCGGAGACCCGTCCCGTCGCCCATGGTGTCCACCAGGATTGCATTGCCTTGTTGTTCTTCGCCCTCTTCACAAATGAACTTCCCTGCTGCTTTCGCTGACGTTACTTTATCTCGTACGCTGACGACACACAGCTACTGGACCACGCCGTTCGGCTCAGGAAAACCTGCAGAATCATAAAGCCCTCTAAGAACATTCATCCCAAATCTTGGTCAGCCATGGTTTCAGTCAAGCTAATTTAACATGAAATGAGACAAAACGATTGCATTTCTAATGGCTTTCGGCAAAACATAAAAGCTGTAGATTTCCAGTTTCAAATATAAAATGCCAGACCATCACAGGAAATCAAGCTGCTGGGTGTCTTCATAGGTCATGTTATTCTGTGGGAGGAGGGGGGCACACCTCACACAGGTCGACCGGAGATGCAACTGCCTGTTAATCTATCCATATCTACCGGCTTCGTCACCACTTCACCAAGGATGTCAAACTGCTGATTCAAACACACGTATTTCCGCATATCACTTACTGCATTTCGGTCTGTGGATGGGTAACTCCCTAGAGTTCCCGGCCAGGATTGTCACGGGAACACGTCGCTGGGAACACATCGGCCCGACTCTGGAGTCGCTGGGGTGGCGCAGCATCGAGCGCCCGGTGCAGAGGCCGCATGTCACCAAAGTGGCGCTCCACAGCGGCTCGGGCGCCCGGGCTCCGACGTCAGATGTTTCGAGCCCGCTCCGAGGCATCGCGGCGCGTGGCCCAACCGGTCAGACGCCGGCAGCACACTGGCCGACTGGACCAGGCCGCCGGCAGCACACTGGCCGACTGGGCCAGGCCGCCGGCAGACACTGGCCGACTGGGCCAGGCCGCCGGCAGACACTGGCCGACTGGGCCAGGCCGTCGGCAGCACACTGGCCGACTGGGCCAGGCCGCCGGCAGCACACTGGCCGACTGGGCCAGGCCGCCGACAGCACACTGGCCGACTGGGCCAGGCCGCCGGCAGCACACTGGCCGACTGGGCCAGGGCCAGGCCGACTGGGCCAGGCCGACTGGGCCAGGCCGCCGGCAGCACACTGGCCGACTGGACCAGGCCGCCGGCAGACTGGCCGACTGGGCCAGGCCGCCGGGCACACTGGCCGACTGGGCCAGGCCGCCGGCAGCACACTGGCCGACTGGGCCAGGCCGCCGGCAGCACACTGGCCGACTGGACCAGGCCGCCGGCAGCACACTGGCCGACTGGGCCAGGCCGCCGGCAGCACACGGCCGACTGGGCCAGGCCGCCGGCAGCACACTGGCCGACTGGACCGCCGACTGGACCAGGCCGCCGGCAGCACACTGGCCGACTGGACCAGGCCGCCGGCAGCACACTGGCCGACTGGGCCGGCCGCCGGCAGCACACTGGCCGACTGGGCCAGGCCGCCGGCAGCACACTGGCCGACTGGGCCAGGCCGCCGGCAGCACACTGGCCGACTGGGCCAGGCCGCCGGCAGCACGCAGGGCAGCCACCCTGAGCTGCCGAGACGCCGGCTAGCGTGCACTCAGACGAGTTTTAGATTCCTAGCCACTGCCTCCTGGAAGGAGCTGCCTCCGGCCGTCTCGGGCTGCCGCTCCATGTCAGCTTTCAGGTCGGCTGCGCACGTGATGAAGTAATGTGTCTTGTCGTGTTAACTGATTGACCAGGTATTTCTGCAAGGTAATCCAAGAAACGAAGATACGAATCGACGAGGCAATCTCCGTAGTCGGATCCTTGTGCAGAGCATTGAAGAAAAAGACATCGGAACCTAAATTCCAAGATAAAATATTTCAAAAGAGATAGCATGCCATCAAACAAAGCTAATAAATATATGTACAAAATTGCAATTTGGTGAGCTAATTACCAAGGCACTGCAAAACCAATACTACATGATAGACAATATTATAATGCATATGAAGCTGATTGGACATCAGTAATAATCCAAACAGAATAGCAGCACATGAACTAAAAACGACAACTTGCACCAAATTGCTCTTCCAATGGTCAATGCAAAAAGAGCTGAAATACCTGGGCAAAACAACTGAGCAAAATAAGCTGAAACAACCTGGCAAAATTGACATCCTCCCAGTTAGTTGCTAGTGTCACGGCCACAAAAAGCAGCACCAAGTGATAGGAAATGCCTCAATGCATATGCCACTGAGTAGACATGGAAATAAATCCTTATCAAGTTAACAAGAGGAGAGTTAAGGGAAACGTTTCACTCGATCCTCTATGTAGACATGCATGCTCGGGTGCCGGCGATTTTACGCCACGCCATGACGTGCCATAAAGTATTTTTCGCGTTCAGTAGGTAGCACTTTAAGAACACGAACACCGTCTTATGGAAGAAACTTCGTAGCCCATATTCTGATCTTCCGGATTGCATGCGTGCACATGTAGATTGCAATTCATGAAGGCGACCAGCAAAACACAATGCATGTTTATCAGGCCACCCCAGCTCCATTGTGTCGTCATCGGTATTTACCGGCATACGTATTCATCGACAAAGTTGGCTCTCCCCATATCACTTTCGCTCTCCACCATACTGAGCGCTACGATTGGCGGCAGCGTTTAGCTCTATCCTTATACTTCGAAATGAAACGCATTGGCATGATACTGCGCCTCTTACTGGTGGCCTTCCAGGTCGGACAGAAGCAAGCAACGTCTGGGTGTTGCCGGCCAGCGGGCCGCCGCGCCGGAACATGCACCGCGCCATGTCTGTCTACAAGAGCTGACCAATCAAGCTTCGAGTAGAGCAGAATAATGGCCCTCTGGACACCGGTAGATTACGACGACGCTGGAGACTGATCGACCTTTGCCGGCTGATGGGACGCTTCCCCTGACCAATATGGTGCACACGACTGCCACACGACAAGTCGCATAAAACATGAACCGTGTTCGAACAACGCTATGCCATCCAACATGAAATAATCTGCACCTATGACGCACACAAATCAGCTATATACAACGTGTGCTACTAGCGTTTGTATGGTTTTGCAGCATGTGCTTAGGCGTGCCTACATGGATGTAGGTGTGATAGGAAGGGGGAGGGGAGACGCAGGGCATGGGTCTCGACGAGTCTTGTGTTTTTCCATTGTGATACGACCTTCTATTTCATCTCTGCGACGGAAGTCCGTGAAAGGCCATTTGTAACATATGTATATGTGCTTTAATATATACTGATACCGATACTAATAAATGCTGAGCGGAAAAGAGGAGAGGATGCAGTATGATAACTGCAGACACTAAATGCCAAGGCTTTCCGAGCTTAGCACCATAATACATTTTGAACTTCATTTCCTTCCTCGGGAATTTGTGAACGAAGAAAACAATACTTCTCAAAAGTGAAATAGGGTCGATGAAGTGGGATCTGTGGTAAATTATTGGTGACATAGGCTGGAATGTACCACTACCACTAATACTGAACGCACATTAGACCGTTACAAAATCGACGGATTTAAAAAAAAAGTTGAAAATGTTATGCTCCTCAAGGCTGCCCCTATTATATGCATCAAAACAACTTATCAGAGCACAAAACCAAGCTTCTGCGATGCTCACACTGTTGGCAACTTTTTGAAAATTTTGCATGGAAATTCATAATGTGTTGGTAATGGGACCTTCGTGAGGCAGTGTCCGTACGTAGATATACACTTGTTTGGTCGGGTTTATTTGACATGACATTGACGTGTTACTTTTGTGTCTTCCTCAGGGCCAAAGTCCTGCCGCCTTCCCCTCGCCAACTCCCGTTGTACTCTTCAACTTCTAGTCACGAGACACCTGTGTAATGTGTATGATTTATACGGTACCGACTGTACAAGTGTACACTGACTGCTGTACAAGAATCAGGATAGGTATGTTTGTATTTGTGTTTGAATATATCCCTGGCCGGTAATGCACTTAGTTCCTTTCAGAAGCGTGCTTTACATTCTTTTACGGTGATAAGAAAAGTACCAATAGTATGCTAATGGCGATTTAGTGTATTCGATCTGTCCAAAACGTTAAAAAAGTTGCCAAGCCTGGGCAAGAGCCAGAGAGTTGAAATTTGGTCTCCAGACGTCTTTCATGATGGGTAATCGGGGCAACCTTGAGGAGCATGAAAATTGCGACCTCGATTTTTTTTGTAACGGTCTAACGCACATCCTTGCCAAAGACGCATTGACATGGTGCTTTTTAATGGGTGTTCATGAAGTCTCCGTGGCTCACTTTGAACAGCATTCCATGTATAAATGGCATGCTTATGCCCACCATTGCGTATTGTGATGCACAAGCATTATGTACCACAGTTTTAGAGAAAATACTTACCAATGATTTGGTATATGATTTTATGTTATTTGTTCATGGTATGGTATTGTTATCGTTTTCGTTACCACTGACATCCATATGTGAGGTGTTTGTCTAAATACAGCAAAAGCGTTCACTGGTGAGCTAGGCTTTGTTTCAAAATTGAGCTTGAAGGACTTCAACGATATTTTAAGCGAAATCGTTCCCATCGCGAATTTCGACACCCTTTAATCGTTTCGACATCCCGCACCTAACGAAAAGCCACCATTTTAACACTGAGTGGGAAATATATGGGTGAGTCACGCGTGTCTAGCGGTCAGGCGTGTTTCGACCCACACGTGTGCTACGCGAAATCGAGTGAACAGGGCTAGATGCTGGGGTCAGGGGCGATGTCTGATATACTTTCCAAGGGGTAAGTGTCCCTTAATGTTGGCCCCTCCCCATCCCCAATCATTTCAACTTTTAACATGGTACCCTATGGAATGTGCCCATCCCCCAATACAATTGGACCTGCCAATTGCCTTCATGTATCCCCCCCCTCCCCCGCAATGATTTTGATAAATCAACACCAGTGGCTGGGGTAGATAGTTACTTTAGAATATAGCCTTTAGTATTCATTAGGGTGTTCGAGTGCGTTTATCTTATATCATCTTCTAGTATTTAGGCCTGTAGTATCTTCCCTCCCTGGGCCGAACACAAATTGGCCCCTGTGGTTCTTATCAAGCCTTAGCACATGACTGTATGCCTTCGCGGAACTCAAGATTTAATAGAACTGTAGTCGCCACCAGCCTCCAGCGAGCAGCCCGCGGCTCTTAACCCTCTCTCCACCTCTCTCCCTCTCCCAGCCAGTAAATATGCCCGCGCCTCCACTGAATGTGCTTCTTAGTCTGAATTCACGTGCTATTTTTGCCAGAAGTACTTGCAGGGAGGCTTGAGTGTATGTTCCAGCCAGTAACGGTCCCACATTTGGAACTTAGACAGCATTATGTTGCATGCAATACAGGCGTTTTCGGCCAAGAGAACGCATTAAGCCATTAATAAAAGCATGTGCATGTATCCGCTGCAGCACTCGTGGAATGCAGCGGATCACCCCGCTGTCAGTCTTTCACGTACAAGGCTGCTGTATCCTATCTCACGGCACCTCCCTGTCGGGAGATTTCGAAACGAGCTGGATTGTAGTGGCACCCCAGCTCCTGAATGTAGGTTGCGTCTCAGTTCTCCTCACACACTCTTCCCTTTGTGCTTTCACACACCTTCCGTGGTCTCAATCGGCGGGAATTGGATGTTCGCCCTCTTTATGATAAAAGGAGCCATTTATTTCCGGACCACGGGAACTGTTCTTTTGTGCACTGCGACGGATTACATAATTCTACAAAACGTGATCCGTCCAAGTTGTCGACACGTTAAAACTCTTTGTTGTCTTAGCAGGCTTCCTCGATTGGAAGGAGAATCAGTCGGACGTTCCCAGACTCATGTTTCGAGAGCCGACACTCAAACTGTCTGGTTTCGAAGCACCCTCCGGGAAATAAGCAGTCTATTATCGGAGACATCCTTCAGATCCGTATCGGGATGTGTTGGTGCAGCCCAGTGCCGGTGGGCGGGTGCTGTCGCGCTGTTCCGTTGCTTTTCTACCTAAAATGTTCTATTTGTTCGTGTACGGGAGGCCTTATTCCACAGGGATCTTGGATCCGTGTTTATACTAGTTCATCTATTTGGGTCGGGGACGGAAAATATAAACTGATGCGCTCAGTTTGCCCATTGCCGTTTTCACAAGGTTGCTGATTTCTTTTTGGAAGTATTTATTAATTGCGCGCGTTGTTCTGACGATTTGTGTCCTCCCCTCCCCTTGTCACCCTATAGTTACGCCGGAAATACTCCTCCCCGTGTAAGATTATGCTACGATAAGCCATACTCCCACCACTTTTTCAGATGTTCATAACATAACAAATTTGAACGATCACGACCTTAACAAAGGCTACGGGCGTCAAAGTCAAATGACGAACTGAAGACATTGAGCTGATCTTTATTCAACTGGGCAGTATTTCTACCTTCGAAAAAACCGCACAGGATACGAAGATACAGCCTGCCATTGATATTGCCCTTTTAATGTTTCTACTTTAGTTTTTTCTATGACCTCAAAAATGTGATAACTTGTGTCTTGTAATATCTTCATCTATAAATCTGACGTATCAGAATCACCCCCGGCCATAATCACATTTGCGCACGTTTTTGCCAACTAAAGTCGACGCGGTGTGAACAATTTGTCGTTTTAGGCAGTAGACCTAGGCATTAGACAATCGTACATGCACCTAAATGGTGTCCTATTTGAGTTCTGGATTCATAGCGAGTCCCACACAATCAGGATCCTAATCAGGACTTTGTGGGATTTGAACTGATAACTTTGGCACCACAGGACAGTTCTTACTTCAGAGAGTAGCACTACCAAGCCAGTGGGGGTCCCAGTGGGTTCACAGAGGAGCCTGCCCCCTCCCCAGTAGTGACACCACTGGATGTTTGACCAGGTTAGAGTCTTCAGTGGAGTTTGTTTCTGACCCTGCTCCAAGTAACTTGGAGCAACTTTCTTTGTGCTCCCGTGTGTTTTAGGAGCAGACTGAAGTACATACCTCATGAACATGCCCTGCCCCACATTCTATCCTAATTTGCTTTGTATATGCAATATCTTATTCATCACCTTCATCTTATACTCTCGAAATGGCCAGAGATGTTTAATCAGAACGCAGAACGAAACTAGACTGCAACAGCTCAGGAATGCTTCAGCCTGACCTAAATGGAGAGCAGGGCATCCTCCCAGAGGCTGCTGGAAGCACACATATATGAAGGCAATGGGCAGGTCGAAATGCATTGAGCAGGGGACTTCATTCCTTTCCTGGGAGGGGAGGAGGAGGGGCGAGCTTTGAAGCGGACCTTCTGGGATTCAAGGAGGCATCCTGAGATAGTATTGAGTAAGAGAGTGAAATGACTACCTCGCTACTTATTGCTCATTGCACATCATTTTCGCTCCTGAAAAAGAAACAATCTTCCACTTCAGCGGCGTACATGCTCTCTTTTACAAATAAGAAAATGCGTTTTACATCTTTGCATCAACCATCTCTTCTGCTTAAGATGGCGAATAAGGCGATTTTATGGATGCGCGTGTACCTCGGTTGGGAGGAGCGTCACCAGAGGATTTAGGGGAGGGTGGCTGCAAATACAGTCCCCTTTCCTTGTCGCCTCACTTGCTGTACTGTTTCTAGGGGCGTTCTCCCACTCCAGGAAGGCCTTTTAGCCCGCCTTTGGAGCCTTCTCTCTCCAATTCTGGGCCTCGTGTACTTTTTTAAAGAAATAACGTTCCATTTCCTGGAAACATCTGTTTTGGGAACTGGCATCGTCCAGGGGCCTCGTTCAAATTAGGTGTTTTCTGTACAGTCCTAGTGCCATGGTTTCGGTTCCTGTGGCCATCTTCTCTTTCTGGGGCATTCTCTTTGAAATTAGAGGCCTTCTGTAATTTTCTAAGTGTCTCGTCTCATTTTCTGGGGCATCCCTCTCTTCTTCGGGGTCTCCCTTACGTCCCCATGGCCTTTCCTTGGATTCCGAGGACCTTATTTCTTTCATACGATGGGCCTCCTGCACCGCCTTAGGGTCGTCGTCTCAATTCCTGGGAACCTCCGTGCCTGGTTTGGGTAGCTGCCCTTGGGTCCCGGGGACCTCCTGTGCAAGCGTATGTTCCTCCTGCATCATCTAAGAGACATCACCTCATTTAGAGGCTTCCGGTAGGTTTTGGGGCCTCCCTGGTTTTGGGGGCTTCACCAATCGTATTAGGGGCTCACTGTACCATCTTCGGGGTATCATCTGCCATCTTAAGGACATCGTTTCATTGTCTGGGCCTTCCTGTCTGTTGTGGGGCCTCCATTTTGGCTCGGGGCTTTTTCGTTCATATTAGAGGTATCCTGTGTCGTCTTAGGAAATAGTGTCATTTCCTGGAATTGTCCTGCCAGCTTGGGGCATTTCCGTGCCTCCCGGTAAATTCCTATGTAATATTACAGGCTTTCTGTACCACCTTACAGGCCTTATTATTGTATGTATTATTGTATCCTATGTAATATTACAGGCTTTATGCACCACCTCGTCCCGTTTTGGTGGCCTCCTGTTTCATATTAGGGGCCTCCTGTACCGCCTTAGGGGCTTCGTCTCATTCCATGATGTTCACGGGCGATGTCTGTCCACGAGATGCGAATATTAATTGGATTTCTACCGATAATCATTGCGTGGTCTTTAAGACTTTAAGTCTTTAAGTCTTTAAGTTCTTAGAGGGCGCCCGTTATATCCATGTCAACTTGCTGCTTAGCGAGGATGATAAATCTCCGTCCCAAACACATGGTGGCGGACAGGATAAGAGAAAAACCAGATCACGATGAAGATACGGCAAAGCTTTAGAAGGCATACCCAGTCCGAGCATTGCCGGTGAATTTGCCAGTCACAAAAAAGTAGCTTAAGATAGAACGTGCTGATATGTTGGCATGAGCCTTCCTGGTTCGGTGTATATCCCACAAGGTTTAACTGGACGAGATTCGTACCTTCTTCACCGGGGAATTAGAAAACCGCAGAGTATTGCTACCACGCAAATCGAAGTCGTACTCAGTTTCAAACATCCGAATGTATCTGTTATCCGACCATATTATCCAGGAAATCAACATCCTCTTCACACCGGGATACTAAACCTCGTCCGTTATGTTCGTGTCCCGTACTGTGACCACGAACACCATCCGGTGGACCATATGCGGCTATTTCATGTACCCCAGGTACCTGAATGCTACCAATTATAGTTCATTATTCTTAATATCGTATTTGTTACCCGGATGAAGGCATAAAGTCGAAATATTCGTGTACTTTTTCGGATATATCATTTTGTGCCATTGCAATATATATTTGACTATATTTGACTTCTCCAATTAACCTATAACAATAGTTAATTATTGGGCTTAGGGCCACATCAACTGCATCTGTTGTATGGAGGCTTCCTGATGCTCGGGTTCACGAAATTACAGAAAATTAACTTTAAAAGTTATTCCCGCTTAGACCACAAGAACACAAGAACAAACCAGCACCGATGGCAAATTGCGTAATGTTGCAAGTACCAGCTGGAAGAGCAAATGGGTGCGGCAAATTAGTAAGTGGCACTAGTCGAGCAGGTGCAAGCAATGTCGGCGAATGTTCCAAAGTGGGTATGGTTAGACGCACGGAAGCTGCTTGTTAGAGGTGTGCGGACTGCTTGAAGTGCCACTCACGGAAAGTATGAGACAAAAGGAACGACGTCGCCCTGCCGAGAGCGGTGCCAGCTGCGCGTGGTCGGCGCAGACACCGGCCGCGGGCATTGGGCGTGCTCTAGCCAGTCTGACACACCAGGGGCGCACACAGGGCACACTGTGGGGGCATGTGCCACCGCACCGCCTCCCGCGTGGAAAGGTGGCACCCCTCTGGTCGGAAAAGGGGCCCCTCGGCCAGCTGTTGTTAGATTTCCCGCGATTTCCGACGTCAAAACTGTATTCCCAGAATGGAAAGGCCCAGTTTTGACTCATTACTTAGGGGGTGGGGGGTTGTGCCACAACAATTATTCGGGCGGAGGAAAAACACATGAAGGCAATTGGCAGATCCAAATTGATTGGGGGATCACATTACATAGGGTCCCATGTAAAAGGTTCAAATTATTCGCGGGGGAGAGGGTCAACACTTATGGGGCACCTGTCCCCTCGAAACTATATAAAGCAACACCCTGCCTGAGCGTCAACCCATGCCGTGTGGGATGGTCATGCGGATTCAGGGATGATCGGCGAATTCATGGACATGTCCCCGTGCAATTTGGAACCCGTTCCCCTCCAGGATGGCTCGAGTGTTCCCCCTCATATTTGTCAGCTAGAAGCACCCCTCCAGTGTGCTCAAGTGCACGCTCCCTCCACCGCTAAACTGATTTTCGGCCGAAAGCCGAAAATTCGGGTATTTTTTGCAGGGTGCACCTTCTAAGAAATGGCGCCCCCAGACAAATACCCCTCCCCATGATAATTCATGGGTTCGCCCTCGATTAGTAGGTTAGATAACTGCAGACATCCCCAGCGTCACTTCGCAAGTGTTTATCGGGTACCCGTGATCTTAATTGCATGAGGTACACATGCCGAATACCGCACAAAATTGGCAAAACTATGATAGAACTTAGACCTCAAAACCACAATTACAATATTTTACTAGATGTTTCGCCATTTCCATTTACTCATCATGAATCCAGCATCATATTGCATTACTTTTTATAAAAATATATCCACAACTTTTCATTTTACATTTCATTCCAGGGCCGAAATGCATGGGAGCGGGCGGCGCGCTCGATCTTATTATGCCCATATACCGCTGCTCCAGCCGGGACCGGCCAGAATAGGACGCGGAGTGTGCGGAGGGCGGCGCAGAGGTGCACAACACGTCAATAATGACACCTGCAAGCATTGAAACCCATAAATCTGCTACATTTCGACATTCGTGACGTTGTGTTTGTGAAAGCCCAAATTTTATTATCGGCGATTTTGGTGACCTTTGACCTGGCCCAAGGTCAACAAAGTACAAACCGCATGCCTCTGGCTCGCGGGCGATTGTTTGGTGAAGGCTTAATTAAGCTCGAACCAGCGGTTGCCGAGATCGGCCATGTCTGTAAGCCCAACATTTTGTTTTTCGGCTATTTGGTGACCTTTGACCTGACCCAAGGTCACAAAAGTCCAAACCGCACGCTTCTGGTTCACGGTCAATCGTTTGGTGAAGGTTTCATTAAGGTCGAGCCAGCGGTTGCCGAGATCGTCCATGTCTGTGAGCCTAAAGCTTTGTTTTTCGGCGATTTAGTGACCTTTGACTTGACCCAACGCCACGAAAGTGCAAACCGCACGCCTCTGGCACACAGTCGATCGTTTGGTGTAGGTTTCATTTTTTTTTTAACTCCCCAGATGCCGAAAATTACAAAACGTGTGCCCTGCAATACATTGGGCATTTCTCTTGGCGCTTGTCGCGAGGCGCTCGGCTCGCCAGCATCACCGGCCTGCCCTGTTGAGGTGCGCACATCGCACCACGGAGCTGCCAAATATGACGTCAACGCGGACAATCGGCGGAGGAGTTACGACACCGCGGCGACTGGTGGGCACGGCGGCGGATCTCGCCGCCGGGCAGCCGGCAAACGGCAGCACGCGCGTCTTCAGGTGCAGTGCCCGCTCTGGCGTCGGTGGTTTATCGTCAGATCTGGCCGCACTGCTGCTGGCGCCAGTTGGTACAGCTCGGGCTGGTAAAGTGGCGCCGCCTCCGCCCAACAGTGTACACTCGCCGGCAGACGGCTCGTTACGGACTGCAGTATCGCTAGCATTCGGACAGTCTCAAACACTGCCCAGGAATTAATGGCAACGTAGAGAAGTGGAAATACTAATTCGGACTGCAATTCCTAGAAGCGATGGGTATGGAGAGAGAGAGGGGGGATTGGTAGAAGGGATAAACGAGAGATAGAAAGACTAGGTAGAGTAATAGTAAAGGAGAAATATATGCAGACGCCTCTGAATCACCTCCGAGAACACCACCGAGTACGGCTCACCAGAGCCATGCTGACAGCTGAGGCAGCCTACATCAGAGACACCACGCCCATCATAAGCGCACAAAACGAGACATACACACACACCTGGCTCTGTATGAAAAAGCTTTAGCCGTATAATGGTGTATAAGAAGTGAGCTTGAATGTAGTGCGTTGTGCTATCAATTTCTGAATCCTGACCCGTGAAGTTCCCAGAGACACAATGTTTGTGAAATGTATGATTTTTTTCTTCTCGTGTATCTGCTTTGTGCTATCTGTGTGACCTATTAATCATTTATTTCATTCCTGAAGATGATAAATGTTGATTGAAACGTCGAATATATATATATATTAATATATGTATATGTATATATATATATATATATATATATATATATATATATATATATATATATATATATATATATATATATATATATATATATATATATATATATATATATATATATACATACATATATGTGTATATATGTATGTATATATATTGTGTGTGTATGTGTGTATGTATGTATGCATGCATGTACGTATATATGTATATAAGACGATAATGTGGAACACATCAAAGGGAATTGGGCCCTTCGATTGATGTGAGGCCCGAATCAAAGCTTTCTGGTCTGACCAACCGCCACACAGCTGTGTCACCAGTCCGTTCTGCGAGGCCACGAAGCGGACACTGGGTTGCCGGAAGCTGCCGACTGTGAGACGGACACCAGCCAGCCCAGCCAGCCGACCCCACCGCCCACGACCCACCCGGTCGAACAGACCGCGCGCCCAGCCGCCGACCCACCGCCGACCCCACCCGGTCAGAACAGACCGCGCGCCCAGCCGCCGACCCCACCCGCCCACGACCCACCCGGTCAGAACAGACCGCGCGCCCAGCCGCCGACCCCACCCGCCCACGACCCACCCGGTCAGAACAGACCGCGCGCCCAGACGGCGGCCCGACCCGTTCGCGACGCTGGCTGTCGACGGCGTCGCAGGCGGTGTCGCGCGACGCGCCGCGACTCGCGCCGTCCGGACAAAGGCGGCCGCCGCCGTGCTAATCGGGCCGCCGTCCGGCGCGCGCATGAGGCGGCATTAATTACGCCGGCGTGGCCGGCCCGATTAACGAGACGTCTCGGTCACAGGTAATTGGACGAGCGCGACCGGCCGTGTCGACCGTGTCCCCCCCCGCGGTGTGATTGGCTCGCCGTTCAGTGGCAATGTTGCGGTTAAGTCCCGGCGCTGGCTGCTGTAGCGCAGTTGGGACATTAATGTCGCCGGTATGTCGCAATTTGCCACGGCGATAAGTCGACTCGTCGCCGAAGCTTGCGCCGGCTGTGGTATTTAACCGCACGAGGGTGCCATGCCGAGTGGCTTTTGCCTCTGGCTATATCCGAAACCAATCTTCAATCGACTTGCAACGCCAATACATTTTAATCAAATGCCCGTGCGGTCCAGGATCGGCGGCACTCAATTCATTTCGGGTCATTGGGCAAGTCAACAAAATGAAATTCAGCAGTTTTTAAGCACATGTTTCGATCGATAGATATTCGTAGCACAGTCAGATGCTTAGTCGCCCGCATCGCCGCTATCCAGCACCGTCGCCACTCCCTTCCTCCTCGCCAGATTTCGGAAATGAAGATGATGTACCGCAGTGCAAAACTGCGGGATCGTGGTAGTCCAAGGCTGATGGGTTCTGACGTCACGGCCCAGGTGTCGGGCCACGTCAAATGGAAGGAATTCGATAACACCTATTTCGGTTCATGGTACCCAGGTAGGTAATTTTCAACCAACTTGTTGGTTTTCGACTCATGGTGCCGCTGAATTATAGCCATGTCGACGTCTTTCGGATGTCCGAGGAGCTGAAGTATTGCCGGTTCGACGTCTACCGGATAGTGAGGGACATTCGCGCGGCCACACATGGCAAGCTGTGTACCGGGCCACAGCACTTCTGTTTCAGTAAATTGGCTTCCTGCATGCTCGGTCTCGAAGTTCTGACGAAACCTGGCCCTTAGGTGCCATGTTGCCAAACCTTTCGCAGCCCAACTCTTTATATTGAAGTTGAAAAACTTGTGTCGCAGCGAGTGGAGAAGCTTGCGAATGCTGAACAAATACATCGAAGTTTATTCTTAACGACGGTCAATCTTTATGTTTTGGGAGGGGTATAGTGGTGGGATTGAATGTCGTCTGCAATACATGTATATACAGGTAACCGCATATTGCCTGTAGTTCAAGTAACGATAAAACTATCTTTCATGCAATGCAGTTACATTAATCACTATAAAATGTAATCCACCAGAAACACAAGTGGATGTTATAGCTAGTCAAGGGAAAACCAGCACTCAAATAATGCTGAAGTCAGGAAAATCGTTTCCAATAGCAGTATCTATAGAATTCACAGCACGTGGATGATGCTCGTCGTTCATCACAGGAAAGAATAACTTCACCGGGCAACATAGGCGCAGAGAAGAAAATACCGGTGGGTGTAGGTGGCAGGTCATTAGTAGAACTGCTGTGCCAAACTTCACCAAATTATGTTTCTTGCACTTATGAAAATCGAATGCTCTTGCAGCCGCAAATCAATCAAATCTTATCTGCCGCGATTCTGCATTTCACACCCATGTTAGTGGGGCCAAGGGGGAAACTGAGCGAATGAAAAGTTCATCCGTGCATAGCTTTGCTAACCAAGGGCCTTCCCCCCTCCCCTCCCCCTCCCCATCTCCTTACATAAAAAATACACTAGTTAGAATAAAAAATCTGGATACTGTAAGTTCGCAAAATACTAAATTTTCTGTGCGCTTCTCGCTTCAGACGCTTCTTATCTATTTCACCACATTTTTGTCCTGACTATTTTCGTCAGTCGGTTCCCGTTAGAAAACCCATGCTGTGCCACCGGTGCTAACTACTTTGAGTTTCTTCTGCAGGTATGCGCCTGTGCACGGCAGCATCATTAGATTATATATTGGGGCCACCCCCCAACCCTCCTTCCATGTACTGTAACGATGGCGCGTACCAAAGCCGGCGGCGAACATTGCTATTTAGATATTCCGTGCACGTGTGTTCGATAATTACACGTGACACAGGTGTGCCGCCTGGTTATGCTTACCAGCTTCACCGGCACTAATCCAGCTAAAACACCATCAGCGGCGTAAACTGTTCTGCAATACAACTGACAGCAGCCATGACAATGGAAAATCGCCATCTAAATCATGTGCGCACCGTGAGGCTAACGCTCAAATGCATCTGTAAAAAGCCGATTCGGTTTGGTGCGTTGAAGTCCCACAACTTCTTCATACTTCATTCTATTTCTACAACTGCACAACCTCCGAATATCAAATAGCCACCTCCGAGCCACCTACAATGATCAAACAAACGCGTGCAGAATCGCCCGGCGCCTGCACCATTGTCTGCGCGTTGCGTTACCTGCCAGGCCATTTACCGCAGCGCCTGGGGCGCTGTTCGGCCGGCCATCCGTCTCGCTGATTGGTGGTGAGTTTTTGTCGTCACGCCGGTAATGACTGCGGCGGCGGCGGCGGCGGCGGCGGCACGAGTGCCGGCCGCTCCCTCGGAGACATCTCGGGCCGAGACTGACGGCCGGCTGGGCGCAGCCTGGAGCCTGCAGCCGCGGGCCGGCTGTTTGCCGGCAGCACGCGGCTCACGAGCGCCGCCACGTGCCCATCATGGCGCCTGATTACTGGGTGTCGCCCGCCGGCATATTCATGAGTCGCGCGAGCACGAGCGCCGGTAAAACACGAGGCGCGCGGCGGCGACTGCGCAGGCGGCCCGGCGGAGCGGGCGGGTACCGTGACTCAGCCCCGCCCAGGGCCACTGCAGGCTACTCTGCAGTCCGGGATGTGCAGCGGGAAATGGTGGGCGCGTCCGAGCATGGACGGCAGGTTTGTGGTCAAACATGTGACATCAGAACCTCAGCTTGGACTTTTCAGTGCATGTTGATCGCTTACTACATAACAGTTCATTGTCAAACATCACTATTCACCTTCCAAATGACAAGAATGAGGGAAAATTTTCTTCTGGAGAGGATAATGTTCTGGATGCCAAAGATCCATGAACAGCCTGTTTTTTCAACCATAATCCCGCCCGCCGTCAATACAAGCGGGTCTCAATACCTGGTACCAATACTGGTGCTCAATACTGGTGCTCAATACTGCGTCCCAATACTGGGTCCCAATACTGGGTACCAATACTGGGGCTCAATACTGGTGCTCAATACTGGTGCTCAATACTGGGTCCCAATACTGGGTCCCAATACTGGGTACCAATACTGGGTACCAATACTGGGTACCAATACTGGGGCTCAATACTGCGTCCCAATACTGGGTCCCAATGCTGGGTACCAATACTGGGGCTCAATACTGGGTCCCAATACTGGGTCCCAATACAGGGTCCCAATACTGGGTCCCAATACTAGGTACCAATACTGGGGCTCAATACTGGGTCCTAATACCAGGTCCCAATACTGGGTCTCATACTGGGTTCAATGACCGGGAGTCCCGCGACCGGGCGCAAGTATGTCACATTTGCGTCGTCATCAACACCTGGTCTTCAGCCCTCTGATCCTCAACCCTTTGCCTTCAACCCTCTGACCTTCAACCCTCTGATCCGCAACCCTCTGCCCTCAACCCTGTGACCTTCAACCCTCTGATTCTCAACCCTCTGATCTTCAACCCTCTGATCTTCAACCCTCTGATCATCAACCCTCTGATCCTCAACCCTCTGCCTTCAACCCTCTGATCCTCAACCCTCTGATTTTCAACCCTCTGATCTTCAACCTTCTGGCCTTCAATCCTCTGATCCTCAACCCTCTGACTTTCAATACCTCTGATCCTCAACCCTCTGATCCTCAACCATCTAAGATGATATTAAGAAGCGGATATGTGGTCATGTATGCCTAAAAGATGAATGAAGCACTAAACCAACACTTTTATGACAAACAAGGTGCATTTTTCTGAGATAACAAATAATTTCAGTATTTGGTATGAATACCTGGTAGTAATGTTCGATAACAGCATCAAATATATCTGTGGTTTTCTCTAATTCCAAACTGGCGTGAAAAGTGGGCTGAAACATGTCAGCGTGTATTCGCACCAATATTATAAGCTTTAATATGCTGGATGTTCAATTCCAGGTCAACTCCAATTGCGGTTTCATCAGTTCAAGGAGGGGTTAGTCACCCTGTGGCCTCACTCTGGGATACATTCATGGTCAGTGCTATCGACAGGACTTCAAGGCTGATCCAGGGGAAGTCAAGCTTTTCATCCAGATGCCTCTAAATCAAATCTTTGCTTGAGAAAAGGAATCCACAGCTTTAAGCTGCAGAGTTTTCAGGTTGTTGGAGGAGCTGCTTTTACCTTTCACATTACCTTCCCTTTCCCAACAACAGAAACACATATATTTCATGGGCTGGATTTTACATTGGAGGTCTAAGCCCCTTTCAGTGATGAAGGCTTAAAGTTCGCACATCCCAAATAGAGTAGCGTGCACAATGCCGTACCTAGTATTTGCATGTGGGGGCAAACGGATTTCAAGGTGGCTCAAGCAACACTCGTACAAATTGTCGCCGGATTTGTACCAGTATTTTCATAAGTACGAAGTATTACTGTATGCTAAGATGAGTACGAACAAATTAATTTGGCACTGCAAGGTGCCGAAACTATCACCATCGTTCCGAAGTCAGTAGATTTCAACTCTCCCTCTCTTGTTCAAAAGCTTCCGAAATGGCCGGCAGGTTTTCATATATATATATATATGATTGTTCATTTTTCTGTCATAAAATAGCCATAAGTGATATCAAAGCCATAAGTGATATCAAAAGGGATATTCATAGTTGTCTACTTGTGTGGAAGACAATTAGATTATACATTTTGTTTATTTATAAAAACAAAACAAAAACACAATTGTTTAATAGTTTCTGCTTTTCTTGAGGTACTCAGATAATTAACTGACAGTATAGGAGGTAGCGATTTATAGTGAATGATAGTTGGCTTTTTTGTCGGTTGTTTAGCGAGTTAATTTGAATCTAAATCTAGGCATAAGCTGCAGCGTTTAGGATGGTTTCGACCAAGATGCAGGCACTAGAGGAAAAGATTAGGACCCTTAAGGCAGAGCTTTCCAAGCTCAAGGCTGCCCTTGTTGCACAGGGTAGGCAAGATAAAGCAACAAGGGGTCACTCCGTAGCAGGGACATCATATGCACAGGTGGTCACAGGCCACCAGGTAGCTGAGGCTTCCCCTACTGTGGAGGTGGCTGGGATCTCTCGAGAGGGGAGTGTTTATAGTGAACAGAGGAGAGGTAGTTCTGGTAGATCACAGGAGGGGAAGTGGCATGAGGTCAGGGGTGGAGGATTTGGAGACGCGAACCTAAGGAAAGGGTCAGTGTGTGGCACGTGGCAGGTGGTAGGAGCGGGAGGAAGTCTAGCCGAACGGCCCAGCGGGCAGGCATATTAACATCAAATATGTTCCAGGCATTGGATCACTGCCCCCAGAATAGTAGTAGTAAGGAGTCAGTGCTGGTCCTAGGAGACTCTCGTGTGCGACATTTAGAGCGGGTATTTTGTAAAGGTAGGAGGGACAGGAGGTGCATCACCAGGCCTGGTGCCAAGGTGAAGGACCTGGTACCTGTGGTGGCACAGGTCACCAGTGATCACCAGTTTAGCACAGTCATAGTGCATGTAGGGGTAAATAACATAGGTCCTGCTAGGAGTGAGGAGCTTCTGCGGGAGTACAGGGCCCTTCTGGCCACCCTGAAGGGTACCAATAAAGTCATTGTAACAGCAATTTTCCCTAGGGCTAGAGCCTCCCCTGAGTGGAGCTCCAGGGCACTGGCAGCTAACGCCAGGGTAGGAAAGCTCTGCCATGAGCTAGGTTTTACATTTGTAGACGAGTGGAGCATGTTTTATGCATCGTGGGACCTCTATCAGAGGGATGGCCTGCACTTCTCTGAGAAGGGGGTCCATGTGTTAGGCAAAGTGTACGGGCATGTCCTTCAGGGAAACTAGGAAATTAGGTGGGGAGGGATGAAATTGCATTGCCAACTCAGAAATATTCCAATAGTGTCAGCCAAGGCAATAGAACATCAAAGTCTGCAAATAGGGACAGCAGCAGTTCAAGGGGACAGAGTGATAGTTCATCTAGTGATAAAAGAACTCCTCAGTATGAAAAAGCCAAAGGTGATTATGGAGCATTTGTTAAGTGTATGATGTTTAATGCTCAGAGTATCCGTTCCAAATTTGATGACTTCAAGTGTTATGTTGCTGATTTGGAACCAGATTTTGTTTGCATTACGAAGGCATGGGTCAGTGAAGGATATTTTGGAGATAACTTACAGGACTATGAGATCCAGGGATACAATATGTGTTCGTGCAATAGGGGTCCAGCAATGAAAGGGGGTGGTGTAATGCTCTATATGAATAGCTTATTCAGTTCTCAAAAAGTAGCAGGTGGGGATAAAAATGTGTCTGTGAAGTCCATTTGGCTTGATGTCACTGTGGGAAAAGGCAACAGCAATACTCTTAGGATAGGAGCTTTCTACCGATCAGGAACCCTGCCACATTCTCAGCAACTGGAGCTTGACAAGGTGATTTGTGAGGAAATCAGTAGAAATTTTAAGAGGAAGTGCCTTATTCTTGGTGACTTTAATCTAAAAGGTTATGAAAATGCTGGTGTTGGCTCCCATCATGCAAAATGTTTAGGAAATGCCTTGAAGAGGACCTGTTCTTACACCAGTTTGTATCGGAACCTACCAGGCATGGTTCATTCTTGGACCTTGTATTCTCGGATTTAAGTGACTTGGTTCAGGACGATCGTGTCTCACAAACCTCTTGGACTTTTTGAACTTCGCCACAGAACAATTTGATCAGGGAAATCAGGTTGATGTAGCATATCTTGATTTTAGTAAGGCCTTTGACAAGGTACCCCATAAACGGTTAATGATACAGCTTCTGTCCCATGGTATTGCAGGTAGCATCTTAAAATGGATAGAGTTGTGGCTTTCAGATAGACAGCAAAGAGTGATGCTAAATGGTACAAAGTCATCATGGCAAAATGTTCTTAGTGGAGTCCCCCAGGGGTCAGTACTGGGGCTACTACTGTTCATTATATTTGTAAATAACATTGAAAGTGGCCTAAGCAGTAAAGTTTTGAAATGTGCGGATGATCTGAAGGCCTTTAGGGCAATAACAGGTCAAGATGAGCATATCTCGCTGCAAAAAGACGTAGACGAGCTTGTGAAGTGGTCCGAAGAATGGCAAATGAAATTTAATTTTGATAAGTGCAAAATCATGCATGTAGGTAAGCAGCATATGAAGGCTCCATACTTAATGGGTGGCCAAGTGCTATCAGTGACTCAACAGGAGAAGGATTTAGGTGTTATTCTAAACACAAAACTGGGGGCATCAGAACAGACCAAGGAAGCTAGGAAGAAGGCACTGAGAATGCTCGGGGCAATAAATAGGAATGTATCATACAGAAGTGAGGAAGTGATCAGGAAGCTTTACTGTGCATACGTCAGGCCACATTTGGAATACTGCATCCAAGCTTGGTCTCCTACCTATGAAAAAGATTGTTGGCTTTTAGAGAGAGTGCAAAAGAGGGCTACAAAAATGGTGAATGGCACAAGCAACCTGGCATATGAGGAAAGATTGAAGAAATTGAATATGTTTTCACTTAGATATAGAAGGCTGAGAGGAGATCTCATCGAGGTCTTTAAATTTGTCCATGGTCTGGAGAGGAGATACCTTGTGGAAATGTTTGAATTTAACAGAAATGATACAATTAGGGGTAATTAATTAAAAAATTAAGTTTAACCACAGCAGAACAAGGTTAAGGCAAACTTTCTTCACCAACAGGGTAGTAGAACACTGGAACCAGCTGCCAGAACACATTGTCAGTAGCAGCACATTGAACATCTTTAAAAGACATAAAGACATAAAGAAAAGATTAGTGCAACTCTGAGCCACAAGGGCCCTTTTTGGTTGCACTCTGTACACTGAACCAGTTGCCCACCAAATCTGCCAATCAGCCTCCCTGTAATACTGAAAAGCAAGCCCTCTATTCTTATAATGATTGTCTATGCTGTTTTTAAAGATGTTCAATGTGCTGCTACTGACGATGTTTTCTGGCAGCTGGTTCCAGTGTTCCACTACCCTGTTGGTGAAGAAAGTTTGCCTTAACCTTGTTCTGCTGTGGTTAATTTTAATTTTGAATTTATGACCTCTAATTGCATCATTTCTGTTAAATTCAAACATTTCCCCAAGGTATCCCCTCTCCAGACCATTGACAAATTTAAAGACCTCGATGAGATCTCGTCCAGCCTTCTATATCTAAGTGAAAACATATTCAATTCTCAATCTTCCTCATATGCCAGGTTGCTTTGCCATTAACCATTTTTGTAGCCCTTTGTACTCTCTCTAAAGCCAACAATCTTTTCATAGCTAGGAGACCAAGCTTGGATGCAGTATTCAAATGTGGCCTGACGTATGCACAGTAAAGCTTCCTGATCACTCCTCACTTCTGTATGATACATTCCTATTTATTGCCCCGAGCATTCCAGTGCCTCCTGGCTTCCTTGGTCTGCGATGCCCCCAATTTTGTGTTTAGAATAACACCTAAATCCTTCCCTGTTGAGTCACTGATAGCACTTGGCCACCCATCAAGTATGGAGCCTTCATATGCTGCTTACCTACATGCATGATTTTTCACTTATCAAAGTTAAATTTCATTTGCCATTCTTCGACCACTTCAAAGTTCGTCTAAGTCTTTTGGCGGGGAGATATCTTTTTCCTACCCTTTTTTTCCCCAAAAAACCTTCAAATCATCTGCAAATTTCAAAACCTTACTGCTTAGGCCACTTCAATGTTATTTACAAATATAATGAACAGTAATGGCCCTGTACTGACCCCTGGGGGACCCACTAAGAACATTTTGCCATGATGACTTTGTACCATTTAGCATCCTTTTTATCTGAAAGCCACAACTCTATCCATTTTAAGATGCTACCTGCAATACCATGGGACGAAGCTGTATCATTAACCGTTTATGGGGTACCTTGTCAAAGGCCTTACTAAAGTAAAGATATGCTACATCAACCTGATTTCCCGAACAAAATTTTTTTTGGGGGAGAATAAAAAAAACCAAGAGGTTTGTGAGACACGATGTCCTTTCTAAATATGTTGTGTACATCTTGTATTGTCAGAACACTTGTCACTTGGTAAGTGAGACTTATTGGCCTATAGTTTCAACTTTCCCCTTTTTCCTTTCTTGAAAAAAGGAACACTTCCTTTTAAAGGTGGTTAAAGAAACAAAAAAAATTAAAAAAAAGAAAAAAAACAATTTTTAAATTTCCCCAAACCCCCAAAAAAAAATAACCTTCCCCCCCCCCTTTTTTGGATTTTTTTTCCTGAAATAATTTTAAAAAACATAATAACCAATGCCATGCACATATGAACATCTTTAAAAACAGCATAGACAATCATTATAAGAATAGAGGGCTTGCTTTTCAGTATTACAGGGAGGGCTGATTGACAGATTTGGTGGGCAACTAGTTCAGTGTACAGAGTGCAACCAAGAAAGGCCCTTGTGGCTCATAGTTGCACTAATCTTTTATGTCTTTATGTCTGTATATATCTATATATGTATATATATATATATATATATATATATATATATATATATATATATATATATAATAGTATACATATATATATACAGAATATTATACTCCAGATTATTGGCGACAGAGCCAACACTGTGGGGGCGTTTACCCCTCGAAAGTATATCAAAGAACTCTAGTCTCGTACTCTAGTCTCTCAAAGTATATATAACTCGACGCATATGAATGGAAAAAAATGGTTAAAACATCCTGGAATCCAGGTGCAGGTTCGTATCTGCACATGTGTGAGGGGTATCACCTTCCATGGAAGGCACATGCCCCGAGTGCCCACACCTTTGTTTACGCCCCTCCACGCGAATGGGGAGGAACTCGTTGCGACAGTTATCTCTTATTTTCTCCTACCCCTTTCCCAGCAGTGATCTTCAGTTGGCCTGTCTCGCCATACTGCTACTACCCGTGGCACCGCGCGATTTCTGCGGCGTTCGACATGATTGCGGTCAGCGTGGGTCAAAACAAAAAGTCCTAGTGTTAGGGGAAAATAAGGCTCATATTTGTAGACAAGATTCGTCAAGTTTTCCAACGAATCAGATTTTGTCCCATTTCATGATATTTAAGATCGGAAATATCGTGTGGAAAACACGGAAGTTTGGCTGCGGCGCCTACGGGAACGAGCAATTGTCCAGCCCATGTGACGTCACCGGTTGCCAAACGATATTGGAGGGCCCCGATCATAAAGGCCGACCGCCGCGCCGACGACGCCTAAGCATCTCAGGCGCCAAAAAATCACGTGCGCGCGCGCTCGCAAAACACCCGACGGACGATTACTGCATCACATCAACGTTTGCTGCTGCATAGCCATTACTATCATTGTTTGGTGCACGCACCCGCGCGGTACCCTGCGGTCGGCCCATACCAGCTCCCTCGGCGCGTCCTCCAGCCAGCCCACCACGGGCGGGCGCGGTTGCCGGCACTGCCGCTGATGGATGCGGCCGGCCGGCGGCGGTGCGCCGGCACCCTATCATCAGCGCGCCGTGATCTATCAAGCCGCGGGCGCGTGGTCTACGATCCCGCCCCTGTCCTCAGAAGCGGTCGTCGCCGGCGGCGGCGGCGGCGGTGCGGTTGAATGTATCACGCGGTCGGGGTCCCGAAGCCGGGCGCCGCGCCGACGACGCCGGTCATCGTCGCCATGACAACACGCAGGTCCGGCACGTGACTACACGTTCTGCGGCGCCTCCGCTCCCAAGCAAGCCATCCCTGGGCTAACACCTTCGCCCGGGAGAAGAAAGTAAACAGCGTCACCGGGGCGCGGGCGGCGGGGAGAAAACACATGCAGGAGGTGCCATGAAACTCGAGATACCTCCGCTCGTGAGGTAGAAGCGAATCTCAGAACTTCGGCTCGGGAGGTACAAGTGCACTACATCTTAGCTCAGGATATGCAAAGGAACTTGATCACTGAACACTATTGCTCATGAGATAAACGTGCAATCAACACACTTCAGCTTACATGAATTAAATAAGCACCAACACCTTTCTGCAGATACCGAAATGTGACGACATTCAATTTCTAGATGGGAACTTACGTCAACTAGAGACCTGTGCATATGTGAAGCGTCTTGGGAGAATGGCACAATGCAGATTCGTCCAAGCCCTACAGACTTCCATCACAGCTTTCAAGATGACGTCGCCATTATGTAGCAGCGGGGGATAATTGGTGTCAACCGGACAATGCAACCTGCAGTGAAGTTATTGGTGCGAGGTATGCACCGGGTGATAAAGTCTGCAGAGGTGAGTAGCGATAATTTCAGGGCTCTGCAGAGGCGCAGCATGGTCCGGGTGCGGCTGCGGGGCAGATAACGGACGAACAACGCGAGACGGGGTGTGTGCTGGAAAGTGGCTGGGTGAGGGGGGTCGGGAAGTACTGCGGTGTGTGTCGGGGAGTGCCGCGATGTGTGTCGGGGAGTGGCAGGATGTGTGTTGAGGAGTGGCAGGGTGTGTGTTGGGGAGTGGCGGGGTGTGTGTTGGGGAGTGGCAGGGTGTGTGTTGAGGAGTGGCAGGGTGGGTGTTGAGGAGTGGCAGGGTGTGTGTCGGGGAGTGGCAGGGTGTGTGTTGGGGAGTGGCAGGATGTGTGTTGGGGAGTGGCAGGGTGGGTGTTGAGGAGTGGCAGGGTGTGTGTTGAGGAGTGGCAGGGTGTGTGTCGGGGAGTGGCAGGGTGTGTGTTGGGGAGTGGCAGGGTGTGTGTTGGGGAGTGGCAGGGTGTGTGTTGAGGAGTGGCAGGGTGTGTGTTGAGGAGTGGCAGCGTGTGTGTCGGGGAGTGGCAGGGTGTGTGTCGGGGAGTGGCAGGGTGTGTGTCGGGGAGTGGCAGGGTGTGTGTTGAGGAGTGGCATGGTGTGTGTTGGGAGTGACAGGGTGGGAAGTGGCAGGGTGTGTGTTGGGGAGTGGCAGGGTGTGTGTTGAGGAGTGGCAGGGTGTGTGTTGGGGAGTGGCAGGGTGTGTGTTGGGGAGTGGCAGGGTGTGTGTCGGGGAGTGGCAGGGTGTGTGTCGGGGAGTGGCAGGGGTGGGTGTTGAGGAGTGGCATGGTGTGTGTTGGGAGTGACAGGGTGGGAGTGGCAGGGTGTGTGTCGGGGAGTGGCAGGGTGTGTGTTGGGGAGTGGCAGGGTGTGTGTTGGGGAGTGGCAGGGTGTGTGTCGGGGAGTGGCAGGGTGTGTGTTGAGGAGTGGCAGGGTGTGTGTTGGGGAGTGGCAGGGTGTGTGTTGGGGAGTGGCAGGGTGTGTGTTGGGAGTGGCAGGGTGTGTGTTGGGGAGTGGCAGGGTGTGTGTTGAGGAGTGGCAGGGTGTGTGTTGGGGAGTGGCAGGGTGTGTGTTGAGGAGTGGCAGGGTGTGTGTCGGGGAATGATGTGGTGTGTGTCGGGGAGTGATGTGGTGTCTGTCGGGAAGTAGTTGGGTTAGTATCTGGGAGTGGTGCGGTGTATGCCGGGGAGTGGTGGGGGGAGGGGGTGTGGAGTGAGAGAGAGAGAGAAAGGGAGAGAGAGAGGGATAAGGATAGGGAGAGGGAGGGAGAGAGCGCTCGCGCAGTTGCAGTCGGTCCACCAGTTTCCCGCCACAGTATGGTGCCCGATCACATACCCTGATCACATGAGAACTACAGCCCGCCTCTCGCCCTTGCTGGTGTACAGCCCTGCACGCCTAATGGTGCCGTGAAAAATGACGCCATACCATATGGCATCAGCTTCGCCGTAGCATCAATCAACAACATCACTTTCAGCGATCAGATCTGCATCCGCCTTCAGCTCCAGCCGAAAGCCTGGAGTGCATTTCACAGGTGCTGACCTTCCTTCAGGCGGCCCGCTGTGAGGAGCACGGCTCATGAACCTCCCCATTATCTGCTAAACAAGTGGGCCGAGGCATTAAAAACCATGAGGTCCCGCACTCCACACAAACACGCGGCCTCAGAAAAAGCCGGCCGAACCTCAGCCCGTCTAGACGTGCGGCCGGATCTCGGCATGATGTCCCGCCGGGTGGATCAGGCTGGATCGACGGAACCGAGAAACTCCCGCTCGTCCAGAGGCCGTGGGACTTTAACTTTGATATGAAACTCCAACTCTGATATGTGCGACAAATGGAACGCAGGCGGAACAGCGGACAACGGTAAACGGAACGAAAAAAAAGCGGCTGCCCATCTGCTGAACTTATCTGGACATCGTGAACTCGCCGCCGGCCGAATGGACGTTCGTGCCGGGAAAGCTGGACACTGACCTCTGTCCGATGTGGTTGCCAATAAATGAGCAGCTCACCGGCAAGTTGGACCTCCTAGTCCCTGATACCCGGTCCCTAGTCCCTGGTTCCTGGCCCTGATCCATGGTCCCTGGTCCCTGTGCCCTGGTCATGCTCCCTAGTCCCTAGTCTCTATTCTCTATTCTATATTCTCTATTATCTAATCTCTATTATATATTCTCTATTCTCTATTGTCTAGTCCCTAGTCCCTAGTCCCTAGTCCCTCTTCCGTCCTGTTGCCGCATCGTCAGTTCGCCAGTGGCATAGGCCAAGCGATAGCCATGTGAAAGCATAGACGAGGGCAAGTGTATTTGTTGGTCCAGCCTTCTCCATATCAGACTTACAAAGGCAGTGCAAAGTTCCAACTTTGCAAGTGTTTTGATAAACACGTCTCATACACCGCCCCTTGGAAGCACCCATTAATATAGCCATCCGTCTATCGATGAGCGACCAGTACACATGTGGTGTATACCATTGCCCTGTCTAAAGGCGGGCAACGACTTGAAGTAAGGCAGTAGCGGTCATGATATCCACGATGCGTTTTCGACCATTCTTGACTATTTTCTGGATTCAGCGTGTGGAAAAACGCAAGCGTTCGCAACTGCGTTGGACGGTGCGTCACGGCCCGGGCAGTCCGCCCTCGCCACCTGGCTGGCGTGCCCACCAGCCCCGCGTGTTGGCCTCCGGTATGGCCGCCGCTGTTTCGCCCTCCCTCTCCGATAAAGCCGCCCGTTGCGGCTGGCCCGCCTGCTCCAGCGATATGTGGGCTGCGGGAGATGTGAGCAGGATTCTGTGTCGACGGATCAGGGTTCCTGCTCGCCGAGCCGGAACAGTATTTTAATCGGGCGGAGGATCAGACGGGCGGGGAAATTATTTACCCGCCGCTGGGTTCCGGGAGGATGCCGCGAGCGACCGTCCAAGAAGCCGATGGCTCCACGATACGCCGCTTCGTTCCGGTGTTTCGCCTGCGTCCAGCGTCGTATTGTGCAGCCCGTTCGCGTGCTTCGCCCGTATTCAGTGTTGTGTGTGCAGCCTACCGCTCATCGACGGTATGCAGTTTTGACACACAACTTCGAAGAATTATATAGCTTTAGAGGTTGTAATTTTATGTTTTTAAAAGTCAGCATTGAAGAACTTTCAGGTTGAGAATATTATAATTTTTACGTTTATAATTGTATGACTATATTTTAGACAAGAAGTTGTATCCGGAAGTATGCTTAAAACTTTTAGAATAGAACAGGAAGGTTCGCAACGTGGCAGAAGTGAATTAGTGACACCTAAGCATTTTCGCTTTGACGATATATAAGAATGAAGAAAATTGACACACAGTTGCTCAAGAAAACGGACGCATTGTCCAATTTCCAAAGTTAACAAAAGCTCTCAGTTCCTTAAAGCTCAGTCCAAGGTCAATCCAAGGTCCAAGGTCCATCCACAGTTTGCTGTACGTTAGAATATAATTTACTATCTGAAATTAGATCAGAATATGGAAATGGACCTAGCTGGAATGCAATGGAACGGGGATGAAATGGAACTTGCGAAGTTTATGTACAAATAACGCAGGTGCGATTATGATTCCGTTCGTGAGTTATGTATCAAATTTGCATCATGACCACAGGGCGAACTATGCCACGAATAGAAGTGTTGGAGAGTCCGGCTTTTTATTGATGTAAAGTTAGCAACTTAAACAGCAAGTTATTAGTGGCATTTCAGTTCCATTAACGAAGAACACTCAGGGTCAGGCATCCATATGGCTTTGTGTTGGCTTCCGAAATATTGCATCACATAATCAATTCAATATTGCAGGCTTCAGAAATCATGAACAGATGCACATTTTGAGGGACTCAGTGATAATCTTGGCAAATTAATATGAATATGGAAACAAGGGAGATGGCAGCCAGCATAGTTTGAATGTCCATCTATAACATACAAAGCTGCCCCTGACAGAGACTGATCCATGGCATGTCATGGAAGGCGCTCGTTCGGAGGAACTTCACTGCCAAAGTCGTCCTTCCGTTGAAAATCTGTTCGGCGGGGGGGAGGGGGGGGCGAGTATAACGATGAGGCACCTCGCTGTGATAGGTGCCTATTTCCCGAAAGTCCGTTGAGGGGAGACGGGGTGTACTCGAGCCTGCCGAAGGGACACTTCTTCCCGCTCAGAGGAGCGCCACCTTTCCACGGAGGGGCAGAAGGCCCCAGCATCTCATTCTCTGTATCCGTCTCTGACCCCTGATGAACTATATCACTATCGGCCAATGTCCCAAAGCTACGGAGCCCCTCCCCTCCTCCACCGCAAGCCGGCGGAGGTTCTCGTCACTTCTGTGCGCCGAGTGCAGAGCTGAGGACGCTCACGAAGCCGGGAGCGTCCAAGTCCTTATCTTCAGGACATTTTCAGATTGATTAGGGAAAATGAACCTTAGCATTAGCTGAGTACCAAACCGTGGGGTTCAGCACCCTCCCCCTCCTCCCTTGATGCCCATCAGGCCCACCCGGGATATCCAGTTATGACCGAATGTGATGGTCGCATGCAGGGATGTCTCAAGTGTGTATATATTGAAGTGGTACGGGACGATAGCACCAGCTATAGTTCATTTCCCGCTTGTAGTTCGGTGACCCGAGGGGCGTACGACCTTGAAATGGCTGCGGCCAAGCTGCGAGCTGGCCTATCAGACACATCAACAAAGAGCACACGACACGAAAGCCGCCAACACGCGCAGAAACCGGATATTCATGCCGGCGAGCGGATTGGAACGGGGCAAGAGAAAAGCCGCCAGACCGCGAAACAGAACACTTTCCGATCCATGAAATCGGCCGGCACCTAGCGGCGCCGTTCGGTCGGTAATCACAGCGCGGCCGGCCGGCCGATGAGCCGTTTTGACATGGGTAATCGGCGCCGCTCAGGTCGGCAGGCGGTCGGGTCAGACAGGGGCGGGGACGGCCGGCCGGGGCCGGGTGTGGTTTGGCCGCTCAAGTGGGGACGGAGAACGGGGTCAGCAGAAGGTCTGACGCCCGGAGGACGCCGCTCGCCGGCCCGGCGACTGTGTCCTCACTACTGACAAATGCGCTTAGATTACAGGCTTTGGAAGATACGAGAGTTTGCCGGGCGCTTGGCGAGGCAGACCGAAAGTCTCCCAGTGTCACTCTGTCAGAGAAGGAATCGTCCGCCAGTGTCACTGTCAGAGAAGGAATCGTCCAGTGTCACTCTGTCAGAGAAGGAATCGTCCGCCAGTGTCACTCTGTCAGAGAAGGAATCGTCCGCCAGTGTCACTCTGTCAGAGAAGGAATCGTCCGCCAGTGTCACTCTGTCAGAGAAGGAATCGTCCGCCAGTGTCACTCTGTCAGAGGAACGTCCGCCAGTGTCACTGTCAGAGAAGGAATCGTCCGCCAGTGTCACTCCGTCAGAGAAGGAATCGTCTGCCAGTGTCACTCTGTCAGAGAAGGTAACGTCCCCAGTATCACTCCGTCAGAGAGGGTAACGTCTCCCAGTGTCGCTCTGTCAGGGAAGGAATCGTCTGACAGTGTCACTCTGTCAGAGATGGAATCATCTGCCAGTGTCACTCTGTCAGAGAGGGTAAGGTCTGCCAGTGTCACTCTGTCAGAGAAGGAACCGTCTGCCAGTATCACTCCGTCAGAGAAGGAATCGCCTGCCAGTGTCACTCTGTCAGAGACGGAATCATTTGCCAGTGTCACTCCGTCAGAGACGGAATCATCTGCCAGTGTCACTCTGTCAAAGAGAGTAACGTCCGCCAGTGTCACTCTGTCAGAGAAGGAACCGCCTGCCAGTGTCACTCCGTCAGAGAAGGAATCGTCGCATACCAGTATACCAGAGCAGATATCACTGCATACGACTATGTCAGAGTAGGTCTCGCTACATCCGGGCATGTCAGAGCGGATGTCCGCTGCATACCAGTATGTCGGAGAAGATATCGGTGCATATAGGTATGCCAGAGAAGATGTCGCTGTATTTGAATACGTCAGAGTAGACGTCGTTACATATGAGTATGTTACAGCAGATACTGGTGCACATACCCATACAGACAGTGGGTGTCACGTGTAGCGGAGCTGCGTGGCTGAAGATGTAAAGTGTTGGCTCAGCAATGCAAAAGTGATTAAGCCTCGATTTATTCCACACTGCTCATCACCAGAGGCTATCTCCACACTATCACACATCCCACTCGTGTCTCCAAAGTCTCTCCGTGATAATTCGTTCGAAGAATTTCCACAAGAAAACGAGAAAGTGAGAAGTCGTGCGATACGAAGTCGTTGGATGAAGGATCTTTCGTAAGTTTACAATTTTGAACAATTAAATTGGGTGGGGTTGTCGATTTTTAATAAAAACATTGGGGGGCCGAAGTGCATTAGACCCCTCCCCTGCCCCACCCCCAAAAAAGAAATAATCGGATTTCGCCCACTATATTTTCAGACCTCAGTAGTTCTTATTGATATTTGACGATGTGTATGTTTATGTTTATTCAGCATCCTCGCCAACGGGAAAATCGTCCAGTAGCAGGTGAAGCCACATAAACAAAAGAGCAGTGCACAGTACATATCAACATAAAAATTGTGAGTCATAGCATGCGACCAGTGCCATTCAGTGGAATCGGGTCCATCGTCATCGCCAAAGTCATATATATCCTCAACGTCACCGTCACCCTCCCCTCACTCCACACACTAAAAACACACAACGGCTTAGATAAAATATGCATGCGCCCATATGCAGGCTAAAACACACCGGCCTTCATGGAGCATTGGAGCACAGCAGGACTGAGCTGTGATGACGACGGGTGAAGGTATTTCCTCGGTGCCTAACATTAGGAAGGGCGAAGTCAAAGTTTTGGTGGAGCGAGTTCAGGGTCGGGAAGGGGGCATAGCTTCCACAAAATCATAGTAATCGAAAACAATTTCATCTGATCAAGCATGTGCATTGATGTAGTCATCGTGATCGCCGAGTCCAGTCTACCAAGCAAACTAAAATGCACAACGGATCACATACATCAATCAACGCAAACGTTCTACTATTTATTTTTACAGCAGTTTAAAAACTCCACCCGTACCCAATGGCAAAACCAATAGCAAGGGTCCACACTGGGTACACGCCTCTCCGATCACGGCCAAGGAGTCAAAAAAGGTCAGTCCAGGAGATTCCCAGAAGTCCATCCGACGGTCTTGAAATGGACATGTCGGCTCGAATAGTTTCTTTGCTCTAGAATCGGAAATATAAAGTACAAAGCCTCCAAAAATGCCACCATTTGTGGTAGTTAGAGCATAGCAACACCAAATCCAGATCATAATATTCTTTCACGAAATTGAATAACTCTGCTTTCCCAAAGTTATAATGAAGGTCAAGGTTACTAAACAGAGGTCAGGTCAAATTCTCTCTTCTGATCGCAGTAAGGAGAAACTTTTTTCGTGCAGAACATGAAAAAAAGAATGATATAGGCATTTTTCTTTCCCACATCTGTCCAGGTCAATGGTGATATGTCAGGTCAAGTATTATGCATATTCTACACTGCCGGCCTTTGTGTGGAGTTTGGGTTTTTGTGCTCGTCGGCAGCGGCGACGGGAGGGAGGCATTTTGCCAGCAATGCCGTCTTAGGCCGAATGCCACTGTTCCTTGTGAATTGAAATTTCAATTAGGTTTTAGAGCCATCGAAGTAGCACACCATGACATTGTGTGAACAAACAATGATCCGAGATAACCCGACTCCGTGTGACTGGACCTTATTATGTGAAGCAAATATAAAGCATATAAAGAACAAATGTAGAAGTGCAAGATGTTAGACAGTAGGAACACATGGCATACGAAAGGAGTCTTCACATAAGTGCGGGAGACACGAATAAGGCCACAAGGGTGCCGTACCCGAAGTAATTTCTGGCCGAGCTGTCAGCACCTGTAATCATTACCTTAGTGGAAATAAGGTCAGTCTCGCTTCTGACAATTTGTTTTTCTGATGTCATCAATATCCATTGATCGAAATGCACAACAAGAAGAGCTGTGTCTGAAGCAGATTTAATGACTGACGAATTGGGAAATATTAATGCATGGGTGACGTTGGTATCCATTAATGGTAAGGTAAACGGTAAAATGTGGAGAAAGTGACAACTAATGCACACAAAACTGTTCGGAAAGTTGATGCAAAGCCGCGACTAATCCCACACTGCTCACCTTGACTGGCCAGGGCCGTCGAGTACATCCCGTCTACCAGGGTTGGATTTATACTTTGAAATCCGGGATGAGGAGAGGATAATATCTGAGTTATGGAATACGGAGAGGATATTTTTATTCAAACCTTGCCATCAGAATCTCACTTTGAAGTTTCAGGTGAATCTTGAGCACTTTACCACAGGACAATTCGTTGTCGAAAAACGCCATCAGACGCCGAAATTGAAAACACATGGAAGAAACAACATAGAGGATAATTTTGCGAAATACTATGGATGGTAAAAATACAGGAAAAGCCCGTTTTTTTCAACCCTGACGTCCACTGTGGCCGGCCAAGGTTGCAGAGCACATCGTCCACTGAGGCGAACCTGGGCTGTGGAGTACACATTTTACTATGGCGGACCAGGGCCGTGAAGCACACCATCCACTCTGGCGGACCGGTGCCGCGGAGCACATGGTCCTCCGTAACGGACCGGAGTCGCGGAGCACACCGTCCACCGTGGTGGACCAGGACCGCGGAGTACATCATCAAATGTGGCAGACCGGGGTCGCGGAGTACACCATCCACTGTGGTGAATCGGGGCCGGTGTGGCACACCTGCTATGACGGACTAGGACTCCAAAGCATAGCGTCCACTGCGGCGGATCACGGCCGCGGAGTACATCATCTACTGTGGTGGATCAGGGTCATGAAGCAAACCGTCCACTGTGGCGGATCAGGGCCGTGGACTACATCGCCCATTGCAATGGACCGGGACTGCCGAGCACACCGTCCACTGTGGCGGATCGTGGCCGCGGAGCACATCGTCCACTGTGGCGGACCGGGGCCGCGGAGTACACCGTCCATTGCGGCGGATCATAGCCATCAACAGGTCGTACATAGGTACATAGGATTTGCGAGAGAGGGCAACCTGATGTGGAAGGTGCCCACCTGCCCCCATTAAAAAAGTCCACGGATTTCCACCAATATTTTTTTTTTCAAAGGGGTTCTTTATATCTTTGTCATATAATAATTAGTGGTCAAATTCACTGTCCTGTGGAGGGGGCCAAATCTACCACCATTCAGAATTACCGGATTTCAACCACAACTCCCCACATCCTGTTTGAAGTTTTTTTTTGGTTTCCCTTGAAAAGCCACCTCGTATTGTTGAAATTACACCTGAACAAACCACTCAAAAATGTAAAATTTGTTAATATCAGGCATTCCAATTAATAACGCCCGGTCGCCAAAACGCCGACGTTCGTGAACGGGTACACCCGCCTTGCGCAGTCGGCGCGTTCGCCACTCTACGTGCGCTTCTCCGGTTTCTGATAGACCTCCCACGTTTTGCTAATTACTGTCACATGATAGTCTTGTGCCAAATTACACATGTGGAAAGCCTGGTATGGCGACTCGCTTGAAAAAAAAATCGATAAATTCAATTCGATGTATTAGTTTTCATCTTCCCACATTTCCCCTGATTAAGAAATCCAGAGACACCTTGAGCTTTCATGCACCTCATCTCTTTGGATAAATAAGCTCTCAGACTGGCTACCGAGCTGTGACCCTACCCAGGTGTTCGCGTTTTCACCCGTTGCGTTTTTCTTCTTCTATGTGTGTGTTTTATGGCCCCAGCCAATTTTTGTTAGGGGCCCTGAACACGTTTGAGACCCGGATATTTTTTACAGCTTTGTTGCACCTCTGTACACCGATAGCATTTTTGTAGGTATCGCCGCGTTTTCGAAGTTGTTTTCGAAGATGTTTTATTTAGTGCCAAAAAATTGTGTTCCTTGTTTACGATCAATTCCATTTTTGAGGTCCCGTGCGGTCTCATGACCCTGACGTGACCCTCATAATCTATCCATAACTTTTCATCTTACAACATTTCATTCCAGGGCCAAAATGCATGGGAGTGGGCGACCCGCTCAATCTTTTGCCCATATACCGTTGCTCCAGCCGGCAACGGCCGGAATAGGACGGGGACCGTGCGGCGAGTCGGCCGTCTAGTTATATATATATATATATATATATATATACATACAGAGTTGAATGCCTCATGCCATTGACATAGAGGTCAATGCTTGATGCTATTAATTCCTGCCGTAGTAAAGGAAAAAGTTATGACGTCATCAAGGCTTTCAGGAAAACTTTGATGCACTTTCTAATGTAATGGTATATGTGGTGGCATTTGATGCGCGCTGCCAGACATTGGTCCGTGGCTGTGCGCAGACTAGTACTGCCTATTGCTTTCTTGAGGAATATCAATTGTAACAGTGTCCATGCAGCTTCTTCTGACCTTTTTCTTTCATGGTATCATAAGCTGGCAGACTGGCTCAGATGTGGCTCTCGTTTCATGTTGAGGTACCTAGGTAATATTTCATTGGGCAGGTGGGTAGGTAGGTACCTAGGTGGGTACCTAGGTAGGTACCTACCTATATAAATGTCAAGCTGATAGGGTGGTGGGTAGGGTGCTAGATATTATTATAGTTTGTATATCCACAATCTCAATGACAAATGCGATTGTTTTCACTGCACTGGGTTGTATGAAGTTTGATGACTGGAAATTGAGAATGGAATTAATCCTGTTCAAGCTCCATATGCATGTGGTGTTGCCATTGGTGGTGTGTACAAACATCAGTATGACAATGCAATTGTTGTTTAGTGGCTAAGCAGATTTGTCAGACAATCTGGTTTAAAGTGCATCAGCATCAGCTAATCTCAACATTTTACAATGTAGGTAAGTTGTCCTTCCACAGTGGATGGAAATCCAGCTATTTTATTTTTTTGCACACTTCAAGTTTACAGGAAAAGGTGGAGAGCCAGCCTACTATATAATCCAAATCTGTTTTTTTTCAGTGCAAAATGTGTATGAACTAAGTTTTCTATTTTGCATGTTTTTTTTTCTTTAGCATTCTTATCAGCATAAAAATAGCATAGGCTATTGGGGGGCCCAAATCGACATTGGGGGGGCCAAGATCAACATTGGTGGGGCAATGGCCCCCACAAAAGGATACAAATCGACGCCCCTGAATTGGGGCGAAGACCTGCTTTCCTCCCTTACATTTGTTCGCAAAATATGCCCCACGCTGTTTGGCACACACATACGGACAACGCATGTTTTTGAGAATCACGTTTGCGAGAGGACAGGCAGACTCACGGGCTGTACAAAAGTGGCCCATGTTGAAGTGTGGTGGTGCCTGGATATGTAATTAGGCCGACCGCTGGGCGTTTACCTCACCGACCGCGATGCCAGAGAAGACAATAAATGAATACTTCCCAAAAACCAGCGGCAGCCCAAAACTATACACACAAATATTATAATTTCATGATGGAAATTTTATATTTATCGTCTGTGGCGGCACGTAGCTTGTTCCGGGGCTGATTAACATTTGGATCAATTTAAGCTACCGTACCAGGAGTGCTGATACATATACTTTAAAATTGGCGAGCATGTGTATGCCCAGGGTCATGTGACCCCCATCGCCACCCACATTTCCGAGCGCACCACGCGCGTGTGCACTGTGAACCAACTTCAAAGGCGGAGATGTAGAATGGAGGCGACGCAACAACCTGTCCCTGTCTGCTCTATCCGCGTGTGGAATGGCCTGAGTCGTGAGCTACAGAGTATTCCAAACGGGACCAATTTCTAAAGGAGCGCAAAGGAGACAGCTTAATGATCTACATCCGTCATTGTGTTTTGACGATGCGTTATTTTTACAGCTGCACCCCTGTACGCGTTCCACCACTTGCTGTGTGAGCCTGTCGTGTAGTTTACAGTGTAGTATTGGGCTGCACTACAACACAATGCCACCGGCAGCCGGGAGTTTGCGTGTCCCCTGCGCCTGCAGGCCGCTCCGTCCGACACCTCAGACAGACGAGGCTCGGCCGCCGGTCGGCTGCATTGTCTGACCACAGCGGCCGTCCCTCCCTCCCCCCAAATGTCCCTCCCCCCCTCCCCACCAGGCAGAACATTGTCTGACCAGAGCGGCCATCCCTCCCTCCCCCACCACCACCAGGCAGAGAGAGCATTGTCTGACCGCAGCGGCCGTCACCGCGCCGCACGTGCGGTGACCGCGCCCGCCCGCCGGACATGTCAAACACTTCCGGCCAGCGCGGCGGATCCCGCCACGATTGTGCGCCACTCTCAGCTCTCAGTAGTGGCGTGGTCTCACCACTGTATTCAGGTGTGACGGCCATATCACCTGGTGGTCTGTGCTCAGGTGACGGCCACATCACCTGGTGGTCTGTGTCAGGTGACGGCCACATCACCTGGTGGTCTGTGTCAGGTGACGGCCACATCACCTGGTGGTCTGTGTCAGGTGACGGCCATATCACCTGGTGGTCTGTGCCAGGTGACGGCCATATCACCTGGTGGTCTGGCGAACGATTGCGCATTTCCATGGAAGGTACTCGTTTCAACGTCGGCGAAGTCAGCATCATCAGTCAGTGTTTTTGAAGTAGACCACATTAGCTACTATAACTATGCAGTTCAATTTGAGCAATGTCGTGTTTTTATAGACCGTATAAGCTGCTATGACAATGCAGTTCAATTTGAGCAATATGGTGTGTTTTCCAATGGTAATACATTTTTAGATACAATTCATCATCTATCTGCTTATATAGTTCATGAGGGTTTTTGGCATCTGATCTTTGGGACCTGATGTTTTTTTTTCTGGTGACAAATGGTTTATTTTAGTTTAAAGCTTAGTTGGGTCGGAATTGCCAAGCCAAGTCAGTTGTATATCTTGACCCTCGCTCGCCCTGTTTGGTCTTGTATTTTGAATGTGCATGTTGCAGTGAAACCTTTTGATCCTAACGAGCAGCAAAGCAATTGTTGCCGCCTCTCCCTCGAACATCTCAGAAACTGACATACACGTTATGGGTACAGAGTGTCAAGTTCTAATCAGGTTGCAGAGCGTGATAGTCGAGGTAATCCTAGGTCAGTCGAAGCAAGTCTCCGAATTTTAACCATTCTACAGGATTTAGCCTAACTTGACTAAGTTGCGCAATCAAACAATCTCGGGGCACGAAGTTCGCGTGTCATGAATTCATGAATTCATTCATGCGCGTGCACATGCACATGTGCAAATGATGCAATTGGCCGGGTTTCCACACAGCCTACTTTGATTGCAGGTGCTGATTTCTCGGAGTTTACCTGCCCAGTGTAACGAATCATGACGGACCCCGTTCAAAGTAATCATGCATGCAAAGCCGAACAGGTCCTCCGCAGCTGGCGCTAGCATGATGAATAAGAACCGCGACAAGCGCCAATCAGACCTGGAATATTGTTTCGTCGCTCGGAAAATACGACCTAAGACAAATACAATGTGTCCACGGGTTAGTCTATAATGTAGACGTAAGCCTTTGTCAAAACCAATGGCGTCACTAGCGCTGCGCTCATTTTTGAGAACATGGCAAGGAGGCTGTTGATTTTGAAGGCACCAGAGCAGGGCGCAGCACAAGTAGCTCCACTGAGTGGTACGCTGTAATGCCGCCCACGTGTGACAACTGTGTGACCGTTCTCGTGCGGACAACTGAAGCGGGACGTCATGGCGAGTAAAATGCGACCCACAATGAACTCCCGCGGACGGCGCCGCGGGAGGGGGGGGGGGCAGTCGGGGCGCCACACCGGGAGATCTCGTCTTCGCGTCGATCGCCGCCGCAGAAGCACCGTCTGCGCCAACTTCGTCGACGGTGAACGCGAACAGTGACGCAGCTGCTGCACGCCTCGGACCGCCTTCCTCGCCCTGAGCCGCGCCGCTGTCCGACAGCCCCGACAGAGGGCCGCCTCCGCCCTGTCGCCACGTCCGAGCCTTACTCATCGCCGCAGGTCCAGTAGCGCAGGACCGCGCTCGCCGTCGAGGAGGCGGAGGCGGAGCAGGCGGCGCAGCGGCCGAAACTGCTCTCTCTCTCTCGCGCGCGCGCGCGGCAAAAACCGCCCTCGCGAGCCGGCCGGCTGTTTTGCTCGAATCCATCCGGTCTGTCACTGGCCGCGCGCCTCATGTTCGATAGAATGCTAACGAGTGACGGACGCGCTTGGTCATCATGAATAATACATCGCGGCAGAACAAGTTTGCAGCAGACAGTTGCCGATCGGCGGACCGATGCCGACCACCGGCCGTGCCGGGGCGCGCAATGAAAGCTGCAGTCAGGTGCTGCAGATGGCCGACAGACCAGCGGTGTGCCCAGCCGACAGACCAGCGGTGTGCAGGACACAGCTCAGAGTCTGCTGCAGATGGCCGACAGACCAGTGGTGTGCAGGACACAGCTCAGAGTCTGCTGCAGATGACCGCTACACAGTGCCATCGACTGCGGTACAGACCAGTCGTGTGCAGGACACAGCTCAGAGTCTGCTGCAGATGGCCGCTACACAGGACAGCGCCACCGACTGCGGTACAGACCAGTGGTGTGCAGGACACAGCTCAGAGTCTGCTGCAGATGGCCGACAGACCAGTGGTGTGCAGGACACAGCTCAGAGTCTGCTGCAGACGGCCGACAGACCAGCGGTGTGCAGGACACAGCTCAGAGTCTGCTGCAGACGGCCGACAGACCAGCGGTGTGCAGGACACAGCTCAGAGTCTGCTGCAGACGGCCGACAGACCAGCGGTGTGCAGGACACAGCTCAGAGTCTGCTGCAGACGGCCGACAGACCAGCGGTGTGCAGGACACAGCTCAGAGTCTGCTGCAGATGGCCGACAGACCAGTGGTGTGCAGGACACAGCTCAGAGTCGCTGCAGACGGCCGACAGACCAGTGGTGTGCAGGACACAGCTCAGAGTCTGCTGCAGACGGCCGACAGACCAGCGGTGTGCAGGACACAGCTCAGAGTCTGCTGCAGACGGCCGACAGACCAGTGGTGTGCAGGACACAGCTCAGAGTCTGCTGCAGACGGCCGACAGACCAGTGGTGTGCAGGACACAGCTCAGAGTCTGCTGCAGACGGCCGACAGACCAGCGGTGTGCAGGACACAGCTCAGAGTCTGCTGCAGATGGCCGACAGACCAGCGGTGTGCAGGACACAGCTCAGAGTCTGCTGCAGATGGCCGACAGACCAGCGGTGTGCAGGACACAGCTCAGAGTTGCTGCAGACGGCCGACAGACCAGCGGTGTGCAGGACACAGCTCAGAGTCTGCTGCAGACGGCCGACAGACCAGCGGTGTGCAGGACACAGCTCAGAGTCTGCTGCAGATGGCCGACAGACCAGTGGTGTGCAGGACACAGCTCAGAGTCTGCTGCAGATGGCCGCTACACAGGACAGCGCCACTGGCTGCGGTACAGACCAGTGGTGTGCAGGACACAGCTCAGAGTCTGCTGCAGATGGCCGCTACACAGTGCCACTGACTACGGCACAGATACCAGTAATGTGTACCGCAAAAAAAAACGCCAAAAACACTGCATCATTGTTTTTAGTTTTTTGTTTAAGGAAGGACCATACCCGAATATATACCAAGTGCAAAATAACTCTTCCGACTTCATTTTCTCTTCACCGAGGAAAGTTCATGGTATAATATTTACATATGTGAAATGCTCCTCACCAGAGCATTAACAAAAATTATCCGACGGAAAATTGTCAATAAATAATTAGAATGACGCAATCAACAGTTTATTCCTGAGCAGCGAAAGGGGCAAAGAAGCACAATAACTATACAGGGGGAGATTATGCTACAAGGGGAGACGGTGAAAATGTTAACAACTCTGTTATGTACTGAATAGTAGTTAGACCGGTGAAGAGGAACTTCTTCTTTTTTTCGTAACGATCCCAGCTAGCTAACCACCCAATTTACAACGACAGCTCGGGTATTTCGGAGCGTGTCTTCCTCCTTGGTCACACTCTGCCTTCTGGCCCGGTAACCACCGCTGAGCATCAGCCAAAGCAGCACCGGCATGTACCAGCTGGAGCTCAGGATCCACAGTCTGCCAGCGAAGCAGCACCGGCATATTCCAGCTGAAGCTCAGCTTCACAGTCTGCCAGCGAAGCAGCACCGGCACGTATTCCAGCTGAAGCTCAGGCTCCACTATCTGTCAGAAAAGCAGCACCGGCATGTGCAGCTGAAGCTCAGGCTCCATAGTTTGTGATCGTACGGGAGAACACGGACGCTTATCCGCGTGCTTCCGTGTTCGCTTTCATTTACAGACCTTCTCAGTGGAGGTCCCCAGACGAGCGCCGCCCACCATGAGGATTCCGGATCGGCGTCCGCTTCCGTGTTGCATTTGATGGACACACGGCGTGGGCTGGGCTTGCTGCTGCTGCTGCTGCTGTTGCTGTTGCTGTTGCTGTTGCTGTTGCTGTTGCTGTTGCGCCAGTGAGAACGTCGGCAGCGCGACACAAGGCTTGGTTGGGCACGACGGATGCCGTTTCATCTGGCAGAGTGTGGGTTGAAGTTAGCACGAGTGTCGGGTGAAGTAACGCTGCTCACGGAAATTCGTGACGTCATTTTGGCTGACGTCATTCGCCGATGGTCCACTTAGCCACCGGCGATATTTCCGCATGTCTGCAGAAAAGTCTGATGCGGTATTGGCAAAAATGCACGACAGAATTGCACGGTCACGGACGCAGATGCGAATTCCGATATCGTCTGCAGAACGGTTGTCAGCAACGCGTCAGTGATGATTTGATCGCGCCGAAAAGTGGATCCAGGAATTGCTATCCGGGATGGGGGAGGGTGCACTGGTCTGGAGGAGCGCCACTGCTTGACAACCTTCAAGGGGTGCATTCAAGTGTCCCTAGAAGGCGTCTTCTTTAACTCAGAGGGGCAGCTTCGACTGGAAAATTGCCAGGAGAACGGTACACTCGTGTGTCCCCGGGTGGTCGCCGCCTTTGCACGCTGGGTATATGGACCTTGCCCCTTTGTTACAGTCCCTGGTTAGGGCTAAGATAATGTTTCAAAGCAATTATCATTAAATGAGAGCCTAGCACCGGTGCAGGGTTTTTACTCATGGCATACGTTGTTGAACCCTTGCTTCAGACTTTGATGCAGGCGAACACATATAATTTACAGCCTTACGAAAGGCGGCTTTGTTTGTGGTATTGAGACGTACGAAACAACAGTTTAATAGGGCTATTAATCAAAGCTCGCTGCATACACAGATGTATCATGATTCAGCAACATGCAAACTTAGGATAACAAATGAGCTTGCACGCTGAAGGGCAAGTTATGAATATGTATGTATTATATACATAATGTATTTGGGAAGTAATAACACAGAGCACTACGCAGGTTGTATGCAAGATACTCAACCTCTGAGGAACCAAGTGGGACATGGTCTCGATAACATGGTCTGGATAACATTGCATTTTATTTTGGGTTGGATCCCCTCCGTAAGAATATCTTGGCTACGCCCCTAGTTGTCTTCAATATATGACTTGCAAGTTTGCAGCTAAATTTGCACAGTTTGGCTGCACTACATATGGCGGCAGATATGTCACATAGGTAGGTGGGTATAGGTGCTTCCTCACGATCGTACTGGACCACAAAGGTTTAGCACCATTTTCGGAATCTGCCAAACAGCATTCATCCGGCACATTGTCCCATCTCTCGAGGCGACATCGTGGGGCAAGCAGACAGTGGCGCAGCCAGTATTTTCTTAAGGGAGGCCTAACTCAAACATGTTTAAAATGGAACCTTTCCGGCGCGCGAAGCGTGCTGAAAATGTTTGGTTTTGCATGAAAAGAAATATCAAAATTCCTTCTTTCATCTAGTGTATTACTAGTCGCTAAGGGTTGTCTGCAACGCGTCAGCGATGATTTGAACGCGTCAGCCAAGGGTGCCCTCCCCCCCGCCTTGGGTCCGCCTCTGGAAGCATGGATGGAAAGGGGCAGCAAGCTGCCATAAATAACTTTCAGAAGTATGCATCAGCAGCATTGCATTGTAAAAAATGTGTGGGCGGAGGTAATAGCAATCTTGAGGTCGATTTGTTTCTATACAAAACGCATAGGTCAATGTTAGGCTCGTCGAAAGTTGTGGAACCGCTGCCACCTCTGCCTCGCGTCCTTGGCAACCGCTGATACCCAGCCGTTAGCTTTGATATGAAGCCAGCACGACAGAGATAAGAAACCTGTACGTTTCCAATAAAAACGTCCGGCGACTGCTGCGAACCTGTGCATCTGAGATCACACATGAGTCATCCAGGAAGTGTGACCACCAGCAATGCCACTTTTGCTTTCCCATCCGATCGCTTCTTCCTTCTCCCCTTCCTTCCTGACCTTCCAGCTTCCATAGACAGTGACGACTCAAGGAACCTACGGATGTACACAAATGCATCTCCACGACGAGCAGCCTGGCCCCACCGAAGGCTTGCGCTAAGCATGTCCAGGCATCTCCTCGACCTGTCGATTAACGTCAGCTCCAATTTGAAGACCGCTTGGCAATCAGCTAGTCGAGTTACTTGCAGGCCGCCGTACCTGCCGCTGGCGCCGTCCACGTGAGGCGGCGACGGCTGACCCGAGAGACGATGGCGCGCCGAGCTGCCACTGTCGCCACTGTGGAGCATCATCACCACCGCCAGTGGGGTGGGCCCGTGTCCGTGTCGCGTCACCCTCCGACCGGGAGACGATGACGCGCCGGGCTGCCACTGTCGCCACTGTGGAGCATCATCACCACCGCCAGTGGGGTGGGCCCGTGTCCGTGTCGCGTCACCCTCCGACCGGGAGACGATGACGCGCCGAGCTGCCACTGTCACCACCGCATCCTCCTCCCCCCCCCGGGGCCACTGTGGAGCATCATCACCACCGCCAGTGGGGTGGGCCCGTGTCCGTGTCGCGTCACCCTCCGACCGGGAGACGATGACGCGCCGAGCTGCCACTGTCGCCACTGTGGAGCATCATCACCACCGCCAGTGGGGTGGGCCCGTGTCCGTGTCGCGTCACCCTCCGACCGGGAGACGATGGCGCGCCGGGCTGCCACTGCGGGGCATCATCACGACCACCAGTGGGGTGGGCCCGTGTCCGTGTCGCGTCACCCTCCGACTGGGAGACGATGGCGCGCCGGGCTGCCACTGCGGGGCATCATCACCACCGCCAGTGGGGTGGGCCCGTGTCCGTGTCGCGTCACCCTCCGACCGGGAGACGATGACGCGCCGGGCTGCCACTGCCGCCACTGTGGAGCATCATCACCACCGCCAGTGGGGTGGGCCCGTGTCCGTGTCGCGTCACCCTCCGACCGGGAGACGATGGCGCGCCGGGCTGCCACTGCGGGGCATCATCACCACCGCCAGTGGGGTGGGCCCGTGTCCGTGTCGCGTCACCCTCCGACCGGGAGACGATGACGCGCCGGGCTGCCACTGTGCAGCATCATCACCACCGCCAGTGGGGTGGGCCCGTGTCCGTGTGGCGTCACCCTCCGACCGGGCGACGATGACGCGCCGGGCTGCCACTGCGGGGCATCATCACCACCGCCAGTGGGGTGGGCCCGTGTCCGTGTCGCGTCACCCTCCGACCGGGCGACGATGACGCGCCGGGCTGCCACTGCGGGGCATCATCACGACCACCAGTGGCGGCACCCGTGTACGTGTCACGTGGACAGGCCTCGCGTCACCCCCCGGACGGCGGACGGGTCGCCGTAACAGGAGCCACGCGCGGCTGTCGGCCGCGTCAGCACGGCCGGCGAGGCCAGTACAACAGCCGTGGCCGGACGTCTCGCCACCGCCACGTGCTGTCGTCGCCGTCGCCGTCGTGCGGCCGCAGCCTTCCCAGGCGAAGTGCAGCTCTGGAGCAGCTCTGTCGAGGAGATGGCGGCCGGCGCGTCATCAGCCCGCGGCCGCTCCACCCGAGCTGTCACGTGCACCGAAGCATGCCTTAGCATCTGAACTGGACTGGCAGCGTTCCCGGAGCTATCCGCATGCACTGAATCTGAACTTGTGAACTGTAAGCTGAACTGGACTTCCAGTGAACTCCCAGTCTAGTTCACTTTAGCATCTGGACTGGACTGGTAGCGTCCTCGGGCTATCTCGTGCATCGAAGCATACCGTAGCGTCTGAACTGGACTGACAGATATTTACATGCACTTAAGAATATCATGGTGAACTAGAATCTACCTAGTCGAGCAGATAGCGTACACTTTAAAACAATTATATTCTACGCTGCTCCGTAACTTCATCAAACTGAGCCTCACCCAGGCAGCACATTTAACCGAACACTGTTGTGGGCAATTTTTACACATCCACGGATTCTTCATAAACAAGGTTGATATGATGCCTCCTGAGGCTCCGTCAAAGTTCACTTTACTACACGCCTAAATGAAAATATATAATACTTTTCCAAGAACATTTTCAAAGAAATCGCAAACTAATTAAACATATTACATGGTATAAACTTCAATGACTTCTTCAATAGGTCTTTCCAGGACCTCCAGGTCTCAAAATCTCCCGAGACCCATTTATTGAGCTTAAATGAGATCGAGCTCAAATAAGCCCAATTTCAGTTATCCACCGGCCTCCAGGATACATGCAGCTTCAAGGGGCAAATTGGTTCCTTTGACGTCAGTCAAATGAACCGTTGAATGTCAAAGGTCCCTTCAGCTTCTTAGAGGCCTCTCCAGCTTTCAGGGGCACCTGTGTTCAGTGGGACCTCCCCAGAAAGTCTCGAACTTCTCCATGGAGCTGAAAGGAGGCCACTTTCGGCGCGCTTCGCGCACCGAGAACTTCTGATTTGGCGTGGTGCAAATCCACAAAAAAATGCTTTGTTTGATCTCGTATCAATTTTCCCGCTAAGAGTGGGGCCTCCCCCTTTGCCGCGTCTCTGTAATTGACCTACTTTCTACCGAACATAAATAGCCCGATATTTCATATAGTGGAAAACTTAATCGGATTGTAACAACATTTTAGATAATCAGCGCCTTAGCAAGCGTGAGTAGACTTGATGATGATTAATTGACCAACAACATTGAGAACCAAGCCTGGCATGGCGCAGGCCCATCGATTTATTTAAAATGTGGGCATGGCTCAACCCGTATCCAGACTGGCTTTACCCTTATCCAGACCAGGCCTTACTAATATCCAGTCCCGGCTCTACCCTTATCCAGACCCGGCCCTGCCCGTATTCAGATCCGGCTCTACCCTTATCCAGATCCGCTCCCGCTCGTATCCAGACCCGGCCTTACTAATATCCAGACCCGGCCTTACTAATATCCAGATCTAGCCCTACCCGTGTTCAGACCCGGCCCTAAACCACCACAGGGCCCTGCTGGGACCAATTAAAACACTGACATGCTCGATAGTGAGCCTTGGATGGGCCGGATGCCGCTAAGCCCTCACACGACAAGCAATTCCTGCTGGGCGATGACGTCACGCCAATGACGTCACATTTGCCAGTGGGTGTCACGATGTCGTGTCGTAATTAAATTATCACGTCGCCGGCGATAGCCGGCTGCCCTGGCGGTCTGTGCAAAAAGAATGCCGACAGGTGGATTGGGCAATGAACCAGGATGCTGGCCGTAAGATAGCCACCAGGGCAGATACGATACAGGTTTGCTTTTGTTGGAGTGTTCTGGTCAGGACATTTTTGCCCGGCTCCAGTGCTGATGAGAACTACTGCGTTCTGGTGAAAAACGTCCATTGCTTTATCATTCCGGTAAATGGTTCCCTTTCACGAATGAATTAACGATCCTCTTCCGCGAAGAATCCAAACCAGAGAGTCAACGGATATCTGTCGTTGGAATGGTCGTATTATCCTGACTCCCGGTATGGCGGAAAGCAATGCGTGATCCGATCTCTTTTCCTAAAGTACTGAAGCTGTGCAAACACTTGATGGTAATGGCGAGAAGCGCCTGAGGTAGGTTCAAGCAGATATGTGGTTCAAAAGGCGGTAAATTAACGTGAAACTCGTAATACTTAAGGTGTCTGGTCGAACGACATAAACGTAAGGAAGTTTCTTTTCGACATGCGACTCCTCTCATTTTATAATAATGGCATTGTTCTGAACTACTAGACCCCATTGCTGGTTTTTGTGAGTGCTTTTTTTCTCTGTAATGTTTGTAGCGTACTACAGAGGGATAACTTTCAAAGGGAGGCTCATTTCGCATGCGAATTTTGCCTTCAGCTGATTCGGTCTGTTTCTTACCCACTCAACATGAGACAAAAACACCTCAATGTGTAATAAAGATGCTTTCGCCGGAGCTCCACGAAGGCTCCTTCCTTGAGCTTCACGCACTCGTGGCCTCGCGTTGGCCTTTTCACCTGTCCATGGCGCAGAACCCCGGCTTTCCATCCCCTTGAATTGCCCAAGGGCATTTGCACATTGGTGTAATGTACTGCGACATGCCCCATGCAAGCTGATGCATTCTGATTTATCCTCGTCTTGCCTTAGTTCCCCTAATTCGACATCGGCTTGATCCGCCACTGAAAGCAGCAGCCCACAGCAACATCAAGGACTACCAGAGTTCCCTTCACTCCCCCCCCCCCACAACCCAACCCCACAACCCGCCCACTGCCCGATCAGCACGAGCCGAAGGTAAACAGGGGCGCCCGGGCTGTTATCTGGCCAGGCTTTTAGCTGACGTCAAAACAAGCGATAATGTCGCGGCCCCACGTGATACAGGTGCGGAGTCGGACGGCTCCGATACCATCCTGAGGTCTGACCACTCAGATACGGCCTCGGGGTCTGACCACACTAACACGGCCTCAGGGTCTGACCACACTGATGCGGCCTCAGGGTCTGACCACTCAGATACAGCCTCAGGGTCTGACCACTCAGATACGGCCTCAGGGTCTGACCACTCAGATACGCTGATGCGGCCTCAGGGTCTGACCGCTCAGATACGGCCTCAGGGTCTGACCACTCAGATACAGGCCTCAGGGTCTGACCACTCAGATACGGCTAGGGTCTGACCACTCAGATACGGCCTCGGTGACCACCGGCTCCCTCGTAGGGGTCTGACCACTCAGATACGGCCTCAGGGTCTGACCACTCAGATACGGCCTCGGGGTCTGACCACTCAGATACGGCCTCAGGGTCTGACCACTCAGATACGGCCTCAGGGTCTGACCACTCAGATACGGCCTCAGGGTCTGACCACTCAGATACGGCCTCAGGGTCTGACCACTCAGATACGGCCTCAGGGTCTGACCACTCAGATACGGCCTCAGGGTCTGACCACTCAGGGTCCGACCACTCAGATACGGCCTCAGGGTCTGACACACTCAGATACGCTCAGATACGGCCTCAGGGTCTGACGACCAGGGTTGCACTAATACGGCCTCAGGGTCTGACTCAGATACGGCCTCAGGGTCTGACCACTCAGATACGGCCTCAGGGTCTGACCACTCAGATACGGCCTCAGGGTCAGACCACACTAATACGATCTCAAGGTCTGACCACTCTGATACATTCTCCGACCAGAACCGCTCTGAAACATAGCTGAGTGCGACTTCTCAGATACGGTCCAGTGTTCCGGCCACTCTGGCCAGCACAGTCGGCCTGAGACTGATGAAGCCGAGGAGTCCGGCCGCCTTGCTATGGCCGAGAGCCCTTCTGATGCACACATCCAGGAACGCAGGGTCGCTCTGACGCACCCAGCCGACCAACCCTCCGATGCATTGGGGGGGGGGGCTCTCATCAGCCTGGAGATGGGGCCGCCCAGACTCAGACGCAACTCATGGAAGCCTCTGAGGCTTCCTCAGAGAAAAGCCTCTGAGGCTTACAGGCTTCCTCAGAGAAATCCTCTGAGGAAGCCTCTCATGAAGCCTCTGAAGAAGTATCTAAGATGGCCTCTGAGGAAACCTCTGAAGATCTCGCTGGGGAAATCTGAGGAGGCCTCTGAGGAAGCCTCTGAAGATCTCTCTGAGGAAGTCTCTGAGGAGGCCTCTCTGAGGAAGCTGAGCAGCTCGACGGCTCTGACACAACCTTAAGGTCGAACCGTTCCGATATTCCCGGGCTCACGGTGCGCGGCGGCGAGAACTGTTCACCAGACATGGCTGCACAATATGCATAGCTGCAAAGATCGGCTTCCACTTCTCTGGTTTCACTCTGTGGCCTTTCACTCGGTCTGCCGAGCGAGTTTTCCGCAAATTGCACCTCCGCCAAAGGAATCAACGCTTCTTGTCGAAATGAGTTGATGTGTTGTCCTATGGAGGGCATAGTGGTAGGCACGCCACACAGTGCGTACCGCGGCGAGCCACAGACCTGCCAACACATCAGACGGATTGCACGGCGACGTTCGCCGGCGGCGCGTGCATGCACGTGAGCCGGCACCTTGGAAGGACAAAACCATGGGCAAGCTGATGGAATTTAAGAGAACTCTCTGGATTGGGATAGATCATGTTGGCGCTATTGGCCTAAGACAATATTTTATGAATGCATGTTTCTAGACCTCGATAATTATATGCCATTTCCGATCATGTGTAGATTCGCCACCAGTCTTTTATATTCTTTTATATTCAATTCAAAGACTTTTATATTCCACGACGCTGAACTTTGCGAGTAAAAAAGCTCCAAAGAATCCTGGTTAAAGTTACACCTTCAGAATCAGCGCACGTGGAAATTCTCGCAAATGTAATATAATGTTTTTGTCAACTTCTCGGTCATTTCCAACGGCTCAGTGCATGCTGGTGGGTGGTCCTGTGTTGGGCCGACCTGCCTCCCCTCCCTCTCTCCCGGTTGGGCCGGCGGATCGGCTGACCTTCTGGCGAGGCACGGGAGGGGAGAGGCGCCGTGGGTGCAGGTGTGTCTGCACCGGTGTTGTATCCACCGCACGTGCATTATGTGCCGGTTCCATCAGATCATGTAAATGGGAGACACGCCCGTGCGAAACACCCCCAGCTTGTCTCGCTCGCCCGAGTTTGCATGAATGAATCTTGATGAGGGGAATGACGCAAAACAGATTGCAATCGCACCTTATGCAAAGCAGTCACATGCAATATACAGCAAGCATGCATGCATGCTGGACGGGTATGGACAGTTGATGTTATCTGGGAACGCTGCATTTGACGGCTCTACCTCACCCTTGTTTTGAACGAAACGGATGAGTGCGAAAGACGGCACTGTCTGTCTTTTGCTCCGATTTGTTGCGGGCAGGCTGGAAATCTAGCAGCCGGAGAGCTCGGAAGAAGCCCCATCTGTCGTCGGGCTGTCAATCATCGGGCGGCCTTGCAGGAATTTCCGACAGGATGACCGCAAACCCGGCGTCGCCTGTCCCGTCCCGAGCTCGGCCGGGGAATGCTGCTGGCTCCTGGTTCGCCAGCGCGGTCACCAGGATGTCGTCGGCGACACAACACTCCGGGCAATGTCCGACCGACGTGCAGGCTGTCGGCCGTAAGACAAGCTTGGACCCAGCGTGGGGTGAGCGACTGCAATGAAAACGTCAGGGCGGAATAAGCTGCCGGTCGGTAACGAGAGAGCCCAACATAGACTGGACGCTGAAAACGTCTTGTCAAGGGGATGGTGTTATCCTGACCGCACCACCCAATCATTTCTGATTAAAGCATGATTAAATTTAGCGTTGCACAAAGCGCTTAGCCTCATGAAACATGCCACAACGGATTTAGTGCCTTGTGCAACTTAGGTATGCGGATTGTGATCGGCAATGAATACATGCTAATTTTAAATCGCATGCAAGTTCCCGCTGTTGAAGTTGAGAGGAGGATAAGCAGCGATGGAGTTAGACTCGTCCATTGAACCACTCAAAATTACGTGGATCAGAAGACATGTCATAAGTAGCCCGAGCTGGGGAGGACTACTTAAGGAAGTACTTAGTCATTCAAAGTTTGTATGACATAGGAACGCCAATTCCTGCGAAGTCTGACTTCAAGAACCGGCAACATCTTCTGGAGGGAGTGTATTATAGCTGATGCTAACTACGTTTCCACTATTGTTAATACCAACGTACATGATTTAAGTACATATTCAATTTGGTTTTCAGTTGAAACGAAGTTCAAGCAGTGCACAAAGTAAAGTTGGAAAAGGAGAAGGTTGCATTACTTGAACGATATTTTAAATGATACTGGTGAGGTATTAACACTTGCTCAGATAGAACATCGATTAGGAATAAGGGTGAACATATTGGACAATATTGGTTTAATTCGAAGTCTGCCCAGGGAGTGGAGATGCAATAGAAACCAGGTGAAGCTTTGCAAACTGATTGTATATCCGTTTGTTCCTAGCATACTTGAAGCGGGTTGTGGTGCTAAGGTATTTTGCATAAAACTTCTTGAAGATAAATACTCAGATAGTCATAACATCTGGGAAGACTTTTGGGAAAGGGAGTTAGGTAGCATTGATTGGAGTGATGTATATGCAGCTATCTACCAGAATACACTTTCGGTTCAATATCAAATGTTGAATCATAAAATAATAGCTAATATACTTGCGACCAATGTATTTGTGTACCGCATACAAGTTTTAGATTCCGACCCATGTGGAAGATGCCAATAGGAAGGGGATTCATTAATACACAAACTGTGGGATTGTGAACACGTTGAAATATTTTGGAAAGACGTAGATCAATGGTTGAGGCCATTGGCTGGAGTTGGTGACTTTATGTTTGGAAAAAAGAAGTTCTATAGGGTTTGCATAGGAATGTTTTCGTGAGTCATGCTGTTATTGTAGGCAAGCGTATTATATGTGCCGATCGTAGCTTGGTATTGCAATTTTGAAAACTTTCTTGAGACGAGGCATGCATTCGGCACAAGGTGTGTGCATTTACGATGTGTGAAGGAACACTTATATCTTGAAGTTTGCATAGTTAATATGCTTTACTTATCGCCGTGTATGATGCACTATGTTTGCTTGGGTTTGTTCGAGTTTGTCTTTTGCTTAGACGTGCATGTGCACGTGTAGTTCGTGTTTTTGCATGGCTTTGTATCTGCATGTGTTGTAGGTAAGGGCATCTGTAACTGGCATTGGCATGCGGCAGTTCCTTCTAATAAACAATTTGTTATCTAAAAAGAAAAAGGCACTACTGTTACAAGCCAAAGTAGGTAATGGCGTCCATGGGTGCAACCACTGGGGGGAGGGTTGCTGGGGGACATGACCCCACTTTCTGAAAAGTGGCGATTTATCCCCTCATTTTTTTCGCGTCCCCTAAGCCTCATCTACCCGAGTATGATCGCCCCAAAATTATACTTAATCATGCATAAAGTGAAAATATATATGCGTGAGAAACACCAGAAATACTAGAAGCCATCAAGCCAATCAACAGGCTTCACAGACTATCTGTCGTCACAAAATCTCCGAATGGTAAGTCAACAAACGTTACAATTTTTCAGTACCATTCTTGAATAACATGAACCTTGACCATCTTGTGTTTTCGCTTCGGTGGAAAATTGTGCTTTGTCAGACAACGAATTTGCATTACCGCAAGGCTTTATTATAGTCTTAGGATGCAATCCTCTGCACATATACTGGTAAATCTTGAACAAATTTCACTCTGGGTGTCCTTGGGTATCTTCAAGACAACGGAGGGGAGTTATGGGAAGCCTTAAGCAAGTAAGTCAAGTTTACATCATATTCGTATCGTATTCGGCGACGTGTTCAGCGACGTGTATTTGTATCGACACCGGCATTCAGCGACGGCTTTACGAACATTCGAATCAATTACAACAAATGCTTCTGCTTGCACTGAACACGCTATAAGGAGGTGCATAGGACTTACATTACCACTTTAACAGTCAAGATCCAACGCAAATCGGTTTCTTCGGTTGCCTCCCATTTTTGTATTTTTCGCCCAAACCAGCCAAAATCTGGTATCACAAGCAATAGCCTGAGCTAGTGATACCAACGTGTAACATTTCAGACCGGTGCACGTCAAAGACAAATTTATAGGTCAAAGGTTAGCTTGGTTTTTTAAATGACGATATTGAATCGATATCGACCGAACGCGAGATTCGGTTGATATCGCTTCAATTTCCATCAAATGGACGTCATTCGACGTGGCTATGTATGCGGTAGCCGAACGCTAAGCGATCGATTGTTTAAAGGGCACAGGTCAAGCTGTTCATCCAGTCCGCTCAATTTTCTTTCGTTTTCGCTCCAAACCATCCAAATCTGGTATCAAGGAATAACCAGTGCAGAACACTCGAGTAATATTTCAAACCGGGATACGTCAAGGTAAAAAATTTGATTGCGTTTTTCGATGACCTCGCGTTTCGTCGGTATGGCTTCAATTTGCATCATGTGGGTGTCAGTCGACGTGGCTTACCGTACGGTATCAGAATGTTAAGATATCGAAATAATTTCTCAAGTGTCGAAGGTCTAGTGTGTGTGCAATGATTGCGTACAAGAGGAATAGGAGGACCAAATATGTTTTTGTTTGCAGCCGTTGTGATAGCAGGCACTGATATCCAATATGATTAGGAGGTCCCCAAGAAATCTGTTGTTCCAAGAAAACTTGCTCGGACGGCGCTCTCTTCGCTGGCTTTTAATTTACGCCGCAACTTTGCTGTTCCGGAAATATAAAATTTTCTTCTTTTTCAAATTGCTCGCTTTCCTCTTAATGGTTCAACGGAAGTTGTCAAATTTGGTTGAGAAGCCACACGTGAATACGCACAATTTTACAACCAGCCTTAGTTCATAACCACGAGAGAGCAATGTGGGTGGACCCAGGGGTGGACCCAGGAATTGTTATAGGGGCACTTGTCTAGAGGGGCGCCACTGCGAAAGCACCTGAATTGGCACCTCTGGCTGCAAAATTAGAGGGGGCGGGGTGCACTCGGCCCTTCCCGAAGAGGCAACTTTCCTTCCGAGGATGCCTTTTTCATTTATTTATTCAGCCTCTGGCCGAAAATATTCGAGCGGGTACACAGGACCTTTCCAGAGTGGCGCCTTTTCCCGGCGTGAGGGTCGCTACCTTCACGTGAGGGTCACATGCCCTCAATGCCACACCCTTTACCCGGCCTGGTTGTCATTGGATCGAAATTTGTCAGTAAAACATGAAAGCATGGGTAAGGGCAGTATGTCGAATGTATCGAAGGACAATATGTGTCGAAGCAGGAAAACATGGGCAGCATGTCCATCTTTACTGAAGTAAAACCATTGTCCAATATGTTATGTTTCTCCTGCTACAAGAGAGCAGCGTTTAAAACATTTGTAGCATGGTTCGATGGTGATTGTGAAATTGGGCCAGCACATACGAAAGAAAGCTATATGTTCATAGGGAGTGATAAGGAGTTGAAATTGCTAAATTCGCGGAACATTTTGTGGTAATTTTGCAGCATAAGGTGTTGTTTGTTGAAATTTTATCTGGAATAACATGTTTATGAAGGTGACTAAAATGACACTTATTTTATATGCAAATGCTTAGTTTTTAGGTTGTGAGCAAAGTAATGCTAAAAAGGGTGCTTTGAATTAGGTAACATTCCACGAAAATAAATGTTAAAAAATTAAATAAAATGCGATATAACCTAACCTAGCCTTGCTTTACCTACCTTTGGAGAAAAAATACAATCAGAAAAATGTCGAGTAATTTGTTTTCTGAAAATTCGCAAAATTAAAAGAGAAACCTAACCCAGCCTTATGTAATCTAACCTAACCTAGGATGCTTTTGAAGGAAAATATGCATTTTCCCAAATGATTCCGATTTTTGGGAAACTTTTCGGTATTATTGTGCTTTAAGGTGGTAGCAAAAAAAAAAGCTTCTACATCCATTTGCTTCCATAAAGCAAACAAATGGGTTTGGCTTGGTTAGGTTAGGTTAGTTCAGGTTTTTTAAGCTCGAATATGTTTGCATTTTTAAACCCTTTTTTGTTTCATTTGCACGAAAATAAGTGGTCTCATCATCTTAGCCACCTTCATAAACATGGTATTCTGAAGAAAATTCGAGGCATAAAAAAACACCTTATACTGTAAATTTCCCATTTTGTCCGGAAATATAATTTTGGAGTGGCAAATCTCAAACCAAACATTGGAAATTAAGTGGCTGAAAACTTTTTTTTTGTTGGGGAACGGGGAGGGGCTACCCCTCTATATTGCCTAAACTTACCGCGTTCCTGGTTTACCCCTCCCCCCCACAAAAACAAAAAAAACGTGGTTACAGCCACGATAGCGTGTGTATGATGACCTTCATCGCTTAAGCTTCCCAATCGCACAGTGGAGGGGATATCATCAGGGGCACAATGGAGGGGAGCCAGAGGGCCCTAAGCATAGCAAAATATGCGAGATCAAACGATACATTGTGATATTTTCGCCGAGCAAAACCAAATATTTGTGGTGTACTTCGCACGACGAAAGCGGCCTCTGTCACATTTCATTTTTTCCGTCCGCCCCCCCCCCCCACTTCAAGAAATCCCGGCTGCGCCACTGCGTACCATTGTTGGTTTATTTGACGATTCCTGACTGTCGAATCCACTGGATACAAAGGGAAACACTGATGCTCACTGAGAGATAAGTACTCGTTGGGCTTTGATCACGTGTCTACTTAACAAATGTGCCATGTCAGATGGTTGTAGCATTGTATACTTTGAAAAGGCTTTTGTTCCTAGTGCTAGCCTTGCCCCCCCCCCCATGACATGGGGGGACAACTTTTAACATGGGACCCTATGTGGTATGCCCCACATAGTCCATTTTGGCCCGCCCTTTACCTTGATGTATTGTGCGCTCTCGATAATTTTCAGAAGCCTACATCTACGTCATACCCGAAAACAGCGCTGCTTCACGTCAAGCGTCACCCTTCCAGGCTGGCGAGAAGTGAAGCTCAATAGACTCGCGGAGCGTCTTCCACCGGCGTCTGCACGTGTAGATGCCAGTCGGCCCGTGCCAAGGGTGGTGCATGTGGACCATGTTGTGGTCTGTGGTCTTGTGGTTGTTTTTCTTCTTTATACGCTTTGCACCACACCCAGCTGAATGTTGAGGATTGTTTATTGGCATGCTACCACCGGGCCAATGTATGCCGGGCTCCTCCCGGTGGTGTGTGCCACGGATAATATTGAAGACGTGTGAGTGCAAGCTGGCGACTCCGACATTGCTTCCGCCCAAGGGCTGGGTGCAATACAACCCAATGGGGTTGACGCACCCTAAAACCCCAATAATCAATCAATCAACCGCCCAAGGGCGGGTCAGGTCGTTTGACCATTCCGCCGCACACACAGCGGTGTGTCCGATGCTGACAAAGGGCAGTCTGCCACTTCCGGCAACCACAGCAAGGGTGCCACTCCTGGTGGGCTGTGGGTGTAGCTTCGCCAGAATCATTAACAATTCAGCAGTTAGTACACACGTCACTCAAATTCGGTTTGAGGAACTGTTATGGACTAAAATCTTACCGGCTTAGAGCTCCAATAGGTCTGCCGAGTAAAGCTAGAAAGCACACCAGGAGACAACACGGAACCGCCCCCCCCCCCACACACACCCAGTCCAAGAGATAAGCAACTTCACATCAAGTCCGAAGTCCGCAGAGATACTTGTGGAACAGGTGGACGGATGCCATTGGTACCAAGGGCCGAGGGTCTTCCCCAGCGTTTAATTGGGGAGCATCGAAGACCGTAATGTCAAGGGTCCTCCTCAAGGGACAGGGGGCCTCTCACTCCTGGCAACAGGCACCCCTGGTACTAAAGGTGTACACTCTGGGTCACAAACGTCACTCATGGTACCAAGGTTGGTACTCAGGGTTCCAGGATCATCACTCAGGGTTTCCGGATCGCCACTAAAATTCCCTGGGCCGCGCTGCGGGCTCTGGGCTCGTCACTCAGGATTCCAACATGGCCAGTCGGGGTGCCGGGGTCGCTACTCGGGTCCTGGCGTCCTCACTCAGGATTCCCAGGTCGTCACTCACGGCTCCGGGGTCGTCATTCACTGACATCATCGCGGGGTGTCCGCCACCAGCTCGGCGGGGGCGACGGTAGCCGTAGCGTTGGCAGCGTCACCAGTTAACGTATACGGCTGCGGCGCCTTGCACGCCAGACCTTCTGAGAACGGCGGCGCCATCACGATCGCACGTGCCCTGCCTGCAGCTGCACCTCCGCCGCGTAACGGCCCGGTGGTGACCGGTCGCTGTTGGCAGTTGTCTGGGTTGTCAGGAACGGGTGCCACCGGCAGCCAGGACACCGCCTCGTCCGGCAGGCTAACTGGTGGTCCCAATGGATCGCCAGTGTTGCAAAATTTTTGCCAAAAGTGCCGCCAGTGGTAAGAAGACCACCGAGTATATTTCCAACTTTCAAGAAACTGAAAGCTGTTCCGTAGGAGTTGTCCCGAAGCGATCCACAATCGAGTAGACGTCAGCAATTATAATTATTCGCTTGTCTGAAATGCTTCCTGCTTATAAGCACAAGCCAGCTCACTGTCACAATACGCTGAATATCCACGTGTAGCAAGCGTGGGCGTGATGTTTAGAGCCATGCAACAAACAAGACCAGTGCGCGTATCGCGTCGTATACCGTGCATAATCTGACTCCACACCGAAATTTGTTCCACACGCTGCGTCCACAGCTGGGCAAGTTTGGCCACGCCAAGTAACGTGCGAAGGCACATCTGTATGCGGGGGCATGCAGGGCGAGTATGACGATGATGGCGATGGCCTTCGATTGAAGCCAACATAAATCGGCGAAAGCTGCATCCCTGAGTCAGGCACAACTTACACCGAAGGGTAACGTCATCCGTCTTGAGCTCCGCCGATCGGTGAAGGGGCTGAGGGTGCGCCCCGCACGGTGCGCATGCGTCATCGCAGGACATCTTCCGTGCAATCCCTTCACATACTCCCCTGCCCCACACGGTGGCAGGCTGGCAAAATTCACCCACAGACACACACACTGCACATACTACCAGCTAGGAGTAAGATTATGTTTGTTATTTAGCCCAACCGAGTCTAGTGTAACACTACCTGCCCCACTATGTCTGACTTATGGTACCGCAACTCTATCTAATCCCCACCGCCAGCGGTTTTTCATTGCATTCATCTTCGCCTAAGAGCATAGAAATCGCTGGAACATGTGGAATACGGCTCAGCTGACTGCTAAACAGCTGACTGTAATAGGGAGGCCGTACGCAAGCATGGGTCTCACCTTGTGAACTTGATTGCCGGGTCAATTGACATTTTTGGTGCTATCTTCCCCTGGAAAAAGGCGCTATCGGCCAAAAAAAACTCGTTGGAGTGTGGGGGGGGGGGGGTGCACTCGAGCGTTCCGGAAGGGCGCCTTAATAGGTTCAATAGTTAAATTTCTGTGTCATTGTGGGCCAACCAACGATTGTGGGCAGGGGCAAATGAATGATTGGGGGATTGCCCCAATTAGCGCATAAAAAGTGATATCCATCTACGCAAGTTACAACGGGATTTCTCACGCGAAATTGTAGCGCAAAAAGCTGGCAAAATGCACAACCAGAATAATGGAGCGTCCGACGGACTCGACGGGCCTTGCTTGGTGGTGGCAAGTGCACAGCAATGATCATGTGGCGTGCTTTGTTTCATCTTGCAATTATGCATAATTGTGATGACCAACGTAAGTAAAATACACCAAGCAAACATATTCGCGAAGTCATAAAAGCATGGGTGGAAACTGGCGTTCGTTTGCTGTCAGTCTAATACAAAAAGTCTCTAAATTTAAAAGTAGGGGATGCTTGTAAGGGGATGCTTGTAAAGGGCGTAAGGGGATGCTTGCAAAGAATGGACTCAAAAGTTTGTTTGGCAACACCAATAGTTTTGGAAGTCTCCCGTTTCCTGCATTAATTCCGTGGCTCTCCATTATTAATAGCTACACTAGATGAAGGTGCTACTACTAAAGATATAGGGTGATTGCTGACCTTTGTATAACAAAATTGAAAAGCGGTACATTACCAAGTCGACTTCAGCAGACATGATGGATCCACGCCACCGACAGCGCCCACAACGCCGCACAGAAATCACACAAATGTCTCGCACGTCTCACTATTTGCACGCACCACACACAAGGCACTATTTCCGCACACAGCACGTGTCACTACTTCACTGCCGCACTGACCACCACTTCGGCCCACGGTGATGGATACCACCAGCAACGTTCCGACCGCCGCACGCACTGTTGCCACAATTAAAACTGACAGCACCCGTCTTTCGCGCTCCGGAGGCGGAGGTGCCTGCCGCTCATGAACCATGCGTCTCGTGCACGTGCCGTTCGACAGCCCGAGGGCACGGGGAGGTTAATCCGGGCCGGCCATCTTCGTTTGCGTCATTCGATAATGCGGCCAAGGTGGCAGGATTGCCGGCCCGATAATCGGCCCGATAATCGGGCCAAGGGTGCGGTAGGCGACGTGCCGTTCATATTGCTTTGGATTAATTGCTAACGACAAAATTGTTCCGACACCACTAGACCCGCGACGTCAGTCGTGCAGACCATCCTGCTCAAGAAGTGACTGCTGCGCGACATTGGTGCTATGTGATGCTACTGCTACGGGAATGCAGAAATAATGAGACAGGTTGGTGCAGAAGATCTTGCCAAGCAGCGTACATTAAGAGATGTGTCGAGCTGCAGCTACGAAAGCGTATTTTTCCTCCGTAATACCTGCGATAACACATTCTCGACCATGAATGCCCGTGTTCGTGCTCTGTAGTGTAGCTTCCACCTAAACCTCCACCCATAGGTGAAGGCTACGCATAATTATTCGTGTGCCAACATCTGATTCAACTACATTGCTTTCATGTAGCCGCGTAAACTGAACGCTGAATCACGAAGATGAGTAATTTTGCATTGGCAGAGCCAAATATGCAGGTGGTCCCATCAATCAAGTCTGGTACCCTGAGATATATTGAGCGACAGTCGTATCCCTCGAACAGTTTGATGCCCTGTATGCAGGGTTCTGAAATTCCTGCGGTTGGGTGCAAACTAACACCTAGCACAGCCTTTTCTTACATGGCTTCCGGTACCTTTTCTACATCTATGCATGTTAGAGGATAGGACCGTGCAGGATACACCGAGCTGTTCTTTGCTGTATTGCATAAAAAAATGCTAAAAATGCATCGCAAAATGCTCGCATATGTTTTTAGTTCGACATGCAAACAGTTCCCACCTTAAACCGAATTCAACAGCTCTAGTTAAGATTCGACATTTCATTTGTACCAAAATGTATGTCGAAGTACCTCCATCTTACATATTTTTATCATCACGGACTTTGTTTTCTTACATCGGACGCCGAACTCAAGATGAATTTGAAAGCACTACCTGTGCAAATTCAGACAGGGAATACTAGTACTGGGTGATCATCACGATGGCCATTAACATATTGTGATTGCATGACAGCACCAATATTTTGATTTGTGGTGCACCGGCAACACCAAACGCACACGTGACCCTCCACAAGCGGCAGGACGCCACGCACACGTGACCCTCCACAAGCGGCAGACGCCACGCACACGTGACCCTTCACAAGCGGCAGACGCAGTCGGGACTCGGGCCGGCTCGCCTGCCACCCGGATCACCATTCCAACAGTCCATCGTTCTGCCAGAACAACTGTACCAACAAGCATCACGCTTGGACGCCCAGCAACAGCACCCCCCCGGGTGAACCGTCTGCAGACGGCAGGGCTGACTGAGCGGTCAGACAAACATGGCGTCCAGCATGCGCGTCGGAAGTGGTGTTCTGCCGCACATATCATCCCACTGGGGCCGGGTGCAGTGTCGGTCACCGGGCGGCAAACCCGGCCGGAAATCCCCTTTGCCTCATTAAAGCGCTGAGTCGGCAGCAGGGAATTCGACGTCGCGAGCAGGAATGCGACGCCAGGCGACGGACGGCTCACCGACGACAACGCCGGCATGATTTGTGTCCTCGGATCAGATGTCGCCGGATGGTTCGGCTCATCCCGGAGCCAAGCTATGCGTCGTCGGTCAGGTGTGTGATCAGTACGGGTGGTGATGCACAATGGTATTTAAAGGTGTCACTGCCGCAGAATGGAAGCAGGCCGGGGCATGTTCATTTTGTGAGGGCTTGCTTGGAGAAAATGTCGCCGGCAGCCAGTGCTTCAGATCCAAATTGTTTCCATTCTTCCCCTATTCAGAAGAACTGTGTCAAAATCATAGTCAGCGGGGCATTGACCCTTCGTGTTGAGAGCGGTTGAGTCTTTCTGGTGTGAACATTATATTAACATTGCTACATTGACTTTTTATTAAGTCAAAGGCTCATTCACGAACTAATGAAGATGACTTCGACCACATCCGCGGACCAAGCGCACAACTCACCCAGGACCAGGCCTCTACAAAGCTTCGGAAGGAGGAGTAGAGGAGACTGGGGCTAGATCGTGCCCTCTTTTCTTTCATGATCTCAAGGTGAAGGTATGATACGTACGAGTGGGGAATTAATGCGAAGCGAACACCTGATGTTTTTTTTTTGTACATGATGTCGTTTTTCTTTGTTCTGTGGCGAACCGATTACTCGCTACACTAGTTGAATACCATCAGCCTCAAACGCTCCAACTCGCCCGAGGGCTTGGTGGGTTGACTAACACCGCGGAATAAGCAGGAACAAGCAAAATCATCATACACAGCGTCATATTTCTCGGAAGAGTATCTTCTGCACCAGCTGAATGAAACAAACAATGCATGCTTCCGCTGTCATGCGGCGTCAAACGTATGAACCACTATTAAGGTACAGGCACGTGAACCATAACCAGATGTGCACAACTCATGAACCCATCCTCGGCACTAAGAACACTGAACCCAGCGCTTCCCTGAGTTGCTGTTGCGGTGTCTGTGCCACCACTAAGCAAGACATCGTCTTCGTTCAATTGCACGGTCAATTTGTTCAAATGCATGCATCTCGTGGCGAATACATGCCTGGTTTCAAGAAAGTCAACATACGGATAATAGACAAGAAACCGCCTCATAGTTTTATTTCTATCATCTTCTCTTCACACATCGATCAACACATCTAAAAAATCAAGAAAAGGAAACGCATGACTTCTTATTAACTCTGGCCCTGCTCCTACTCCTAATAGCAATCATTTCCCTCAACTTTCCCGTCATACAGAAGACGTGTTTTCACAATTGCAATACTAAGATAAGAACCGGCACACATAATACGCTTTCCTACAGTAACAGCATGACTCACGAAAGCATTCCGACTACATCATGCTGTACGTGTCACATTACACTGAGCGAAAGACGTTGTCGAAATAGAAATGCATCGTCTTCTTCCGACTCGCTGCCACTGTCATGTAACCTTCCCTTCGTTGTTTTCTTTATGCATTTTTGTGCTTCGCGTTCTCCTTGTTTTTTTTTGGGTTCGGTGTCGAGATTCGATTCGTTTTACTTCCAATTTTCTTCTCCATCTCCCGCATTTTATCTCACAATGGTTCTTCTCAAGGCATCCTTCAGTATTGCAGCTTTTCTCTCTCCGTCTTTCTCCTTCCATGCTTTCGTCATCCTTGGATTAGGACGAACATGCACTGGAGAGAACCTATGCACTTTATGGCGTTCTACTTGCCCTCTGCTGCCTGCGAACGGTCCAGCGCTGCTGCCGGACCCTAAAAACAACACTGCATTTTTCACACGTGTACCATTTTACCCCAGTCCACTTTTAACCAATTTTCTAATACCCGTCACGCCACGTTTAAAACTTATCCACGTCATGTTGCATTAGCCTGCATGTCTGTGAAGACCATCTTGAAGATGACAGTATTTTAAAATAGGGTTATCTTAAAAGTAAGCCCAAGCTATCCCTGGAACCATGGTTAACCTGGAGATCACCTGGATCGGTGTGTGTTATAGCTGGGGTAAAGATTAACCTGGAGATCACCTGGATCGGTGTGTGTTATAGCTGGGGTAAAGATTAACCTGGAGATCACCTAGATCGGTGTGTGTTATACCTGGGGTAAAGATTAACCTGGAGATCACCTGGAATAATGCATGTTAGACCTGGGGTCATGCTAACCTGGAGATCACCTGGAGCAGTGCATGCTATATCTAGGGCCATGGTTAACGTGAAGGTCACCTAGAGTAGTATGAGTTATACCTGGGGTAATGGTTAATCTGGAAGTCACCTGGAGCAGTACATGTTACACCTGGAGCCATGGTAAACGTGAAGGTCACCTGGCTTCTTCTGATAGCTAACCAAACTGATGCTGCTGCTTTCTGACTATTTTTTGTATCTCATTAAGTTTCGGCTCTAAAAAAGACAACTGAGATTGTATAATTGCACAATCGGGTCGCCTACTGACAGCGGCAGACCTTGGGGGTGACGAGTATATTCTACAGCGGAGCCGACTGCCGTGAGGAACGGTTTAGCGCTTTTTGCCGCACGGAGGAGAGACGCGGCCTTGATGAGACAAACCGTCAATAAAGGCGCTCAGACTGTGTCTATTCAGACGCTTCTCTCCGCGGTCTGGTAGCGGGACGATTCGATTTTTATTCGGCGGCAATTCGCGTCGGCGCGGTTCAGATTACGGCGCCGCCGCGTGGACGGCTTCCGTGGACGGGCGGGTCCCGTGGGCGGCGAACTTCGGGGCAGAATCGTGCCGATCCTGCCGATAGCCTCTTTTACCGCTTTATGGCTGTCCACACGAAGAGGCGACACAAAAGCGGCACGAGATTTACGGACGGAAACGCTGGGCTCACGGGTGAAGGTATGTCTTCACGTGTGTGTGTGGTGGGTCGGGTCGGCGGTGTCCGTTGACAGGGAGCCGGGCAGTGCGGTGTACGTCTGGAGGGCGTGTTTGCATTTATAATTGCAGGTTTCCGCGGGGCCCGGGCCGGCTACAGGAGCCTGGGAAGCGTCTCGCAAATGTGAAGAATGTCCAGGCCGCCTAATGGATTGTTTATCGCATGGTTTTCGCGTTCGGTTTCTTCAAACAGCTCTTTCAAGCGTAGGTACAGTAGCGTAGCGACCGAAGTTCCCCGGTGGTGTTCTTAAGCCGACACAGGAATAAAGATAACTGCAACTTTATGCTACGCATGACAAAAAAAAACAGCTTCCTATGGCAGTAGTTTTTGCTGTTTTTGAAAGAGAAAGAGAGAGAGAGAGGGTGTGTGTGTGTGTGTGTGTGTGTGTGTGTGTGTGCAGGTTTACACCTCCCACATTAGTGTAAAACCTCTTCGGGCGCCATGCCAAGTATGACTACGCATTTCGACTTAGCAAGTATTTATTGTGAACTTTGCGTCCATAAATGCAGGCGAGGAGACCAAGCTTGGATGCAGTATTCCAAATGTGGCCTGACGTATGCACAGTAAAGCTTCCTGATCACTTCCTCACTTCTGTATGATACATTCCTATTTATTGCCCCGAGCATTCTCAGTGCCTTCTTCCTGGCTTCCTTGGTCTGTTCTGATGCCCCCAATTTTGTGTTTAGGAATAACACCTAAATCCTTCTCCTGTTGAGTCACTGATAGCACTTGGCCACCCATCAAGTATGGAGCCTTCATATGCTGCTTACCTACATGCATGATTTTGCACTTATCAAAGTTAAATTTCATTTGCCATTCTTCGGACCACTTCACAAGTTCGTCTAAGTCTTTTTGCAGCAGATATATTATCCTGACCTGTTATTGCCCTAAAGACCTTCAAATCATCTGCAAATTTCAAAACTTTACTGCTTAGGCCACTTTCAATGTTATTCAAATTATTTCAAAGTCTTGAACCAAGTCACTTAAATCCGAGAATACAAGGTCAAGAATGAACCATGCCTGGTAGGTTCCGATACAAACTGGTGTAAGAACAGGTCCTCTTCAAGGCATTTCCTGAACATTTTGCATGATGGGGAGCCAACACCAGCATTTCATAACCTTTTAGATTAAAGTCACCGAGAATAAGGCACTTCCTCTTAAAGTTTCTACTGATTCCTCACAAATCACCTTGTCAAGCTCCAGTTGCTGAGAATGTGGCAGGGTTCCTGATCGGTAGAAAGCTCCTATCCTAAGAGTATTGCTGTTGCCTTTTCCCACAGTGACATCAAGCCAAATGGACTCCACAGACACATTTTTATCCCCACCTGCTACTTTTGAGAACTGAATAAGCTATTCACATAGAGCATTAACCACCCCCTTTCTTGCTGGACCCCTATTGCACGAAAACATATTGTATCCCTGGATCTCAGTCCTGTAAGTTATTCCAAAATATCCTTCACTGACCATCCACACACCCATGTGTGTGTGTGTGTGTGTGTGTGTGTGTGTGTGTGTGTGTGTGTGTGTGTGTGTGTGTGTGTGTGTGTGTGTGTGTGTGTGTGTGCAGGTTTACACCCACATTAGTATAAAACCTCTTCGGGCGCCATGCCAAGTATGACTACGCATTTCGACTTAGCAAGTGTTTATTGTGAACTTTGCGTCCATAATTGCAGGCGGAGCATGATATGCTCAAAAGGGTTCCAGTCGGGCAATAAACTCAGCTTCGTGGCAGCAGACAGACGAAGCCCTCCGTTGCGCTTCTTTGCCGAGGCGTCCGGCTTGAGCTGCGCCCCGCCTCAATACTCTGCCCAGCTCCGCACGTGCGCCGGAAGTCGGCTGCTGCGGTGACGAGCCGTGAACGCCTGGCTAGCGGTGCGCCAACTTCCCAACTGGACAGCCAATCAAGTGGCGATCAGACGTGACGTCACGCACGTCAGGCCACTTCGGACGTGGCTGCGCCGCTACACGTGCGGAGGCTCTAACTACGGCGCGAAAATACGGCTGCCTTCAGCCAATATTGTCGTCAACTGTGTGCCTTCCAACTTAATGCCAACTGCGGAATGCTGGGCGGCAGACTGCGTCCAGCCTAGGCATGCCAGGACGCGCCGGGTGGAAATGGTTAGCCGCGTGCAGGACGTCACGAGTGAGCAACGCGTGACTTACTTGCCCAGCCTCAGTCGGTAACTTACCGAGTGCAGCCCGCTGAGCTTCAGATTTGCAGACATTTCATTCACGTATTTGCTTGGCGTTGTGGTGACATTATTGGTAGACACGGATTGCTGATCAAGCCAGAAATAATTCCTGGTGAATACTAAACGTAAGGATGTCCTGCTGCAGCGACTTGTTTCTTTTCAGTAGTTTCACATGACGAGTCCATTTTTATTCGAATCTAGTTCCGATTAAAAAATCGCAACTGGTGATGCTATACTTTTCCTAAAGAACGTGCTTAACAAGTCAATCATTCAAATGAGGACCTACAGAAGAGGCTTGTATTGGGGGTGCCAGGGCTTTGTGGCGGCTTTGGCAGATAGCTGTGCTCTCAGGGTGAAACTGTCAATATGTGCGGGGTGGAAGTGCTCCACCCAACAATTAGCGTGGCCCGAGATGGCCAACTCCGTGCACGTGCCAGGGTTAATGGCTCTCCCCTACAATGGCGCCCTGGATGCGCCTATGATCATATTTATGATCTTCAAACATCCTGGGCCAACCCAAAACTGGACATCTCCAGTGGTATGGATGAAGCTATGGTCATTGGATCCATAAAGTTAATTCCCCCTACATGTTCCTGTCACCAGCTATGTCGATAGGTGCTGTGCTGATATTTTGATGTGCTGACATTTTGCTGGTGCTTTATAATCAGTGCATATGTGATATGCTAGTCTTGCCAAAAACTGCATGAATTTTACGAAGTATTGAACCCCGAATACAGAAGCACCGTGAATGTACACGATTTTAAACATGAAAATATTTACAATTTGGCCGAAAGACCAATCCATTGGCTGTCGACTTGCGTGGATTGCGATATGAAAATTGGCCAATAAATGTGAGACCGAAATGCGAACCAAATATATGCGTCCGGCACGCGACGACAAATGCAATGCAATTTTCTGGGAGCACATTCGCCCAGTAGCTTTCGAAATCTGGGGTTGGGGGAAATATGTCCCCTTCAGTGTGTGTTCGCCCCAGAGGCCCTTGGGTGGGGATGCTTTGGACTCCCAAAGCATACACTCCAACCACTGGCGGATCCAAGAGGGGGGAATATGGGGCATGCCGCCCCTCCCTCTGACTGAGATGTAGCGTCCCTTCGACAGGAAGTAAGTGTCCCTCTATGACGCTCCACTTTACCCTCCCCCTTCGCCCCACTGAAGGAGTTTTTGTTCAGCCGATGGTGCCCTCAAAGTAGAAAAGGCGTCCTTCTCCCGTCCAGAGACATGTCATTTCTATACAAATTTTCCCCGATCCAAATTCTTGGAAACGCCCTTGACTCTCACCCGCATATCATCACAGGATGCACGAGGAGCAACTTAAAAAAATTCGGTCCCAGATACTATACTTATTTACATGCAGGATCCAGGATATGGATCTGAGGAAAGTTCAAACATATGTTGTTGAGCTTGTCGAGAGCTTCTCAAATCCCGTCTCGCTTGCTTCGTAGGTCAATCCAATCGGGACATGGGGGGGGGGGTCATCAGCCTCCCCTGTACATGCGAAGGTGGCTCATGATGGATATAATTGTCAACTCTACTGATAGCTGTGCTGCCCTGCTCAGATATTTTCCGCGGCGGACAACAATATGGATAGGGGTCTAATGACTTCCAGGCTGTCTAGAACCCTCTGCCAGACCCATGAGTAAGAGGAAAAAGAGCGGTGCTGTTCCCTGGACTTATCAGACTCCGCTTAGCTGGTCCGTACTTCGGCCCGAGGTGAGAACCATCAATCATATTATTACAACTTCCATTCCGCACTTACTATTGCGTTACACTGCAAGCCAAATAAACAAGGGAAGTTGAGACTGTGAGTCGCATCAGTTGAGCGAGGGAGACTGTGCGCTCTTGAGCCTCCTCGGGGATGCCTTTCTCTGGTTAGAAGGGCGTCAGAGTTCCATGGAGGTGGGGGGATACGCCTCAGTGCCACTCCCTGTATCTCCCCAAGTTCACAAGGGGACTTCCCCAAGGGGGGCTGGTAAAAATGTGATGGAACAGAAAAAGCTCTCGGCGAACAAAGCGAGTCGAAAATTTATGGTTATGCGTGGGAACAATCTGAAAATGTATCGTTTGATCTGGTGTATTTTCGGGTGCTAAGGGAGGGTGGGTCTCCGACCCACCTTGGCTGCACCTCTATCCGCCCCCGCCGCCATAGCTTATCTGCTGGTGATGATCAGCTGAGCACAATTCAGTAACCAACGTGTGAGAAGCCGGCCAGTGAGTGGACAAAGGCGGTGCCAGTCGGCACAGCCAGCGGACAACGTATCATGTGTTGAATTTGTAGAGGTTATGAGCTGTGGAGGTTATCAGGTGTGTAGGCTATGATACATATCCGGTCAGCCAGCACACACCACGTGCCGTGCTGGTGCTGACGCAGCTGGTGACGGTGGTGTGGAAAACAACGCTGGCGGGGCATCGCATATCATTGCAGACTCACTGAACACGTCGGCATGTTCGGATGCCGAGGGCATGACTTCATGAAGTGAGATTGAATTCGACAGCACCGGTGAACAGGAAGGAGCTGGGCACAGCATGTGTTGACTGCCTTAGTTCTTGAAGATTATGCAGTACTGCACTGAGCATTGCTAATAATATTGTCAGACTACCTTTCGACACTATACTCATTATAACTGCAAGAAATAAAATGAGCAGCTTATCTTGGCTTAAATTATCTCTTTCAGTTGCAATATGCATAAAGTCAGGATTTTCTGAAGTGGCGCAGTCGGGATTTTCTGAAGTGGAGGTCAGACCTGAAAAATGTTATTTAAGACCCCTATCTGTGCGTGAAGAACGTCGAATTTTTCTCATTTGGTGTGGTGAAAATCACAAAACGTTTTCCTTCATATAGTGCACTTTTTGCTAAGGGGAGGGGTCCGCTTCCTGGCGCACTCCCCATTGACTGCGCCTCTGACGGTGGGAGAGGTTCGCTGTGCACTTCGGTTCTGGAGTACCTTGTGTACGCTATGGGCGTAAAGGTAATTGATAAATTCACTTTGGAGTCCTGCTCGAAGAAAATGTGGCACTAGGTTTATGTTTTGCACTACCTATTCTGTTACAAAATGCATTACGGGCCTTCTCCAAGGACTGCCGAGATGTATCTACAAGCGCACCAAACAATTATCTAAGGACGCCATACGTTCTGATCTAAGTTTTGCAACCAAGGCTATGGCCAATGTCAGCCACACCCGGAGTATGTTGAGAACACATCCCTTCCAAAATGTCTTGCAGTTGTTGTTAGCGACATCATAGCATTGGATGCAACAATCACAAAATTCACTTCGCCGCATTCGGGGGATCCGGCATTTGCTGAAGCCAGGCTTTCATTGGTGATATTCTCTGTGAATGAGAAGTGTGCAAAAAATGCCCTAAACACAACTACGAAATCCTAATGAACTTAATCTACTTCGAAATTGCGTGGTACGGTATCTACAGTAGATACCGTACCAGGCAATTTCGAAGTAGATTAAGTTCATCAGGATTTGTTAGCTGTGTTTCAGACAGTTCTTGCACACTTCTCATTCATAGATAATATCACCAATGAAAGCCTGGCAAATTCCGGATCCCTCGAACGCGGCGAAGTAAGTTTTAAGATAAGTAGATAATCTACTTATCTCTGCAAGTGTGAAGTTAGTAAGTAAAGCCAGGGTATCGGCTTATGAAAATGCTGCACGGGGCGGGGGAAGGGGGATGATTAAGGGGCTTAATTAAGGGATTAAGGGCAAGGGGGAAGGGGCTGGACAGCAATTATTAACAAAATGGACATCTCATGGGCTTTGTGAAATATAAGCTGCATCTTTTCTGCCTTCGGAAGTGATCCGCATGTTTCGCAAATTTATAGACGCACTCCACCTTAGGTGAGGGGTTGCTAGAGGTCGGTGGGCAAGAAAAAGCCGCGGCAACATCGTGACATGAGCCATATGGAGGCTAGATTTTCTAATAACTACCATTCGATAACTGCAACGGGCCAAGTGTGCGGAACAATGCCTTTGCCGCCATCCAGGTGCGTAGCCAGGCTGGTCTCAAGGTCAATGTCAATACCAAAGGGGACAGGTTTTTAAATCATGCAAGTTTCAATTGAAAAAGGGGAATATCCACTCCCGGAGGAACGCATCCTATGCTACCCTGATCACTTCCGTGTTCCCTGTGGCTGCAGTAGTGGTGGAATCTGAAGCATTTCTCGGAGGCGAAATCGTCCCACGGGCAGTTGGATGCCGGTCGCCATAAATGTAGCTCTTCTAATCCGTAGACCGAAGTTTTGCATTGCCCTCCTGCTTCTCTTCGCGTGTTCTCGTGTTCTCAAAATGCATCGGAGCACCAGCGGTCGCCGCGACTGGGGCGCTTCCCCCGGGGCGGCCCTTCAGAAGTGGCTGCCGCGCCACTGTCGACGCCCGTCCCGCGCTCCCGGGTCGCGCCGGGTCAAGTCGCGCAGCGGTCCAGCAGTCACAGCACGCCGCGCAGCCGCCAATTTTTACCGGGGATCGCACTTTCGCCGCCGGCAGACACGAACACGCCGCGCGCGGCTTCAGTCACGTGCCGGTGCCGCGGCCCGAGCCTCGCCGCGCCGCCCGCCGGCTGGTTGGAATTCTCTCCGCACGTGGCGCTGCTTCCCGTCGGCGGCCGGCCGCCGCTCGCCAGTCGTGATTCGAGCGCGCGCGTGGTGGGTGCGGTCGCTCGTGCGCCTGTCCGACAGTTGCTGGCGATGTCGGTGTCGGCCGGCCGCGGTCGGTAGCGCGATGGAGGTGCACTGCTGGAAGATCGGATGGACGTTGGCCTGGTGGCTGGTGGCGGTCGTGGGTCCAGCGGCGGCTCTCACCTGCGACTGGACCGGCAGGTAAGCGGCGCTAGAGCTGGGTCTCGCACAGAGGGCGCCTTCTCTCAGTAAGCGGCAGTGCTGCATATGTACCGCGCACAAAGGGCGGATTCTCTCTTAGCGGCGGCGCTGGACGTGAATCGCGCAAAGCGTACGGTCTCAGTAAGCGGCGGCGCCGGAGGTGGACCGCGCACAGAGGGCGCGTTCTCAGTAAGCGTTCCCACGGTGCGAAGAGTGGGAATCTGTATTTGGACAATGGCCAGCTGGTACTTGAGACGTTATTCGTGAGCCTAGGCGCGGGCCAAAGCTTCTTTCAGATTCGTGCCAACTGCGTTTTGCTGTGCAAAAAAGTACACGCAAAGCACGAGGCGATACGTGTGGCCTACACGCGGAGCATTTCTGGGCGCTCGCTGCGAAACGCTGTGGTCTAACGAATGCCGAGTCCACGAATGTGGAGATGTCGCCTGTCGCAGGCGTGGGTCCGAGATTGTCGGATTGAATAGGGATCATGACAAAGCAACGTTTGCGGGTTCAGAGTGGTCGACCCTCGACCCGCCCGGGACCTCCAACCACGGTCCTACCAGGAGCTCCTACAGCCATCGGCGCTGCTTGGGAGGTGCCCCCTGCCCGTGCCACTCATTGGCACCTGCCATTCGTCACCGCCACACAGCTACTTGTCACTGACGCACCTGTCGCTGGTCACTATCATAACGTATCGGCTGCCGCACCAATGCTCACGCCCAACACTGCAGAGTTTAGACGCTTTCGGATCGGAGCGTCGTCTGGGTGGGCTCCCGGCGTCACCGGCAGGCGAGGTTACACCACCAATGCAGTCGATACACTCCAAAGCCTTGGAGGAGAGCTCGGCGTGGTCTACTGGGTTATTCACGATGCACACTGTGTGCACATGCATGGCTAGTTGCGCCGCCCACACCGTTCCGCCGGCGGGCCGCGGGAATTGGAAATGCCCCGAGCGGTGCGAGTGTTGAGCCCGGGACATTTGGTACCCAGGGCTTAACACCTTAACCTGCCCGGCCATTCCCATCCCAGCTCGGCGTGGTGCAAGGTGTCCCTCATCTCGGCTGTCGCTCTGTTGCCACCCAAGTCTCGCGGCCGTGTCACTCTCGCCGCCGGCCGGCGCGCGCGGTCTGTTCACAGCGGCGGCGGCTTTGGTTGCAGGCGCGCGTGCTAGCGGCACGTTCCGCCCGCTGGCGTCGCAGTCGCCCGCACCGTGGGAACAGGTGGCCGGGACTGCGACGCAGTGTGGCACCAACACCGCGCGGCGACAGGTTCCCACCGAAACTTCGGATGCCGCGCGGTGGCGGCGAGATGAGGGTCCACGTTAGGAATGCTGCCGATACCTTATGGGAGTGCAGATTGTATCATCAGGTGACTGTTGGGGGTAAATCGTAGCGCCTTACTAATTGGTAGGGAGCACTGGCGCAGACCCACCCAAGTTATTTGTGTTCTATTTGTTCTGAATTTTGGTCCATCCTTTCCATGGCTCATCATAACATAGACCTCATGCACTTGGACATGATCGACAGGAAATTACACAGTTCATCCCACCACTGGCGGCCATGGCTACTTGACCAGATACGCAGCGTACTGCAATTACACAGAAAATGCCGATCGTGCGCCCCGGCCTCGGGAGTTAACCGTGCACCCAGCGGTGAAATACCGGCTCTGGAACTGGTGCAGCGGTGAGCATGGAGTGGCGGGAGCTGACGGACCTACGGTGTCCCGGCCAGTGGCGCCGATCTGCCCAGCTTCACTACCGATTAGTTCCCGGTCCTCCCCGAGGAGCCAACTTTAAGCTGTGCCGAGGGACGACCGACCCGACCAAAACCCATCAGCTGGAGGCCAGTGTGTGGTATTGCAGCTGACGCTGGATTTAGCTCCCGCAAGATAACGTTCTCCAAATTTGTGTTAATTTGCGATATGCAACCGTTTCACCGTTTGGCGAGATTCTCCGTTTGGCAGCGCGACAATCTGCAGGAGCATGGGCGCAAAATGACCCTAGATGTCGACGCGCCCTTAAACTCCAATCCACCACCACCACCACCACCACCACAATCTGCAGGAGCGATTCCTGGTGATCTATCTATGCCCATTAGATGAGTTGATCGGGCACCGGTAGAGCGATTTTCAGTGGAATTGCGGACTGTTTGTGTTGGTTTTGCCGCCGGCGGTGCTCCGCTCTGCGGCGAACTCTGGTGTCGCGCGACGCTCGGGCAGACCAGCGCGTCACGCTTGCTGCTTCGCCCACTCTGTTGCCCTGCTGGGGTGGCCGCGGTAGCTCAGTTGGTAGAGTGTCGTACTCTTGATCGGAAGATGTGTGTTCGAATCTCACAACCGACTGTGTTACTGAGTCCACCCGCGACCAACCGGCGTGAGCGGTTGGCGACGCTATATAGCCTGGCGGTTGAATGCGTCGTAAAGGAACCCAAGGTTGACCTGTTGAGGCACCGCGGGCCAATAATTCCGGTGTGCCCGAACAGTTGGGTGTGGTCATGGTGCATCAAGGCCCACGAGAGATGCTTCGCACCTTTTTTTTTTTAGAGCGTTTCGTTTTGAGCAAACAACTAACCAGCATCAAACACGCCTCATGCAATCAGCCAGTGTTGAAATGTTGGGTTTACGCCGGGTGTGAGATGCCAAAGCCAGTCTAGCATGATGTCAATGTTCGCTAGGGGCTCAATGCTATTTAAAATGCTTCTTACGTCATTCAAACTCAATTTTGAGCCAGTAGCGTCAGCTGATGACTGGACGGTTTCGTCCATTTTGAGAGATAAATCATTGAAAGATGTCCACATTAGCTCAATTTTGAGCCGGCGGAGCCAAATTGTGACTAGAACGTCTTCATAGATTTTGAAATACATAAGTGTGTGCCTATATTAGCGGTAACTGACAATACACCTACATTATAAGCTGGTATTACGTAGCGGACCACGTCGTATGTCCCTTTACCTGGGATTACATTTCGAGATGTTCGTGCATAGCGATATCTAATGGTGAGCACAAACATGATGCTTATGCACGATATGCTGCCAGCGGCGAGGCACGAAGACCTCATAAACATGTATCGAGCCGTACGATGCTGATCCGTCTTCGGGAAGCATGTCGGGAGTGTGGACATCCTTCCCAAGTGGTGGTATATTCCATCAAGTGGTATTTTCCATCTACAAAGGAATATACCATATCTTCGGTGGTTCCACATTCTGGAGAAGAGGGGGGGGGAAGCGCTTCCGAAAGTCCCACAAAGCTACGCACACCCATGTCCTCCAACATTAGCCGTCCGCCTGGCTGCCGCCCGACTGTCGGGAGTTTCACCCATGCCGCGCCGAGGCGGCCAGATAGTCCGGGTGTTTGGCTGCAGTCCCACCTGTTCGCGCTCCGCTCGCGGCCAACTGGCGTCAGTCAGCGTGTTGTGCGCCCAACAACGGAGATGCAGACGGAACACAGCGACGTGTCGTGCACCCAACAACGGAGATGCAGACGGAACACAGCGACGTGTCGTGCGCCCAACAACGGAGACACAGACGGAACACAGCGACGTGTCGTGCGCCCAACAACGGAGATGCAGACGGAACACAGCGACGTGTCGTGCACCCAACAACGGAGATGCAGACGGAACACAGCGACGTGTCGTGCGCCCAACAACGGAGACGCAGACGGAACACAGCGACGTGTCGTGCCCAACAACGGAGATGCAGACGGAACACAGCGACGTGTTGCCCAACAACGGAGATGCAGACGGAACACAGGACGTGAAACGATGCGAACAGCGACGTGTCGTAACGAACAGCGACGTCGTAAGGGGATACGTGTCGTGCGCCCAACAACGGAGACAGACGGAACACGTGGCGCGCACCCGACAACGGAGGCGCAGACGGAACACGACGCGCTGCTGTGGTCGACACAGCATTGTCAACTACTGGCGTCACGGCGCGCAGTTGGCGCCGCCGCCAGACCAGTGGACGCGGCACGTGACGCGTCGCGAGCCGTCACGCCACGCGTCGCGAGCCGTCACGCGACGTGACGCGAGCAACAGCCGACACTCGGCAGTAAAAGTTCGGTCCTGGCACGCCCCACCACTGGCGGGGGCGATGTCAAGGTTCGCCGGTCAGTGGCGGTATATTGGCGACTGGAATGTGGCACTTCGGACGCGGAGCCCTTTGTGTTGGGGCCGGCCGCCGTCACAAGTTATGCGGCAAGACGCTGCCATTCGGACAAAAACTGCGCCCCGTCTCGCCGAGTATGCGCCGTCGGGACCGTCGCGCCGCCGGCGGGGTCGGACGGTGTCGTCCCGCAGGTCCGTATAGCCACCTCCCGGCCCTGAATTACCCCGGTATAGCCACCTCCCGGCCCTGAATTACCCCGGTATAGCCACCTCCCGGCCCTGAATTACCCCGGACTCGTCCTGCGACCCGAGTCGCCTCCCCAGATTGTCCGGCGACCCGAGTCGCCTCAGCTCGTTCGGCGGCCAGAATCGCAGTCTCCCAGCTCGTTCGGCGACCCGAATTACCACGATAGTTCAGCTCTGATGAGTCTTCAAGGCTCATTCGGAGGCCTGACCCCTATGATAATGCAATGCTGATGGATTTCAGTTTCGGGGCGCGTTGATTGTGGAATGCAATCAAAGCCTCAGACCGTCTCTGGACTCCTCCAGGGGCTCTACCTGTCTCCGATTACTCGGGGGCTCAGCCCGCCTGTCAGTACTCGGAGGATAAGCTCTCATGTCAATACTCGGAGGCTCCGCCCTCCTGTCAGTACTCGGAGGCTCGGCTCTCCTGTCAGTACTCGGAGGCTCAGCCCTCCTGTACACTCGGAGACTCGGCCCTCCTGTCAGTACTCGGAGGCTCCACCTCCTGTGGTACTCGGAGGTTCCCCTCCTGTCAGTACTCGGAGGCTCCACCCTCCTGTCAGTACTCGGAGGCTCCAGCCCTCCTGTCAGTGCTCGGAGGCTCCACCCTCCTGTCAGTACTCGGAGGCTCAGCTCTCCTGTTAGTACTCGGAGGCTCCGCCCTCCTGTCAGTACTCGGAGGCTCACTCCTGTCTCGGTGTCCACCCCTGTCAGTACTCGGAGGCTCGGCCTTCTGTCAGTACTCGGAGGCTCCACCCTCCTGTCAGTACTCGGAGGCTCGGCCCTCCTGTCAGTACTCGGAGACTCAGCCCTCCTGTCAGTACTCGGAGGCTCCACCCTCCTGTCAGTACTCGGAGGCTCAGCCCTCCTGTCAGTACTCGGAGGCTCCACCCTCCTGTCAGTACTCGGAGACTCAGCCCTCCTGTCAGTACTGGAGGCTCCACCCTCTGTCAGTACTCGGAGGCTCCACTCTCCTGTTAGTACTCGGAGGCTCCATCTTCCTGTCAGTACTCGGAGGTTCAGCCTCCTGTCAGTACTCGGAGGCTCCACCCTCCTGTCAGTACTCGGAGGCTCGGCCTTCCTGTCAGTACTCGGAGGCTCCACCCTCCTGTCAGTACTCGGAGGCTCGGCCTTCCTGTCAGTACTCGGAGGCTCGCCCTCCTGTCAGTACTCGGAGGCTCCACCCTCCTGTCAGTACTCGGAGGCTCAGCCCTCCTGTCAGTACTCGGAGGCTCCACCTCCTGTCAGTACTCGGAACTCGGGCCCTCCTGTCAGTACTCGGAGGCTCCACCCTTCTGTCAGTACTCTGAGGCTCAGCCCTCCTGTCAGTACTCGGAGGCTCAGCCCTCCTGTCAGTACTCGGAGGCTCCACCCTCCTGTCAGTACTCGGAGGCTCAGCCCTCCTGTCAGTACTCGGAGGCTCAGCCCTCCTGTCAGTACTCGGAGGCTCCACCCTCCTGTCAGTACTCGGAGCTCGGCCTTCCGTCAGTACTCGGAGGCTCAGCCCTCCTGTCGGTACTCGGAGGCTCAGCCTTCCTGTCAGTACTCGGAGGATCAGCCCTCCTGTCAGTACTCGGAGGCTCCACCCTCCTGTCAGTACTCGGAGCTCGGCCTTCCTGTCAGTACTCGGAGGCTCGCCCTCCTGTGTACTCGGAGGCTCAGCCTTCCTGTCAGTACTCGGAGGTCCACCCTCCTTGTCAGTACTCGGAGGCTCCACCCTCCTGTCAGTACTCGGAGGCTCACCTTCCTGTCAGTGCTCGGGGTCCGGCCTTCCTGTCAGTACTCGGAGGCTCAGCCCTCCTGTCAGTACTCGGAGGCTCAGCCTTCCTGTCAGTACTCGGAGGATCAGCCCTCCTGTCAGTACTCGGAGGCTCCACCCTCCTGTCAGTACTCTGAGGCTCGGCCCGATCCTCAGTACTCTGAGGTTCCACCCTTCTGTCAGTACTCGGAGGCTCCACCCTCCTGTCAGTACTCGGAGGCTCCACCCTCCTGTCAGTACTCGGAGGCTCAGCCCTCCTGTCAGTACTCGGAGGCTCCACCCTCCTGTCAGTACTCGGAGGCTCCACCCTCCTGTCAGTACTCGGAGGCTCCACCCTCCTGTCAGTACTCGGAGGCTCCACCCTCCTGTCAGTACTCGGAGGCTCAGCCCTCCTGTCAGTACTCGGAGGTCAGCCCTCCTGTCAGTACTCGGAGGCTCCACCTCCTGGTCAGTACTGAGGCTCCACCCTCCTGTCAGTACTCGGAGGCTCAGCCCTCCTGTCAGTACTCGGAGGCTCAGCCTTCCTGTCAGTACTCGGAGGCTCCACCCTCCTGTCAGTACTCGGAGGCTCCACCCTCCTGTCAGTACTCGGAGTCTCGGCCTTCCTGTCAGTACTCGGAGGCTCAGCCCTCCTGTCAGTACTCGGAGGCTCGGCCCGTCTCAGATGCCGTGCGAACACATCAGCCCAGCTGATGCGTTCCTGCAACCCAGCTCGTAAATGGTACACGCGTGGCGGTGCGCTTTGTGGCTAACTTATCCATCGATTGTTTCCGAAGAGCCTGGGGGACGGGTCGTGCCAGTTAAGCCGCGTGACTATGCGCGCTTCGCTGCGTGCAGACCGGTTCCCGCTGCTGCATCGGAGGAAAACTAGCGAGGTTCGGCCGGCTGCAGCCCGGGGCAGCTGATGACGTCCAGCGTGTCACCCGAGAACAGCTGGCTGCTAACCTTCGCTATTCTGACATACGGCATTATGGGGACACCATCGGGCAGCAACGCTGTTTATAGGGAGTCGAGAGTGCACACGGGACCTGGTTTCAGCTGACAAGCAGAAATACAACGCTACGCAAAACGCAAATTTTTACCGTTGAGGATTCCCTTGGCAGCAACCACGGCTGGCTACGTTACCGGTAGTACTTTTAACACGTCATGGAACGTGTATGATGGTGCATTCTACTCTCGGCGGGTCCTCACGCACTGACCTATGATAACCGTTTCTGATGACGGCTATATAACTAACAGAATGAGTGTGTGTGTGTGTGTTTGACGCTGGGAGTATCGCTCGTGCTACGATGCCCGATGTACCTTTACCCCGCACCGATCACGTACCATCTTCAGAAGCCACTGCTAACGATGATCTACGATAGAGAAGTCTGGGGTAACGTCTGTTTTGACATGAGGCGTTGCGTTACCTGCTCAGTTGGGTCGTAGTGTTGATCCTATTTTATTGTCTGTTATTTGCAGTGCGAAAATAGTCGAGTGATGTCATAGGGGTGCCCAAGGGAACCATCGCCGCTCCTTGGAATGCTAAAGAATGAAAGCAATGTATTGCTCAGTCAGCTGTGTGAAATGTGACAAGCATCCCATGCCACGTCTGCAACTGATGGGTTTCGTTGGTATTCCATTCCAATTGTATTGGTTTTATTCGCTTACCCTCCTCTCTCACACCCTAAGTCGCGTTTGCTCCCCCACACATTGAAAGCATACCACATTGATTGATTTGCACCTTGTACCCCATTTATTGCTTTGGCGAGATGATTGCCTGTTTGATCCCATGACGAAATGCAGCCATTTTGACCCCGACCCCTCAACATGTCGCGGTACTGTATGAGTCGCCGTCGGACGGCCGGCGAGGTGGGGCGGGCGCGCCCGCACGAGCAGACGCGTCGTTTTTGCCGAAAATAACCGGATCCGGCACGCCGGCCGGCCACGGCCAGTTTTTCCGGCCGCTTTTTCCGCCGTCCGACTCTGGGCGGATTTCGGGTCGATCCGGATCGGCCGGAGCAGCGCTCCACACGGGAGGAGCCCGGCTCAATTAGCGGGCCGCGAGTCGCCAGCGGAGGACCCGAGGTGTGCGGCCGTCTGGTGGTGTCGGCCCGTTGGTGTCCGCCGTTGGTGAGACGCGCCCGTTTGCTGTCGGCCCGTCTGGTGTCCTGCTGTCGGCCCGTCTGGTGTCCTGCTGTCGGCCCGTTGGTGTCCTGCTGTCGGCCCGTCTGGTGTCCTGCTGTCGGCCCGTCTGGTGTCCTGCTGTCGGCCCGTCTGGTGTCCTGCTGTCGGCCCGTCTGGTGTCCTGCTGTCGGCCCGTCTGGTGTCCTGCTGTCGGCCCGTCTGGTGTCCTGCTGTCGGCCCGTCTGGTGTCCTGCTGTCGGCCCGTCTGGTGTCCTGCTGTCGGCCCGTCTGGTGTCCTGCTGTCGGCCTGTCGGCGTTGTCCTGTGTCGGCCCGTCTGGTGTCCTGCTGTCGGCCCGTCTGGTGTCCTGCTGTCGGCCCGTCTGGTGTCCTGCTGTCGGCCCGCCCGGCGCTGGCCGCACGTGTGCCGGGAGCAGCCGAGCGGACGGACGCTCCCGCACGCGGTGTGCACGCGTGCACGGCGTCTGAGTGGCCGTCCGGAGCTGTGTCGGGACGGACTGTCAGCTGGTCAGTGGACTGTAGGCGGCGGCGGCTATGTCTGGAGGGGGGCGTCGGCGGCGTCGGCGGCGTCGGCTGCCTGTAGGCGAGACGCCGCGACACGCGAGCATGGCGCACCAGGCCGGCTCGCATGTGCCGCTTATTTGGCGACTGTCGCTTCGCCGCGACGGGCTGCGGGTGCAGCCGCGCGTGTGGGTGTTGCTGTGGCCATGGGTGTGGGTGTAGCTGTGGGTGCGGGTGTGGGTGTAGCTGTGGTGCTGGGTGCTGGGTGCTGGGTGCTGGGTGTGGGTGTAGCTGTGGTGCTGGTGTAGCGGTGTGGGTGTAGCTGTGGTGCTGGGTGTGGCTGTGGTGCTGGGTGCGGGTGTGGGTGTAGCTGTGGTGCTGGGTGTGGCTGTAGCTGTGGTGCTGGGTGCGGGTGTGGATGTAGCTGTGGCGCTGGGTGTGGGTGTAGCTGTGGTGCTGGGTGCGGGTGTAGCTGTGGTGCTGGGTGTGGGTGTAGCTGTGGCGGGGGTGCGAGTGCAGCTGTGATGGCCGGTGTGGGGTGCAGCGATGCGTTCATTCCTGGGGACGCTCTGTGCTCGTGGAAGCCACCAAATTCGAGTCGCGTACTCGTATGTAGAAAAGGCCCTTTTTATACTACGAATGTAGGTTCCATTTACGGTGTGGCACTTACTGCCACACCACATTGTAGTCTCTGTACATAGTATTGTAGTGTTGCAGTGCCCACGCCTGCCTGAACCGTCTTCAACTGCCCATCTCTACCCATAATGCTCTGTTACATTGTTCCGGTTGCGTCACCCAGCTACATGATCAACATGGTCGATTCGCCATAAAGCCCAAATGTCTAAGCTTTATCCATGTGGCTGAAGTGCAGGTGAAGTGGATCCTGGGAGAAACCAGGTTGATGCTGGCAGATAGTAAGATGTGGGAACATAATACATCCTAGCAAAGAGTATGCTTCTCATTATATATTGGAAAAGGAGAATACATTTCGTGTGGATATGTTTCAGGACGACATGTAGCTATCCCATCCCTTCCAGCCTCGCCCTTCATTTAGGCCGGGGTGTAAATATACAATTTCAGTTGTATATGGTGCTCAGGCGCGCAATTGTTTTGGGCCAAACGTGCGCCGCTGGTAATACAATGGACGGGAGGAAAAGAGGAATGCTATTTCCAGTGGTGTCGTAACTATGAATAGCACGTGGCCGTAGTAATGTGCAGATAATTTGCGGAATGGAGGAAAAAAGGAGGAATGCTATTTCCAGTCGTGTCCGGATTCGAATATCGCGTGGCCGTGGCGATGTCACTCAGCGGTAATGGGCCTGCTGATGTTGCGGAGAACCCCTAATTGAATGCATTAAAAAATAGGGCGAATTGTTTTTGGTTGAATAGTCTTGTTTTGAGTTCTATTCGGTGGTGGTCCGGGTGGTATTTATGCCAGTAGGTGCACGCTGTGCAGACCCCTTTAAGCAGCCATGTATGGAGTTGAAAATGATTGAATTGGCATGAGTGTGGAGGAGCGGGTTATGCAAAATTAAGTGAATGGTGCAAGATCAGTTTGGGAAGCTGATACTTTGCAACGAGGATATGGTATTGGTTGGGGCGTGTCGGTCACTGTCGGTCACTGTCGGCGCGTGCTACGCGAGCAGAGTGAATGTGGCCAGATATGCTAAGGTTGGTAGGTAGGCAGGTAGGTAGGTAGGTAGGTGTTGGTAGGTGAGTAGAACGCTGATAATAATTTATTTACAGTGTAGGTTATATCATCGGTTAGGGTTTTGAGTAACTTTTATCCAGGACTGTGGTATTTTTCCTTTGCAGGCTTAACCCAGGTAGCCCCCTGTGGCTTTTATTAAGTTTGAACACTGGCTTTTGCTTATGGTAGTGGCCCGGAGAGGAGAATGTTGTGGATAACCACACATCCAGGACAAGACAGGACAATGCAGGCCCTATTTTCAACCCTGCTCGGGTGGCCTGACCCTGACCCTAACCCTGACCCTGACTGGAGCTGAACATCGGTCTTGGCCGGCCCTGATGGCGGTACGTCCTCCCCTTGTCCTCGCATCACCCTGATGCGCCGGTACGTCTTCCCTGTTGACCTCGCACCACCATAATGCAGTGACACGCCCTTCACCTTGTCCTCGCAGAACCTTGATGGTGACACATCATTCCCGCTGTCCTCGAATCACCCTGACGCACCGGTGCGCTATTCCCCTCGCCCTCGCATCACCACGACGTAGTGGTACGTCCTTTCCCTTGTACTGCCATCACCCCACTGCAGTGGTACGTCATCTATCTTGTCTGTGCATCACTGACGCAGCGGAATGTCTCTGCATCAATCACAAGGTGACGGCAGCCTGAATAATGCATGGGGTCAGAAGACTGCCTGGCACGACTAGTGCAGACCCATGAAGCTGGCCTGGACAAAGAACACTGGGTAATTATCCACTCTGGGCGCTCATTATCGAACCTGAATGCATTTGGCGCCCATTACCTTTTCCACCGGCATTCCGAGCCGGCCATTTTGCACCATCACTCAACGGTGGCACGAGACGCCGCGCTTTTGGCACCCGTTCGCCGCCGCCTCGTCAGTCGCTCTCGTGCAACGATACCCTGCACCCCGGCCTGAGCTGCGGCGCCGGTGCTGGCCCAAGCACAGCTCGGCGCAGCTCAGCTCAGCTCAGCGCAGCCCAGCGCAGCCCAGCGCAGCCCAGCGCAGCTCCTCCAGCTCGGCGCCGATAACACGAGCCGCTCACAAGTCGCGGAAGCTGCCGGCCAGTCGCGCACCGGCCGGCGCGGAAAAAGCGCGCGCCACCACCGGTTTGCGACGGTCGCGGCGCAAAAAGTGGCACGGCGTGGCGCGTCCTCGGTCGGCGTCGCTGCTGCGGCGGCGGCGGCGGCGGCGGCGGCGCAGCGGGCTCGATGTCCCGGTGTCTCAGCCCGGGGCACAGGCCGACCGTCTGGCTGTAACCCGGGGCACAGGCCGACCGTCTGGCTGTAACCCGGGGCACAGGCCGACCGTCTGGCTGTAACCCGGGGCACAGGCCGACCGTCTGGCTGTAACCCGGGGCACAGGCCGACCGTCTGGCTGTAACCCGGGGCACAGGCCGACCGTCTGGCTGTGGACCTCGAACCCACCGCCTGACGTCACACCTGGAGCCCATCGTCTGACGTGACAACCGGGGCGTCGGCACGACACTGCTCCGACGTTGCGTCTGGGGCGTCTTGGCGTGTGCCTGTGCCTGTGCCTGTGCCTGCGCCTGCGCCTGCGCCTGTGCCTGCGCCTGTCCCTGTGCCTGTGCCTGTGCCTGTGCCTGCGCCAGAGACTGTCTCCCGACATCCGTGCTGGTTCCCGGATATGTTGAACCCGACGCATTCCGGTCTATTTTGCTCTAAAATATCCGCTCCCTGTCCCTGTAAAGTGCCCCGCAAATTGTTTTGTCTTTCAAGGAGAAGCGTGTTTCCTCCAGTTTGGAGCACCGGAAGTGTCCAGACATTGTGATAGAGGTCAACGATCCATATGCTCACTTACGCACACACCTATAAACACCGAAATGCATATTACGTGCGAGATTATTAAATTGCGGTGGAAACCAACGCCCGAAAATGGTCAAGGTTTCTTAATATAATTTTATGAAAAAGATGCCAACCGATGCACATTAATTTTCATCTCTTCTTTGATGGCCTTGTTTGTTGTTCTGGAAAATACATTTCAAGTTTACAGTAGTGTCTGTCACAATACTGTCCTCGTCCTGCTTTCGTGAACATTCCGCTGACACACCGTGTCCTTCCTGATGACCGTAATGCGCTCATACGCACCTGATGGAAGGGCGTACATTTTGTCGCGGAACGCTCACGGTGCGGTGTTTGTACAGCGCCACGTGCCAGCCTTTCGAGCCGATCGGTTGTGGTTCAACTCTGCAGTCCCGCAGTCTGTGAAGTTCAAACTCACCATCAGACCACCATTCATACTGGCTGTCAAGTCAGCTACCGCGACCCACGGAATCATCTGATGGACAGACAGGGCTATGTCGTAGAAGTGGGAGATGATGCTACCTGGATCCTGCTGTTTCCTGCTGTTTCCTGCTGTTTCCTGCTGTTTCATGCTGTTTCATGCTGTTTCCTGCTGTTTCCTGGTCAGGCGCGGGACGGCCGCCGCATGGCCCAACACCGCCTACCACCAAACTCATCCGCTATTCCCATAGCAAATGCGGCCAAGCGCTGCAAAATCTTGCAACTGGCAACCGTGACTCCAATTTCTCCATTCCTCATGTCTCGTTTCCTTCACCATACCGTTGTCGACTACTGAACTCGACCTGGGAAGACTCGCCACCAGAAACGTATGCCCGGAGTCTTTCGCCTGTCTCGTTACCGGATTGTCGTCACTGAAGTGTTCACCAGTGTCTCAAATTGTGTGGACGTGGCCCGGATCGGTCAGAACTTTCGCCAATGTCTCAGATTGTCGGGACGTGGCCGGGGTGGTGGGCAGAGCCGCCGTCACGCGGCATCCAAGGCACTGCCAGGACTGAACTCTGGCCACGAGCGGGGCGCCGGCTGGTCAGCGACGGGAGCCGCCGAGGAGTCGCCTGCCGGCCGGAACCGGCACGCTTCCGGCGCGATCAAAGCGCGGCCGCGATTCCCAGCTGATGGCTTCGTCGCCACTCCGGATGGCCTGTTTATAAATGGAGTGATTAATCCCCGAGTCGACCGGCAGGAATGTGACGCCGACTTGATTATTCATATGGGCCGATGTTTTCTGGACGCCTCCCCGTCGCGCGTCTAATTGGGCTGATTCTGCTGCGCCGGCGTTTTGAGAGGAATGTTTCGGCTGGCCGCCAGCGTAAGCGGTTCCTGAACGCTGGCACTAATGACCGCCAACGTTACGACTGGTGGAGCGTGGTCGGCGGGCTTCTCTCGGCGGCGAAGCTGAGCCGTGGCCGGTGGGTTGTCAGAAGGCGTCGACTGCGCTACCGCACTGGGCTGATACACACTCGACTAGGGCTCGGAAAATAGTCTGTCTTGTTTTGTTTTCACATCCAGGATACTGTCCTCTTCAGACAACCATCCTGTGGTTTTTACCATTTGGAGGTTGAATGTGCTGTTTGACGGTGAACTGCTCTGTCATAAAGTGCTCAGGGTACATTGGAAAATGCAATCCGAGATTCTGGCTTACAGACTAAAAAAAGCATCTTTTTCGCATTCGATTACCCACACATTTTCCTCTCCACATCCATGATTACAAAGTACAAATCCTACCCTGCGGTACTCAATTCGATACTCGATGACTGCTCGGGGCAGACTGCGGCGGCGGCGGCCTGTGGTGGCGCGTCCCTCCACCTGTACCAGGTCACCTGTCGGTGGCGACGTGCCCCTCCACCTGTACCAGGTCACCTGTTGGTGGCGACGTGCCCCTCCACCTGTACCAGGTCACCTGTCGGTGGCGACGTGCCCCCTCCACCTGTACCAGGTCACCTGTTGGTGGCGACGTGCCCCCTCACCTGTACCAGGTCACCTGTTGTCACGCCCCCCGACCCACCTGTTGCACTCCCCTCACCGTACCCCTGCTCACGTCCCCCCTGGACGTTTGGCACTCCCTACCTGCGGTCACCTGGGCACGTGCCACGGTACTTTACCTCCTACACTCCTGTCTGGTGGCACGTCCCCTCACCTGTACCAGGTACCTTGGCACTGCCCTCCACCTGTACCGGTCACTGTGTGGCGACGTGCCCTCACCTGTACCAGGTCACCTGTTGGTGGCGACGTCCCCTCCACCTGTACCAGGTCACCTGTTGGTGGCGACGTGCCCCTCCACCTGTCCAGGTCACCTGTCGGTGGCGACGTGCCCCTACCTGTACCGGTCACCTGTCGTGGCACGTGCCCTCCACCTGTACCAGGTCACCTGTGTGGCGACGTGCCCCTCCACCTGTACCAGGTACCTGTCGGTGGCGACGTGCCCCCTCCCTGTCCGGCCACCTGTCGGTGCGACGTGCCCCCTCCACCTGTACCGGTCACCTGTGGTGGCGACGTGCCCCCCACCTGACGGCACCTGTCGGTGGCGACGTGCCCCTCACCTGTACCGGTCACCTGTCGGTGGCGACGTCCCCTCACCTGTACCAGGTCACCTGTTGGGGACGCCCCTCACCTGTCCGGTCCTGTGTGCGACGTGCCCCCCTTTCGGTCTTTGTGCGACGTCCCCTCCACCTGTACCAGGTCACCTGTCGGTGGCGACGTGCCCCTCCACCTGTACCAGGTCACCTGTTGGTGGCGACGTGCCCCCTCCACCTGTACCAGGTCACCTGTTGGTGGCGACGTGCCCCTCCACCTGTACCAGGTCACCTGTCGGTGGCGACGTGCCCCCTCCACCTGTACCAGGTCACCTGTTGGTGGCGACGTGCCCCTCACCTGTACCAGGTCACCTGTTGGTGGCGACGTGCCCCTCACCTGTACCAGGTCACCTGTTGGTGGCGACGTGCCCCCTCCACCTGTACCAGGTCACCTGCACCAGGTCACCTGTTGGTGGCAGCCTGCGGTGGCCACGTGTCCGCTTCCTGGTGCGGTCGTACCACTCGGCCGCTGTCCGACGCTCGATAATTCACTGATTAAAGAACTCGACTGTGACATTACCACTATCTTATCGCGCTCACGTCAATACCGTGCTGCGGTGCGGCCCGCCGCCGGCCGGGCCGGCCTCTGACCCGGTCGCCATCTTGGATTTGCTCCGATCCGTCTGCGTTATGGACGGAAGAAGCGCCGCCGGCGGTGTTGTGTGTGATATGCGGCGCAGCGTGCTGCCGCCTGCGCGTGCGTGGGCTGAGCCGCTGTTGGTACTCATGTGTCTGGAGTCGCCGGATCGACCTGACGCCCCTGACGCCCCTGACACCCCTGACACCCCTGACACCCCTGACACCCCTGACACCCCTGACACCCCTGACACCCCTGACACCCCTGACACCCTGGTGGCGCGGCGCCGGTCCAGGGTGTGTTGAGGGTGGTCTGCTTTGTGGTCGTTATTTGTCTTCATCGATCAGTTTCGGTGTGTCCGCTTGGCGCTACATCACCAATGAAGTCGATGCGCCCTAAAGCCCTAATTGCTGACTAATTCGGTGTACCCACAATGTTCTTATTGTCTATTTTTTCGCTCGTATTTCGTCAGTAACATTTTTATGATTTGTATTGATCAGGTTCTTATGGGCGCTGTATAACCACTGCAGTTGATGCGCCCTAAAACCCTAATAACTAACTAACTTGACCAGGCTCTTCAGCATCAGTATTTTATCCGCCCTGAATGATTCCTACGATCAAGCGAACCAGAAGTTTACCCGTTGCAATGCCGCGCCTGACCTCCCCCGCTGTTTCAGTGGACTCGCCCACGGGTCGCCCGGCCACGTGACTGTCGTGTCGCTGGGCTGCGGGGCCGGCCGCGTCGACTGGCGCTACCCGCGCGGCGCGCTGCGGGTCTCGCTCAACCCGTCCAACGCGTTCGACTTCCGCGGCTGTCTGCGCGTGGAGGCGGGCAGCCGCGGCGCCCGCCTGTTCGTGGAGGAGCACCGGCGGCTGCGGCTGCTCTGGGCCGCCGACGACGGGCTCGACCCGGCGCTCTGGCGGTGCTTCGTGTCGCGCGGCGGGCGCGCCTCGCTCTACCTGGAGGCGCCCGCCGACCGCGCCGACCCGCTAGTCAGGAGCGCCGTCGCGTTCGAGTACGACGCCCAGCCGACCGACACGGCGCGGCTCTGGGACGACCTGGAAGGTGGGTGTTGCGCTCGTCTTCGCGGTCACCGTGAACGCAGGTAGGAACTGTTGGGCGGCAACCCTGTAGTCGGCGCGCCTTTAAACTCAAATATTCAATCAACCAAGATAGGAGCTGCCTCCCTGGGCTCGAGCGAAGGTGCGTCGCCCTGTTGCCTACCAACCTGAGGGACTGGGACAACCCCGAACGTTGAGCTCCACGCGTCTGGAATGACCTCGGAGGTAGGTGCCCTCCCCGGATCGCGAATGTACGTGATTCCGTGGTGTACGAGATCACCTAGAGTGCTGGTACTTACCTGTTGAGAAGTCTATGACGAGCTCTCCTCCCCTGGGCCGATCTCGAGGGCGGGCACCCGTCCCCGGTCTCAAGGGAGACACTCGCCGTCTCGCGGACAATTTCGAGTTGGGGTGCTGTCTCTCTTACTCGACACCGGCGATGGGGTGTCGAAAATATCCCGCTGAACAGGCAGCGGTTGTTGCTCATCATAGACGATATTCGAAATTAGAAAGCATGCTTCCGGTTCTGTAGGCATTTGTTTGGCGCGGTTACCACGAATTGAACGTTTTTCGGGGATGACACTAGATGCATGAGATGTACCATCTGACAGATCAAACTGGGAATACTTAGTGGATGTGGAAGGTGTCGTGACTCTGGATATTGTGACAAATCCCCTCTCCCACAGCTACCACTTGAAGCATACTCGAACATAAATATCGGTTGTCAATTCAGGCTTCTATTCATGCATATTTGTCCTACATTGGAACACTCGTGACCTAATGGAACGAACACTATGCGACGTATATTTTCCAGCGATCCAGTCTGTTTTTTCTTCTTGAATCCTGGAGACGAATCAAGTTGAAATTTGGGGTTTCTCGCTGCAAGCAACAACCCATTCGATAGCTTGCTTATTTTGATTGAAGTATACAAGAATCCTGGCACGAGAGCCCGTTTAGTTGTACACGTATGTAGTCTTTTCTTCATAATCGCAACCCTCTGGTGTTCTTATTGAGTTTTCTCCTCCCGGCGCACACTCGCACACAGACCGTCAGTCACACGCTGCCGTGCGAATGTTGTCTCCTCGGGTGTGTCTTCGGTCCGTACAATTTTAGGCGATATGTATAGTGAACCGTACGGTTTCGATCGCAACGATTCTGAACCGTCATGGGTGATCTGCGCGCGAAAGCCTGCGACTGTGCAGCCTAGTTATTGGAGGAATTGTGATCAGCGGGGCCGCTGCTATCGGGCCTGACAGACTGCACATTTGGCAGCACTGGTTGCAGGGCTGGCAGCGCTGGTGTTTGCCCCCCTGTGCAGACTGCGATGCAAAAGTCCGGCCATGGTCGTGTCGTGGAGCAGTCTTGTCTCGACACTTCTTTGTCGCTTCGTGTTAGCGGCACATCCCGCTCGCTTATTGCAGCGGACACAAGATGCGACCTTGTGGTGCGCTGTTGTGCAGCGCTGATTTTAGCTTGATGTCGACATTTTTAACATCAAATACCATCCGCCATTGTACTGCAGTCGTGAATTTCCTGTTTTGAAGGGTGTTAAGATCTGCGTAGATAATGTCTTGATGTGGCTGGCACCTTTTATCTAGGAAATCTGTGAAATAAATCCAGGGAAGGCTAAGCAGCTCGATTTTTTTTGCGCTGCTCTTGTCCGGGTGTCAGTCGGCAACTATCTAATCGGCTCATGGTGTGCCGTGATGATCATGGTGGTGGTAATTATAAGATGTGGCACACATCCTGCAATCCGACTGGATGTTGGAAGCCTCAGTAGCTTGGTCGGCAGGGCGTTGAACTCTTGATCGTAAGATCGTGGTCCTAATCCTGGTGGGATTTTTAGCACCCTCTCCAGGAAATCAGCTTATTTTCCCAGTCAGACACTAAATTGTATTGTTTGCCAATAAACTGCTTCGTGACAAAGTGCTGAGCATTACTTGGCAAGTGCGAACTGAGATTCTGATGTCACATTTGAAGAAAAATGTCCTCTCGCATTCGGTTACTGCGAAATTTTCCTCCACATCCAGGACTACAAAGGAAAAATCCAGCCATGGGTCGGTGACGCCATACCAACTAGCAATTAAATGCGCCTTAAAGTAATCCAAGGTTATTGGTGACTGGACGTTGAAAATGGTGAACATTTACTACCTCATCACGGCGGCGACTCGGGGGGCTTACGTCCGTCATAGAACGCGCTGCGTGTTGCGAGTGCTGTCCGAGATAGTTGCTATCTACATTGTGAATTTGCGCATTCTTGAACGGGTTGCTGTCGGGAAGGTTGAGAGGCCGAGGGCGGGCTCGGTATGTTGCAGCATGTTAGTGTGTCGCTCAGCCGATGTGCGGGTGCCGTGTCTGGACGCTGTCCATTAGCCGTGTCTGGATGGGTCGGGTTGCGGCTTTGCCTAACCTCGTGCCGTCACAGCGCAACTCTGTCTCGTGCACACACCTGGTCGGCTGCCGCGCCTCGATAATCTCAAGCCGGGCCGGCACTTCCGCGATGCTCGCCACCAAGCAGCAAACATTGCGCGCGGCTTTTTCGCCGAATTCCTGCACCGTAGCTGCGGATCTGCGATCCGCGGGTTTCCGATGGCCAGCGCGGCGCTACGCACTGCTGCACGTCAGCTCGGACGTCAGCTCGCTCAGACGTCAGCCGCGCGACCGTCCGCGCGCAGCAAAACAGAAGCCATTTCGGCGATCATTCATATTCCGCCCTTGCAATCGGACGTCTGAAGAACAGGGCCGTCGGACCGGGCGGTGGCAAAAACGCCAGCCGGCGCGTGGTCCGAGACGCAGGCGGAACGGCCGTCCGGGCGACGGACGGCCGTGCTCTGGCTTTGCAGCTCGCTCGGCGAAGTATGCCGTGGCTTTGTGCTGCGCTCGGCGAAATAGTCGATCGTGACTCGGCGGTTTTTCGTCGCTGATGCAAAATCTAGATACGATTGAAGCGGAGTGCGGCGGAATCAAACAAGCGATGGATCGTTGTGCTCGTCTGTCAGCTTTTTACTCGGCATTTCTCCTTCAGGTGGATTGAGCAGATGTATTATTCAAATGCTGTCTGCGTTTCTTCCATCATTTTTGGCTGCGTTGCTCTTCCCGTATGCCCTGTGCGGTTTTCGGCAGGGTTTTTGCTCGCCCCCGCATTATCGCTAAATTGTTTAGATGCGCGGCTGGTTGTTCAGGTTTTTGCGCCGACGGTATGAGTGGATGCACGCACATCTCGCTCCGTGCAGCGGCCGAGTCGGGCCTGGTGGGACGGTGCCGGGGTCAGCTCGGTGGGAGGCGGGTCGGGTCGTCTGTCGTCTCCGTACCGGGGCATGCCAAGTCCCCAGGGAGCGTGGGGTTCCTCTGGGGTGGCCCAAACCGGACTTGGCGCTGTCCGTACTGGCGGCGGGACAGTGTGGAGTCAGCCGGGGACCTGTTGTCGGTGTGGAGTCAGCCGGGGACCTGTTGTCGGTGTGGTGTCAGCCGGGGGATGAATAGCCTAGGGGTAAGTTGCCCGTCTCACAATCGAAACATTGTGGGTTCGAGCCTCGCCTGTTGCTACTCTTCGCCCGCGACCAATCGGCGCGAGACATTGGCGACGCTACATGACTCAACGGTCGACGTGTCGCAGAACCAATGACCACTATGGTGTCAGCCGGGGATCTGTTGGTGTGGTGTGGTGTTAGCCGGGATCTGTTGTCGGTGTGGTGTGATTGTTGTGTTGTGGTGTGGTGTCAGCCGGGACCTATTGTGTTGTGTTGTGGTGTGGTGTGGTGTCAGCCGTGGACCTGGTGTGGTGTGGTTATTGTGTTGTGGTGTGGTGTGGTGTCAGCCGGGAATTTGGTGTGGTGTGGTGTCAGCCGTGGATCTGTTGTCGGTGTGGTGTCAGCCGGGATCTGTTGTGGTGTGGTGTCAGCCGGGGATCTGTTGTGGTGTGTTGTGGTGTGGTATGTGGTGTGGTATGTGGTGTGGTATGTGGTGTGGTGTGGTGTGGTGTGTGGTGTCAGCCGGGATCTGTTGTGGTGTGGTGTGGTGTGTGGTGTGGTGTGGTGTGTGGTGTGGTGTGTGGTGTGGTGTGGTGCTGGGGTAGGTGTGGTGTGGTGTGTGGTGTCAGCCGGGGGTGTGGTGTGGTGTGGTGTGGTGTGGTGTGGTGTGGTGTGGTGTGGTGAGTGGTGTGTGGTGTGGTGTCAGCCCGTGGCTGCTGTAGTCACCGGACGCGGCCGGCCGGCGCGTGTGGCATTCCTCCGGCTCCGTGTGACCACGAGGTGCGCGCGCTTCCCGCGACAGAAAGCGCGGGAGATGAGCGCGGAGCGTCAGGTTGCGATTCGACCTGTCACGGTCGGACTGTCATTGACAGAGTCCTGCGCCTCGAAAGACGGAGAGCATTCTCTGTTGGCATTCACTTGCTTCGGATGAATACAGAGGAATAGACGGAACATGTAGGCTCTTGAGTTTTGTGGGGTGGGGTGGGAATGGGGGAGGGGAGAAGCGTAGATCCTCCGGTGGCGGGAGTGCGCTGTTTTCCAGCGTGATATGGCACGTGAGACAGCAATGGCGACATCACCACCGCGGTGTGATGGCAAGAAGCGGTGTCATGGATCCTTCAACGTCAGATATCGAGTATTTTTCTCAAACAACTTGTGACGTTACACCGTTGACATCCCATTCGATTGCAAAGTCCGCTGCAGAACGCGACGTGCGTGCATCCCGCACGCTGTGGTACCCAAATGCTGGCCAGCCGCACAGCCGGCGGACACGAGGGTGCCGAGGACGGAGCGTGGCACCCGCAGACAGGAATGGTGTCGAGGACGAGGAAGTGTCGCGCCCGCAGACGGAGGAATGGTGTCGAGGACGGGAAGTGTCGCGCCCGCAGACGGAGGAATGGTGTCGAGGACGGGAAGTGTCGCGCCGCCCGGAGACGGAGGAATGGTGTCGAGGACGGGAAGTGTCGCGCCCGCAGACGGAGGAATGGTGTCGAGGACGGGAAGTGTCTCGCCCGCAGACGGAGGAATGGTGTCGAGGACGGGAAGTGTCGCGCCCGCAGACGGAAGAATGGTGTCGAGGACGTGAAGTGTCGCGCCGCCCGCAGACGGAGGAATGGTGTCGAGGACGGGAAGTGTCGCGCCCGCAGACGGAGGAATGGTGCCCAGGACAGGAAGTGTCGCGCCCGCAGACGGAGGAATGGTCGCGCCGCCCGCGACGGAGGAATGGTGTCGAGGACGGAGTCGGCACCCGCAGACGGAGGAATGGTGCCCAGGACGGGAAGTGGCGGGAATGGTGTCGAGGACGGGAAGTGTCGCGCCGCCCGGAGACGGAGGAATGGTGTCGAGGACGGGAAGTGTCGCGCCTCCCGGAGACGGAGGAATGGTGTCGAGGACGGGAAGTGTCGCGCCGCCCGCAGACGGAGCATGAGCGTCGATGGCTGAGCGCGCCCATCCGTCAGACTTGTTGGCCGCGCTGTTGACCCGCTTTGTCGGAGGACCGTGGGAACACGGCGGACGTGGTAAACAGCCGGCGGGCACGCGCGGCGGCAGTCTGCCCTGCGGCGGCAGTCTCTGGTCTCGAGGCGGCGACAGTCTGCCCTGCGGCGGCAGTCTGGGCTGGCCGCCCTGCGGCGGCAGTCTCTGGTCTCGAGGCGGCGACAGTCTGCCCTGCGGCGGCAGTCTCTGGTCTCGAGGCGGCGGCAGCAGAAGTCTGATCTGGTCCCGCTCCTTGGCGGCGGAAATCTGAGCCGAAAGGATACTTGTATGTGTGTTCGTGAGTGGACACTTGCAATGCTTTTGTAGTGCTTTGTAGTGGCTTCGAGAGACCTTCAGGTATTTTATTAAAGAGCAGCAAGTTTCCTATCATTGTCACACGGCACCATTCAGGCACCAATGAAAAACGTAGATCGTTATTTTCCGGAGGGGATAATGTTATGCGTGAGTAACACCCAGTTCATTCCTGCCTACGTTTACAGCCTTGCTCCACCCCGGTGTGATCCACATGTTATATTTAACCCTCTCAACAGGAACAGAATGGGGTGTCTAAAAAACGTTCCAAATTTTATGCGGCAATCACTTGTTTCGACGCGTAAATTGGCGTACACATAGGATAGTTGATTCTGAACGTCCCTGTTTAGTTTCATACCACGTTTTTGTAATACCTTTTTTGTGCTTCGGGATAGAATAGAGCAGTTGTATCAGGAACATTTCCCGCATGTCTTACTTGAGCACGCACACGACCATTCGACCTTCCGCCTCATCACAACCACCAGCTGCTTCCACCGTCCGAGGAGGAAGCAGCGTCTGTTGGCTGTGTCTGTCGAGAAGGTGGAAGTCTTCTTCCGAACTGATCTTGAAGAGCGTCGGTGTCGGCGTTTGTCTTGTTTGTAGCTTCTGGCCGACGCCGACGCTAACAAAAAAAAAGAAGAAAAAACAGCAGGATGCTCTGAACAGCAGGACGTTTCGTGGTACAGGCGTTCCGTACAGGTGTAATGCACGTCGGCCTTCTCGTCCTGTCTCGTCTGTTTTGCCGATCGATCGGCACCTCCAGGAAGAAGAGGGGGAGAGAAGTCCTCTCCCGTGAAAAGGAGCCAACGGACGTCGTCGGCACCAATCCTGTGGCGGAGACGCCTTGCTTGTGACATGCGCTTTCTCCGAGCAAACCTAGTTACGGATGTAGTTTAAATGCCGTCGGCTGGTTGGTTATTGGCTTTGACACCTCGACCGTTGAGTCATGCAGCATCGCCAATATCTCACGCCGATTGGTCTCGGGCGAAGAGTAGCGACAGGTGACTCGAACTCGCAATCTTTCGATTGTGAGACGAGCAACTTACCCCTAGACCATTCGTCCCCCTTAAATGCCGTCGTGTTCTTCACCTTAAGAATCGGCTGCTGGGCGACCTGGACACAGTGATTCTTTTCGGTGCTGGCCGAGGCACGTGCCGGGTCTGTGCGCTTTGGAGCCGATCTCAGCTCTACACCTGGTCACCGATGTTGTCGATTGGGGCTGTGCGAGGACGACCACTGCCACCTTTTTGTCGAACGATGCGGTAGCCTCGCTCTTCCCGATCACTGTCCGATCGGTCGCTTTTTACCGACAGGACAGGAAAGCTCCATTTAGCGGCCTTGAACCGCGACACCGATTCTCTTTAATATACACACCTGGTAGATCGCGTGCCTCTGCGGAGCCACATGCTGCGTGTCAGCTACGTGAAGTGTCCCCGGCAAGGAAGAGATTTTAACGGAGTGTTTCTGGATCAATTGTTCCTGTTGGTTCGACTTCTATTCCGATAAAACAACATTGGTCGTCTAAGGATTCGCAACGCATTTCGGGTTCAAGGTGTCTCGAGCACGTCATGTGGTAGGTTCATTTGAGCACTGGTCGACGTTCACCACGAGTCTCCACCCAACCCAGGCCGTGGAGCGCATGTGGGAGCGTTCGGTGGCCACGAGCCGGCCGTATGCCCCCCCTGCCGTCGCCGTTGTACCGAGACAGTGCAGACCGGCCCTGGAGACTGAGTCGTCCCTCTCGGCGACTGGCGACTGGCAGTGATCGCCACTGGTTATGGCGCCTTCTGTCGGGGGTGGACCAGTTATAATCGGATCGGATCGGAGCGGTCCGGAGCCGCCGCGGTTGCGCCACCGCAGGTCTGTGTTGCACACTCGACGGACCACCTCTCGGCCGACCACCGGCCAGCCGACTGTCTGCAGCCTTCAGTTGGCGGCGCTCGTCACCGGCAGAGTCTTCAGCAGGTCCGGGACCCCGTCCTGGTGACGTGGTGCCCGTCTCCGGCAGAGTCTTCAGCAGGTCCGGGACCCGTCCTGATGACGTTCGCTCGCTTGTACTCGCGGGAGCTCTGTCTACAGTCGGCGCCGCCTGTCATCAGAGAACAGCTTGTGTTGATGTAGCGACAACCTAATGAGCCGTCTGTGTTGGTGTAGCGACAACCCAAGGACGCTCCTGGCGCTCTCCTGGGACCGCTTCAGTGCCACCGCAGTCTGCTCGCTTGAGGACGCCGCTGTGAGGTTACTCCTCCGAGTATGCTCCTGGTGGTACTACTCTGATGCTGTTCCTCTGAAGATGCCCGTCTGAGGCGGCCGCCGAGCGAGCGGCGTCAGCTGTTGGCCGTGACGTCGGCGGCAGGCGTGACACTCGGGCCGGCGCCACCTGTCCAAGGCCAACCGGCCGGCCCCCGCCGCGCGCCGATTAATTTGGCGCGACCACTTCAAAGCAGTGTCCGGCGGCCGCGCGTCGAATCGCATCAGGACCGAAAACGGCGCCACTGCGGTGGGACCGATATTGACGTCACGGTGCGGGGTGAAGAGCTATGCCACTGGCTGGGACATGAACAGGGGGGGGGAAGAGGAAGACGGAGGGAGTGATCGGTGAGTTGCAAAGTTCTGCTGTCGTCGGCTCCGAGAACCTCCCGTCTGTGAAAGAGAAAGGCGTGTGTCTGCCCGTGCCGACTGGGCGGGGGCCGGCCGGGATTTCCCGCGTCAGGTCGTGACCGAGCGGCGCGCCGTCCCGGAGAGCGGTCGGAGGCGGCGGCGGTGGTGGCAGCCGGACAGCAGGTGGATTACAGGTGCCGCCGGACTGTGTCTCGCTGGCCGGCCCGAAGCTACGTCATCACGGTGCCGACCGCTCCGCCACCGGGGCTGTTGAACCTCATTGACCTGACCTGACCGCACCCGCCATCAGGACTGTCCAACCTCATTTGATCCGACCGCTCCCGGTCAAGCCCCGTCTGGACCTGATCTGACCTGATGTAACCTGATCTAATCTGATTTAGCCTGATTTGATCTGACCTCGTCTGACCTGACCGCTCCCGATCAAGGCTGCGTGTGGACCTGACCTGACCTGATCCGACCCCTGATCTGACCTGACGACGCCCGTGTCCGGACGGTGTGTGGCGGGCGCGCCTCCTGATGCCGCGGCCCGTTAATGACGCGCCCCTGATCGGCACCGGCTATCGCGGGCGGCATTTGTGTTGGATAATTAGCGGCGCTCGACGCTGCTAGCGATCTGAGCGATAGCCTAGGTGGGCCAACGGTCTGAGCCGTCGGGTGGTGCGGGTAATTAGACCGTCAGGCGAGGTGGGCGGGTGGCGCGAGTAGGCAGTCCCCAGAGGAGGTGGGAGGGGGTGGGGGGTGGGGGGTGGGTGGGGGGTGGGGGGGTGCGAGTAGTCAGTCCCCAGAGGGGGGGGTGAGAGTGGGGTGGGTGGGTGGGTAGTGCGAGTAGACAGTCCCCAGAGGGGGTGGGTGGGGGGTGAGTAGTCACCATAGGAGGTGAGTGGGTGGGTGGTGCGAGTAGTCAGCCAGAGGAGGTGGTGGGTGGGTGGTGCGAGTAGACAGTCCCAGAGGAGGGGGGGGGTGGTCGGGGGGGTCCGGGGGTTGGTGGGTGGTGCGAGTAGACAGTTCCCAGAGGGGGTGGGTGGGAGGGGGGGAGTGTGAGTGGTCACTAGAGGAGGTGAGTGGGTGGGTGGTGGGTGTAGACAGTCCACAGAGGAGGTTGGTGGGTGGTGCGTGTAGACAGTCACAGAGGAGGTTGGTGGGTGGTGCGGGATGATAGACCGTCAGATAAATGGGTGTTGCGGGTAGGCGGACTAGATGGACTAGAGTGGTGCGTGTAGATAGACGGCCCGAAAAGACGTGGTGGGGAGACGGTCAGGGAGGACAGACTCACGGCTTGCTCGTGGACTGGTTGGTGGCGGAGAAGACGCGTAGCGGAGGTGGGTGAACGAAGAGTGTACGTGGCGGGCGAAGGTGGGCGCATTGAGAGTGGAAGGAGCTGCAAACGGAGTCGACGGGGCGATCAGGCAGACCGAGCTGTTCTCGTCATTACGTGGGGCGTAATGACTAGGATGCAGCGGGAGGGCTACGCGAACCGATGAAACGCTATCAAACTGCTGGTAATGAGGCTGGTGCTGGTGACCGACTCCAACTGCTGGTAATGATGCGTATGCTGGTGGCCGACTCCAACTGCTGGTAATGAGGCTGGTGCTGGTGGCCGACTATGGCGCACGCCGAAGAGCTGAGAGTAGGTGTGCAGTTCGGTGAATCGGACGAAAAGTGTAAGTGAACGTTTATATAATGGGTCGTTTGAGCCATCCGGATGTGTCGGTTGTCTCGCGACGACATTTAGGAAAGCCGCCAGCCCGTGCCAAGCACGAGGTGTTCTCGTGGATTATTTCTGACGACACGAGCGTCAGGCGACTGGAACGGCTCTCCAGCCTATCCAGACGTCTTTCTAATCCACGTGGATCATTGAGTAGCTGGACACATTAATTAAGCTGTGGCTACAAGGACACCGCGGTCAGCTGCAGTATTGCCAGCCACCGCGTTCAGCTGCAGTATTGCGGGGCACCGCGGGCAGCTGCAGTATTGCCGGCCACCGCGGGCAGCTGCAGTATTGCCGGCCACCGCGGGCAGCTGCAGCATGTCGCGGCAGCTGCAGTATTGCCGGCCACCGCGGGCAGCTGCGGTATTGCCGGCCACCGCGGCAGACGGTGCGGCCACCCCGGGCAGCTGCAGTATTGCCATTCACCGTGGGCAGCTGCAGCAGTGCCGGCCACCCTGGGCAGCTGCAGTATTGCCATTCACCGTGGGCTGCTGAAGTAGTGCCGGCCACATTGGATGGTGAGGAACCTGTTGTGAGGGGCGTGACCGTGATAACGACCCTTGGCGGCTGCTGGACCTCAGTAGCTGATGTGTTCTAGAGCTTACGTAGCTCATCGACCAACTAACCCGTCCGCTAACTAACCAACTAACTAGCAAACCACCTTGCTAACAAACACTCATTAACCGAGAAACTAACTAGGGTTGTATGTGCAATAGGCTCGCGCGTATTATGGTGACGCGGAGGTATTATTTACTCAGATGCACGATCCAATGCGTCACATCTAGTTAGACGTACATCAGGACGAATGCGAGATAACCTCGGAACGCGAGATGACGCCAGGTGACCTCTGGAACACCCGACAGACGACATAGCTAGTCCTCAGTCGCGACTGCCTGGGCGTCAGCGAATCGTCGACATCGGACTGTTGTTCTCCAGATGATAACCCGGCAGGGATGTCCGATTTTCGGACTTACATGTTGTAATTCGTGGATTTTGTTCCTCGCCGGTCGCAAGTGCGGAGATTCGGCGTGTTTTTCCTTATCGTTGATTTAAAGCGTCGACGGCGTTCATTTGTTACGGGAACTACACGACACGGTTTACTTGACGTGTGGCCTCTTTCTGGCCCTTCTGGTGGTATCTCTCTACAGGAGAACATCGGACCCGTTATCTCCCTCATGCCAAGGATTGGCTTCGTTGGACCCGACGTGAAGTTATCTCGCCCTATGGAATGTCACCGGCGATGTTAAGGGTAGACTAGACGAATTGAGCTAATCAGACCTGACATGTCCTGACCTGGCCCGATACAACGGGTCAATTGGCATACGTGCGTGTCGATTGCTTGGTCCTGTGGCGATTGGATCATGGGCTGTCAGGTGTCGTCCGGTGGGCCCAATCGAGACCCACGAGCTGCACATCCGGTGGGCCCAGTCGAGACCCACGAGCTGCATATCCGGTGGGTCCAGTCGAGACCCACGAGCTGCACATCCGGTGGGCCCAGTCGAGACCCACGAGCTGCACATCCGGTGGGTCCAGTCGAGACCCACGAGCTGCACATCCGGTGGGCCCAGCCTAGACCCACGAGCTGCACATCCGGTGGGCCCAGCCTAGACCCACGAGCTGCACATCCGGTGGGCTCAGCCCAAGCCCACGAGCCTGACCATGGCCGGCTGTGACCGGCCTGAAGCGCACTCAGCTGCCGACCGGGCGTGGGACGGGGGGGGGCTTATCGCACCGGCGAGCCGACACCCGGCACCGGCCGGTGGCGTCCACCTGTCGACCGACACGTGACCGGCCGGACGCCGGCGTCTCGTCTGACCTGAGGTCAGCAGCGATCCCACCTCCCGGCCGGACGCCGGCGTCTCGTCTGACCTGAGGTCAGCAGCGATCCCACCTCCCGGCCGGACGCCAGCGTCTCGTCTGACCCGAGGTCAGCAGCGATCCCATCTCCCGGCCGGACGCCGGCGAGCGGCCGCCGCGTCCAGGTCCAGCAGAAGCGCGCTTCGGTGTACCCGGCGGGCGCGAGGAAGTGCGTGGGGGATGGATCTGGGTATATGCTGCTCTCGTCCTGAATCGCAGGCTTTTGTGACGTCCCTGAGAACTGCCAGCTTCGTCGCAATGTAAAAGGTCTTCAGAATCTTGGTTTGTGGAATATGAGGTGCGAAGGCTGAGTTTCATCTGCTGGGTGGTCGGGACATGGATGGATACTCCTGGGAACGCTCGGCAAAGTCTGCACATGCAAGCTCCCGAGAGCCATTGGCGCATTCTGGATATTGCGTCTGCCGAGCACCCCAGCGATGTCCGGAACCTGGACACGGAAATTGGTGAGAACCATCGGCGGTAGCTGGATATGGAGGCGCTGCAGACTTTTGTTGCTGCGAAAATGGGCACGGCGCGCCCGTTTTGGAAGGCCAAAGCGGCCATTTGGCATGCTTTAAATTGATTAGTGTAACATTGGCTCCCCTGCACGATCTACAAGCGAGTGGTTCCGGGGTCTGCCAAAGCATGACAAGCGAGTGGTTCCGGGTCTGCCAAAGCGTGATATTCATATGTGCCCGCCCGTTGCTATCGTGCGATGGGATCCCGCTTCGAGAACCTGTTCGCTGCGCCCATTTTCTATAGGCTGCCCGGCTGGTAACTCAGACTGCCCGTATGGTGGCTCGGGCTTCCCGGCTGGTGGCTGAGGCTGCCAGGGCTGTCGTGAACCATGGCAAACGCGGAAAAATGAGCGCATCGCGAAGGTGAACACGTTTGGCTGCCCCTCCACAAGGTAAACACTATGAGAAGTGTGTTCGTCGCATGGCATGACGTCAGCCCGGCATGACGTCACCGCACTGGTGTTGGAATAAGTGGACAGAGGGCGCAGCACCGGCACCCAGCTTTGTTTGATGGGGACGTAATGTATAATGCATCATGATATAGTGTGTCAAAATTAGTTTGGGATTGAGCGGCAGGGGACGAGTAGCATAGGGGTAAGTTGCTCGTCTCACGATCGAAAGGTTGTGGGTTCGAGTCTCACCTGTCGCTACTCTTCGCCCGCGACCAATCGGCGTGAGAGATTGGCGACGCTACATGACTCAACGGTCGACGTGTCGTAAAACCAATAACGAACCAGGGTTGAGCGGCATGTAGTAAAAGTTGCCAATTTTCCTCTCATGAGACGGAAACAAATTAATCACCCACGTGTAATTCATGATCAATCCCCCAAATTTAGAGAACATGACAAGTATTGATAGAATTCAAATCGGACACTTCGTGATGGGGACATGCAGACTAGACAAGCAGTCAAACGGCAGCTTAAGATGAGACACCAGTTTCAGATGCAAATTTCATTTTTTCAGATGAAAGATGTAAAGATAATCGCTATAAAGCGTTATTTCCACCCAAGTCTCCAAATTTGTGGACATCGATCATGAAGGCATGGCATGGACAGAAGCTGCTCCAGCTGTCGCTCCGTACTCTGATGTCGTTCCTACGCGCTGTTCGCCGTGACAAACTGGCGTCACGTGATGACGTGGGGCTGGCGGAGTGGCTGACTGGTCGGTCTCGTAACCGAAGGGTTACGGGTTCCAGGCTCCCTGAGCACACGAACTTTCGGCCTCCCGTGGCCTGTGGGCGTCGAAGTGTAACGTGGACCAGCGACGTGCGTCGTAGATGAACCAACGTTTTGTGCGACGTGTCTTCTGGCATAATGGCATTGATGTCATGCTGGGCTGGTGACATGACATGACAGTAGGCTCAGTGAGCCTGTTGAATATTCATATCCCAAGTGCTGATCCTGCCGGCTGGGTGGCTGTGGCTCTGACGAGACGTCTGGCTTGCGTTGTCAACTGGCCTTTCGCTTGCCGCAGCCGCTCCGCTGATGGCGGAGCGGCAGCTGAGCCGCTCACAGTGAGCATGCTGGCGGTCAGGCTGACCTTCGAGGACGAGCCGAGCCGAGCCGAGCCGAGCCGAGCCGAGCCGAGCCGAGCCGAGCCGAGCCGAGCCGAGCCGAGCCGAGCCGAGCCGAGCCGAGCCGAGCCGAGCCGAGCCGAGCCGAGCCGAGCCGAGCCGAGCGAGGTGATGGGCCCCGTGTTGTGCCACCTGATGGTGGCTGGTCAGTCGCCATCAGGTCGGCTGCGGATCAGGTCAGGTCAGGCGCGACCTGGCGGCGGTCAACTCCGAGACTTGCCTATTGGATGACTCACGGCGGATTTTATGCACATTCACGGCTAATGGCGCCGTCAACACCGTTTCGTCGATGGACCGCAGGATTGGGAAATATCCCGAGCGGTGCCAATGGTGAACCCGGTATCGAGAGGTGAACACTTTAACCACTCGGCCATCGCCGCCTCGACCTCGAGACTGATGGACGTCGAGTCACAGCCGCATCTAGCCAAGTGTTGGCCGGGAGCGGAACTTGGCGATTGTATGACCCGTCAGGTGTGGGTCGCTTAGCGCGGCTGCCCTCGGTGGTGGTGGTGATCTGGTGCGCGCCCCCGTCCGGCAGCCCAGCCCGGTGGCTGAGCTGGTGGTGTGTTCGTCCCTCCGTTGCTGTCCCCCCAGTGGCTGTGTGGTGGTGTTGGTCCTGCGCGCTCCCCCGGTGGCTGAGCTGGTGGTGTGTTGGTCCCTCCGTTGCTGTCCCCCCAGTGGCTGCCCTCGGTGGTGGTGGTGATCCGGTGCGCGCCCCCGGCCGGTCCGGTGGGTCTGCCGACCGCTGTCTGACCTGTCAACTTCTCGTGAAGTCCACCTGGATTAGGAGTTGTGGTGTCGGCGTGCCTGACTCGGCCCAACAGAGAGCCGCCGCGTCCACACGTGCCGCACGTGCCACTCGTGCGGCACATGTGTCCGGATCAAGGCTGCCGGGAGCCCGCGCCAGATCGCCATCACACTGGCCTCGTGTTCAGCTGACGCCGCACGTCCTGACGGGAGCGGACGGGGGGGGGGGAGGGGGTCGAGGTGCGCAGCAGGTGTCCGCGTCGACAAGTGTCACGCCACCGGCGGCACCACCCGCCACGACAGCCGCCACGACAGCCACCCGCCACGACACGACAGCCGCCCGCCACGACACGACAGCCGCCACGACACGACAGCCACCACGACACGACAGCCGCCACGACAGCCGCCCGCCACGACACGACACCCGCCACGACAGCCACCCGCCACGTCAGCCCGCCACGTCAGCCCGCCACGTCAGCCCGCCACGTCAGCCCGCCACGACAGCCGCCTGCTCGCGGGTATGCGGTTGCCGAACAGGAAGCTGCACTTCCAGCGCGCGCCGATGCGCCGGCCGGTGTTGCACGACACTGCAGGTGTGTGTTGTGCAATCGGTTCCTTGTGCAACATCCGAGTGGTACGAACAGGTTGCGATCGGATTGGTGCCTTTTCAGCCCTATCGGCGCCGACGGACGGCCCGAAATCTACCTGATCATGGTGCTCTTATGAGGACCATTGTGGTACTCCCTTGAGTACTATTGTGACACTCTTTTGAGGGCCATGTGTCCGACGAACGAAAGTGGCATTAAGATACCGCGGTGGTATTTGAAGTTCATAGCGGTCTGCAAAAGCCATGGCGTTCTCGAAGGGCACTAGTGATATCTGAAGGATAACAATGCTATTTCACAATAACTATGCTGACCAAAAATAACGGCAGACTCGAACGGACTATTGCAGCATCTGCAAGCAAAAATCATGATAATATTTGAGGACCAGCGTTGTGTTTAACACTTAGTGGTGGTCGACTGGTCTGGATGTCGATCGTTGCCAGAGTGGTATGTGTGGTATATGCCAGAGTGGTATGTGTGGTATATGCCAGAGTGGTATGTGTGGCATGTGTCAGAGTGGTATGTGAGGTATATGCCAGAGTGGTATGTGTGGCATGTGTCAGAGTGGTATGTACAGTGGTACACTGAAGAGACTACTGCTCGGCCAGAGCCATCGCGGCAAATTCGTGCGACCTGGCGTCGCATGGCCTCGGGTGGACTTCCGAGGCGGCCCTCTCGGCGCGGCCCCGCAGCCGCTTCATCCCCGGATTAGCATTCTCCGTCTGCGCTTTCGGCGCGCCAAAGCCGCCCCGAGAAGCTCCCTGGGAAGTCTCGACATTGGCCGCGGGCTATCCGCTGATTACCGGCATCGCGCCGCTCGTTGTCGGCCGGCATCTGTGTCAAGGTCGGCGGCGCACGTGACCCGGTGTGACGTGGCGCCACTTACGGCACGCGATTGGCTGATGCGGAGGACACGTGACCCGGGAGGCCGTGACTTCGCATGGGTAATGCAATGCCAATTTGTTGGTTGATTTAAGCTCGGTTCACACTTGGTGATTCGGAGCGTCAATCATTCGTAAAACGAACGGATAACGATTGTCAAACAGAAGATAGACGTCGTGAAACGAGGGGAAACACATCGGGAATAAAAACGTTCCTTTTACGCTTCCTTGCGAATCAATTATGACGCCAATGAGACCATTCTGACGCGACTGCCGCCGATTCAAGTTGTGTGGAATTCTAAATACCTGAATCCTGAATATCACTGCAAGCTGAGATACATCGCGAGTTATATTCTGACATTTTTGCTTCGAAGTTATCGACATCGATGTGTTCACCATCATGCATAACTTGGCAGTGCCAATTTGTGTTTGGAGTATCAGGCATTGTGAGGGTGTTTCCGTTGCTTACAATAGGCATTTAGAACTCACAGGCCAATGATTTACTGCATGGCTATGTTATTCAGAGATACTTGTAAAATTTTGTCAAGGCTGCATGCACAGCCCCAAAACATTATTTCCCACCTTTGCATCTTAGATGAGCAAGCATGCTTTCGGTGCCAATAGAACAAAATACAACACACATTGCATACAATTCCGCCTGACTATTTTCAGTGGCAAACTATTATCTCTACCACGTGGCCAAAAGAGGTGAGCTAGGAAATGCAATGCTCTAGCCACAGGCAAATCAATACTTCCAACCTGGTTATACACAGCCAACAAAACTTCGAATATCTTGCGACCACTCAATCACGCCAACAGAACGTTAAACGCCGAATCGGCGTTGAAAAGATAAACGAAATATATCTTTTGGACGCTAGATGGACGTTCATTACCCGGTGGTGACGTACCCCGGTGCACACTGTGCGACGCTCCGATCGCGTTAAACGTACGTAAAATGCAGCATTTACGGACGTCTGAAACACGCTCGATTGCCGTTCGTTTGACGAAACTGCCTAAAAACGATGAATGAACGATCAGAAAGCGTAAAAAGGCCATAGTGTGAACCGAGTTTAAGGGGATTTGCTTCTCCGAATGGCGACATTCTAAGAACCCGTAGGAAGGGAGGGACATGGATTAGTGGCAACGATATTGACGCGTGGCCTAATCTCCGGTATCGAGAGATGGATAGGGGCTTGTGATTTCTACTTTTCTTCCGGCGTGAGGGTGGCTACGCTGCATGGTCTGCACAGAGTTGGTTTCCTTCACCTGTCTCGTGAAAGAAACCAAATTCTTCCCGGCCTTTATGTTAGGGCTGAATATATCGGCACCGAACGACCACCCTGGCCGGCATGTTGAGCCTGGCTCCAACCAACCAACCAACCAACCAACCAACCAACCAACCAACCAAGGTTTGGGTTGTTGGGACGTTTTCCGCGGTGGCTGCGTAGCCCAGCACTAAACCAATAGTCGCATTTGCACAAAAACCTTCCTGGAGCCGGCGCGTGCGCGTTCGTCCCACTCCCGCTTCGCCCGGTCCAGCCGCTGCTGTGTGATGCCAAGCGCGGCGACTACCACCTTCCACCATCAGCTGGGCAACCTGCAGCCCCCCACCCCACCACCCCTCCGCGCCAGTTCGGAAAATCACCACCGGCGACGTGCCAGCCGACACCCGGCCGTGACTTGAATCGCCGATCAGGTGTTTGTTTGAGCAGCGGCGGCCGCGCCGGTGCCGACTTCAGAGCCGGCGGTCGGCCACGACTTCAGCCGGCGGTCGGCCGGCCGGCCGCGCTCGTGTTGACCGGCCATTGTGACGGGCCGCGCTGAGGCCACGCTGAGCAAACAGCGCCGACCGACGTGCCGCGCTCGGTCAGCACGGACGGCGGCGGCGACTGTCAACAGGTCAACGGGTCTGTCTCGCTGTCTGGCCGCCGGCCGGAACGTGTCGGCGGCGGCGCGAGGGAGATCCGGGGAGGAGAGAACCATGGAGAGATGGAGGGAGGGAGAGAGGGAAGTGGGATGGAGTGAGAGGAGGATCGTAGAAAGATGGAGAGATCAAGGTACATGGAGGTAGCTGAAGAGAGGGAGATCAAGGTACATGGAGATAGCTGAAGAGAGGGAGATCAAGGGCAGAAGAGGATCATAGAGAGATGGAGTGAGGGGAGATAATCATAGATGGGTGGAGAGAGAGAAGTTGGAGAGCAAACATGTAGTTAGATTTTGTTTCGTCTAAAGCCAGCTTACAAAAAAAATAATATTGGTGTGAGCTGTACCAATCGCATCAAGTTTGGAAGTTCTGCTGCTCATGTAGATCGAGAAATACTGAAGTGGATGGCGAGATAGAGGAATACATGTATCGACAAGCAGCGACGAAGGAAGTGAGGTCAACGTACGTTAAGGCAAAGGACTTAAGGATAGCGTACCAAGAACGAGGCAGGGACTGGGAAAGACTTGCCGCATGGGGAAAACTCTCGCTGGGAAGTGTTGTCGGAAATGGGTGACTGTTATCCAGTTTTCATGAACTTCCGGACTCGATGCGATTGGTAAAGCTCACACCAATATTATTTTTGTAAGCTGTCTTCTGACATACGAAAATATCTGGACAGCTCGACGATATTGCCCAGTTTTCCCGGTCACATCGTGTTCGGAAGTCTCTGTGTTCGTGCAGACATATACACAGGCGTACAAACGGCACGCGACCGTCGCTGCTTACGACCCTGCAGTCGACACGCCACTAAACTGCGACCGTCGCTGCCAAAATCTGCAGCGGATGGGGGCATGTCCTCCCGTGGGGCGTGGCCTCCCGAGCGTCGATGGGACCACCGGTCACCTGAAGGTGTCCCCCCGCCTGGAGACCCGTTGTACTCTCAGGATCATCTTCACCCTGGAGCGGGAAGTATGATGGCTGATGTACACAGCGGAGGGTTCCATCAGAGGTGGGCAGGTTTACTCGAGGCGCAACGTGTGTTGACAACCAATGAAGTTGATTCGGCCGTAAAACCCGACCGCGTCTCCACGTCTGGCAGCGGGGTGTCACCTGGACAGCTGTACGGGCTCAGTACGCGGCGGAAACCCCCGCGGTATTTGTCGGGTGGGGACGCCCCGGCTCGCGTCCGCCGACGGTCGGCGTTTTTCCGCCCGCTCCTGCCCAGATATGCCAATAAACGTCGCTGCGCCGCTCATTACACCCATATAACCGCCCCGGCGAGCCGGCCGACGGCCACCAGCGGCCTCGTTTTTCCTTCCTGTCCAAGCATCCGTTCAGGTCGGGCAGCCCGCGCCGGGTAATAGCTGCCGACCCGGGCCAGCGGCAAATTGGGAATGCGCCGGCGGCGCCGGCCGTCGGCACACGCCCCGTCGCGCTGGCCCCGCCCCGCCGCCGACTGCCGGCCGCTGATTGGCCGGCAGGCTCGGCGCAGGATTGCGCGCAGTCTTGTGCAGGACGACGCCGACGCCGGCGGCGGCGGTGCGGATGCCAGCGGGCGTGCACTGCCGAGGCCGACTGATGCGGCGACGGCCGGTCTGAGGGAGAGGGGCGGCGCCAAGGCGTGACGTGTCCTCTGGTGATGGCCCGCAGGCTCCTGGTGGTGGATGTGCTGACCGGGCACCGGCGTTGGCCAGATCCGCCTCATGACCGTGACTCAACACTCGGCGGTGACGTAGGCGAGAGTGCAGCGTGCATACGCGATGCGGATGCGGGGAGTGGAGGGGGCGGCCGAGTGGTTTAGGTGTTGAGCTCTGTATACGGAGATCCCGGGTTCAACACTCGCACCGGTCGGGACATTTCCCAGTATCACGGCCCGCCGGCGAAAGTGTGGGCGGCGCCATCAGCCGTGATGGTGCACAAAGTGGGTCGTAAATCAACAGCAGATGCGGGCCATTGGACGTTGTGAATGGAATTTCGGCCAGTTCGCATGCTCGCGGTCGTTCAGTTTCCCTCTCCAGCCCTGGTGTTGTGATTGACCTGGGATTGGGCAGAGATCGTTAATCCACACACTTCGAGCTGGTTTGCCGTCGCAATCCCTGCGCCGACTGATGGTGAGGTCGTCTTATGCCTTCCCCATGGCGAATCCTGTTAAACCGGTACATGCTACGTGTGAAAGGGGATGGGCATTGCATGGCCACTGCCGTCGATGCGCCCCTTAAATCCAAATAACTGACTGACGGGAGAAAATGACGATGCCTCCGTGAGCTCTGCAGTATGTTGGAATTCCTGGGCGCACGGCCAAGGCATAGGCAGAACTCTGGCCAGTTGATTTACAACTAGATGGCGGAAGCTTAAGTTCAACACTGCTCGACTCTGCGGGAAGGCCGGCGGTGGCCGCGCGCTCAATCATTCCGGCTGCCAGTTCACCGACAAAGGTTTCCGAGAAGCCCGCGGTGTACAGCTGCACAGTTCGCTGTCGGCCGCCGCTCCGAGTGGCCGACCGCTGCGCTGTTTTGGTGTACAGCTTCAGTTGTCGCCGCTCGTGGCCGACGCTGCGCTGTTTTGGTGTACAGCTGCAGTTGTCGCCGCTCGTGGCCGACACTGCGCTGTTTTGGTGTACAGCTGCAGTTGTCGCCGCTCGTGGCCGACACACGCTGCACTGTGGTGGTGTACAGCTGCAGTTACTGCGTGGTGGCTCTGGCTCGAGGCATTAAAGTTCCGCAGTGCTCATCTCCATTGGCAAAATTATTCGGGGATTTCAGTGCTCGTTCCCCTGCAATTCCAATGCCAACAGTCAGACTATTATAATAATCAACTATAGTTACAATACCTACAGTCATTGCTACTACATGCAGCTATACCTACAGCTGCATCCGACGTTCATAATTTACGTTTGTTGGCACCGGAGAGACCAGCCCACTTCTGGTGTCTTGACAGGACAAGGTACGGCGGACGTACGTCACGATCGTCAGGAACGCGGTTCCAATTTTCCAGCAGGGTGGGCGTCCCGTCGCGGCGCCATTGTTCCGCCCGCCGCCACTTGTGCTCCGCCCCGGTACTCATGCGGACCTCTGACGCACCAGAGACCGGCCGCTTTCTGCGCACCCTCCTCCGCCGGCCGGGCCGGGCCGGGCCGGGCCAGGGGTTCTCATTTGACGGCTGCGCTGCGCGCGCAGCGACATGTGCAGCGCTGCGATCTGCTGCTGCGCCGATCGCCGCAGGCGTCCGGCGGCGGCTCTGTGTATATCGAGACTGGTTGTGTGTGCGGGGCGTCTGTTGCTGCTGCGCTCCTCCCTTGTGCCACCTCTGCTCGTGCTCCTCGTGCCACTGCTCGGCTCTGTGGATATTGAGACTGTTGTTGTGGGGTTCTTTCCTTCTCCTTTTCCTCTTTCTTTTTCTTCTTTTTGTGTGGTTGTGTGCGGGGCGTCTGTTGCTGCTGCGCTCCTCCCTTGTGCCACCTCTGCTCGTGCTCCTCGTGCCACTGCTCGGCTCTGTGGATATTGAGACTGGTTGTGTGTGCGGGGCGTCTGTTGCTGCTGCGCTCCTCCCTTGTGCCACCTCTGCTCGTGCTCCTCGTGCCACTGCTCGGCTCTGTGGATATTGAGACTGGTTGTGTGTGCGGGGCGTCTGGTGTCGCTGCTCGGCTCCTCCCTGTGCTCCGCTGCCACCTCTGCTCGTGCTCCTCGTGCCACTGCGCCACACATGGCCGGTCGGCCCCACTGCCGCAACAGGTGGCTGTGGAGGGGGAGCAGCGGCCGGCTGGGGAGGCGCCAAGGGTGCGGATAAATCTCGTGTTTTCGTTGGGAGACGCCCGGCGGTCGGTCGGACAAATCTTCCCACTGACGGCGGGCGGCGGCCCAGATCGGAGGTGCCAGTTTAGCGGGGCGGCAGAACCCAAACCCAGTGGCGCCTGCGCCAACGTAAGGCGCACCTCGCGAGACGTTTCTCAGTTTTGGATTGTGCCCGTAACATTGCATGGAACGGAACGAACCACCCTCACTCCACTCCCGCCAACAGACTTCTGTCGATGGGCACCAAATGACCCTGTAGTCGGCGCGTCCTCGAACCCAAATATTAAATCAATCAATCAAACTTGTACCGATTTAGTCGTCGCTGAGCGAGGGAGGCGGTGGCGCCTCAGCACGGTTGGATGGCCAGCGTAGCGACAGGCGCGGGTCAGCGGTGCCGGAGGGGTGACGGCGGCGGCGGTGTTGTTGGCGCGCCCTTCAACAAAATCTGCACCACCAACTAACAGCGCGCGACCGTGACATTGTTCGTGAAATAGGGTAGAATAGAGTACTGAAGAGGCTTCCCATGGGCGCTGCATGTCCGATGTAGTCGATGCGCCCCTAAACTCCAATAACCAACGGAGAGGCATCCCTTCCAAGGAAGTATCGACATTGTGTTTGTGAAGTCTCCAGCCTTGTTTCTCAAAGATTATTCGTGTACGAGTATGATGTTAATGCTCACCATTGCTGATTATGATACACAAGCGGCTCGTAGCACAATTCCAGGTGCAGGGATAAACGATGATCTGTTCAACAATGGCACCTGTTGATGCCATGGAACTGTAATCATTATCGTAAGCATAGGATAGCCATGTCAGACATCTCCCAAATTAAACGGAAAGTACGTACTTATCAGTACACTATGGGCTCAAAATTGAATTTCAAGGATTAAAACATTTTGATTGGCATGCTTCCGTGGCCAATTTCGACATCCTGCTACACTCGCTTCGACGACTTGCATCTAACGAAAAACTATTAGTTTAACATTGAAGCACAGCCATATCCAACCGGCAGCGGGTGCAAACCCTGTACTGTGAGCGCGGTGGCAGTTTTCACCTCGGCGGAGTTGTGTGCGGACCACGTGCCAGGGGCGGCTGGGCTTGAAGCCGGCGGACCGCGCGCCTAGGCATGTGTGACGTCACACGTGCGACGGTCACGTGGTCTGGTCAGCCGTTCGAAGTCGTCGCTGAACAGGACAAGTCCATTTCCGTTATCAGTCGGTCTGATAATCTTCCGCGAGGACATCTGATCATCATAAAAATCGCGTTCGTTCCCGGCTCATGCTTTTCTTGGGTCCCACCACTCTGCTTTTTTACGTCATCCTTTGGTCGATATTTTCTCGTATCTAAGTAAACCAGTGCGTTAATGGTCTGATTCGTGGTCAGCTTCACCTCGACATAGCTGGTTGCTCTGTTTCTCCGCAGGACCTACGTGTTCGACATAGCTATGCCATAGTCTGGCCGTGAGAACGGCCTGGGGTGCTGTTTGAAATGGAATGTCCATTTCCTCGACACCCACTTCTTGACGTAAATTGACGTGTGTACCACATGTCTAGAGTTAAAGCCACGCCACTGCGCGAGCCGCTGATGGACAGGGCTGCCACACTGGCGGGAGGGGACAGCACCGGACCGCTATACTGGACAGGGTTCGGCGGCCGGAGGGGACAGCACCGGCTCTACCGGACAGGGGGGCGGCACCGGACAGGGCTGCCACACTGGCGGGAGGGACAGCACCGGACCGCTATACCGGACAGGATTGGGGCCGGAGAGGACAGCACCGGACCGCTATACCGGACAGGGTTGGGGACGGGCAGGACAGCACCGGACCGGGCAGGACAGCACCGGACAGGGTCGGGGCCGGGCAGGACAGCACCGGACCGCTATACCGGACAGGGTCGGGGACGGGCAGGACAGCACCGGACCGCTATACTGGACAGGATTGGGGCCGGGCAGGACAGCACCGGACAGGGTCGGGGCCGGAGAGGACAGCACCGGACCGCTATACCGGACAGGGTTGCGACACTGCCGGGAAGGACAGCACCGGACCGCTATACTGGACAGGGTCGGGGCCGGGCAGGACAGTGCCGGACCGCTATACTGGACAGTGGGCCGGGCAGGACAGCACCGGACCGTATACCGGACAGATTGGGGCCGGGAGGACAGCACCGGACCGTATACCGGACAGGGTCGGGGCCGGGCAGGACAGCACCACCGGGCCGCCGACCGCTATACCGGACAGGGTCGGGGCCGGGCAGGACAGCACCGGACCGCTATACCGGACAGGGTTGGGGCCGGGCAGGACAGCACCGGACCGGGCAGGACAGCACCGGACCGCTATACCGGACAGGGTCGGGGCCGGGCAGGACAGCACCGGACCGCTATACCGGACAGGGTCGGGGCCGGGCAGGACAGCACCGGACCGCTATACCGGACAGGGTCGGGGCCGGGCAGGACAGCACCGGACCGCTATACCGGACAGGGTCGGGGCCGGAGAGGACAGCACCGGACCGCTATTCTGAGCAGAGCCAGTCGCCAGGTGATTGGGTCTGTCTCCTGTGCAACACTTCACACCTGTGTGTATGGCCGCTGAGCTCCCGGAGGTGCAACGGGAGCGACTGTCAAAGGAGGAAGGTGACAACACACAGAGGTCACTGCACCGTTGCCGGTACTATGTACATGGGCACTGCATGACCGATGTAGTCAATGTGCCCCTGAACTCAAATAACCAACGAACCAGTACCAGCATTCTTGTGTGAATGTGGCGTTTTGTTACAAGCCAGATCTCTCACCGAGCCAGGGTCCGAGTGTTGTAGTTGGCGTGTATTGTATTTTATTGCAAGTATGTATGTATGCAAGGCATGTACTGTAATTACATTTTGAAGACTTGTTTTCATATTTAATCACGAACATGGCGAATTAACGTTAACAGGGTACACAACCGGGGGACCGGACCCCGCTCGTCCCACCCATGTTCCGTCGGGTAGTCTCGGCAGAAATTGTCACAAGTTGGTGCACCGTCGGCGTCCGATGCTTTCTCAACTGTGAATTAAGTGTGCTCACAGGCGACTGCCACCAATCGCAGACAAAGCAGTCGCCGCCGGCTCGAAACACAGCACCTCGTCTCCGACCTCGCCACTGCCGCGGACCTCGTCAGCGGACGCTCGCTCCGCCGTCACGGTGACGAGGCGCCGGCACGTGCCCCCCCCCTCAGCAGCGGCGCCGAGTCACTGTAGCGCGGCGGCGTGCGGTGCATATCTGCGCGCCATATCTGTGCGCCGTATCTGCAGGGCTGGCGCTGCTCGCGGCCGGCGATATGTATCGCGGTCGGGCCGTGCCGGCCAGCCCGGCCTGGGCGGCGCCCTGTAGCAGCAGCCCGGTCCGGCCGGCCGTCTCCCTGCAGCAGCAGCCCTGTCCGGCCGGCCGTCTCCCTGTAGCAGCAGCCCGGCCCGACCGTCTCCCTGCAGCAGCCCGGCCCGAGCGGCCGTCTCCCCGCTGCAGCAGGCCGGCCCGAGCGGCCGTCTCCCTGCAGCACCAGCCCGGTCCGGCCGGCCGTCTCCCTGCAGCAGCAGCCCGGCCCGAGCGGCGTCCTGCCGTAATGGCGCCATCGCTCCGGCACAGACAGCCGCCGCCGGGCGCGCCTTTTTGCCGGCCGCGCGCGCGCCGTTTTTGTCGCGTGGACGAGAGCACGGCCGGCCGACGGGGCGTCGGTGGGCTCCCCCTCCCCTCCGCCGTCGGCCGGCCGTGGCGACGCGCGTGTTTTTGCGCGCCGACGCAGCCGACCCAGTGACACTGGGGCGTCGGCCGACTGTCGTACGGGCGGCGCAGCCGGAGTGCTCCTGATGAGAACTGAGGGTCAAGTTTAAACCACTGGTCTGCGCTGGGCTTCTTTCGATGTGAAGCATAGAAAAAGAAAGACTATAATCGCCTCACGGGATGCCCTCATGCCCCCTCCTCCCTTTCCTGTGGATGTTTTTTTTGGGCGAAGTTTAAAGGGAAACCTGTCTGTTTAAGGGCACACCCGGCATGAACGCCCTGCTTATTAACGGTGCCGTCGCCGTCTCTGGTCTATAACTAGTTTGTTTTCTGTGGCTCTGGCCGTTCAACAGCACGAGCTGCGCAGTGAATTACAGCCCATCCACACGGAGCATCAGCGTTGCTTGTTTGTCTCGGCTCGCGGGTTGAGACCGGCGGTGCTCTATCATCCAAACCGGCTCGTGAAGCCGGCTCGCCTCGGCTCCATGTTCGGCGGCGAAAGTCGGGTGCGTTCGTTGCACGCGAGCCGGGCAGCTGGAACCGATTTCTGAAATGAGATCATCCGAATTCCAGTCACCGCCGCGTGCCGTGCCGTCCGGTCGTCATTGTCGCTCCGTCAGTGTTGACACGGCAGTGTCGCCACATCAGGAGCGCTGTTGGTCGGCAGATCACGCTGTCCCGTCTGGAAATGAGCGGGGTAATTATGGATGGCAGCACGATTGAGAAGTTAATGTTCGCGCGTTGTCAGTTGTTGCGTTACGCTGGCGACGTACGGCGACCACGGCGACCACGGCGACCACGGCGACCACGGCGAGATACGGTGCTGACAATGTAGCTGCCACAACCCAGACGCTACAGACTAGTCATATTCGAACTAGTCTCCTCGTTTTGGTGTTCGTTCACAGCGACCCGGATGGCGTAAAATCTTTGCGACGTCACATATGATCTAGTCCAGACGCACAGTACCTTTTCCCCGTACTCTGTCGAAATCGGACAGTAATGGCGCGGTTGTTCTGAATGTGAACTTCGCCAGAGTGATTGAGAAGCGAACGTATTTCTCGATGATATTTATGTGTACATGCCAATCGTGAATGCCTGTATGGCTATTTATGAATAACTAGAAGCCTGACATACCAAGGTACGACAAAATAAACATTGAAAAGCGGAGTACCCCCTATTGCACTGGACGTAAGTCGACATCCCAGCATGAAGCTAGAACAGAGTGGCCACCACCCGCCGTACCAGCTGCAGTTCAGTAGTCGCTCGACCCGCGACGAGCTCTCGCCAAATGTTTGGTGGTTGATAGAGCTTAGTTGCACATAAACTGCGTCGGTCATGCCGCGCCCATGATCTCGCCGAATGTGCGTACTATTCCGTCTGGCTGGGCAGGCTGCATGGCTTGGTGGACTCGTTAGAGTTCAATATCCAAAAGTAGGCTTGGACCTTGCAGTATCAAAAGAGGAATTATGGATGAGAGAATGGAACTTGTTCGCCCAATACGCAGAGGAGTATCGTGCCCATTTGTCGGTGCAATTATAATCTTATTTTTATAATAGTTCATTGTACAATTATTGTTTAATTATGTGATTTGTCTTGTCCGCACAGTTATTGTCGACAATCTGTCGTGATTGTACACTTAAAGATTGACTTTCTGCGGACACACCGAGAACAGATTATCCATGACGTCCCGCGGGATGGAATAAGCTGCGTCCGCCGCGGCATCACCCCTCGTCTCGGTCTCTGTCTCGAGCGTTATCGGAGGTCGCTTTCTTGTCCGACCGACGCCAACCGCCGCGAAAGCCGTTGTTGAAGACGATGCAGACCGTCGGGGAGTCGGATTACCTGCCGCGCAGCGAGGACGAAACCCGACCATCGTATGTTTGAGATATAAGATAGACGAAGAAGCGCCAAGAGGGAAAGCTGACAGGACCTGAACCGGACACGGTTGACAGCGACGTATGTACCCAGCGCGGCGGAGATGTAGCGCCGCTCCGAACGCCTGTTGGATGGAGCGTGCCAGCTCAGCCAGACACCTTCCCGGAATCCAGTCATGGAGTCGAGATAGCGGACCGAGACGTCAGAGCTCGCTATGGCGTCCAAAAAAAGTCGAGGACATGACCGGTGGAAAATGAGGTTGAATTGTGCAAACGAGCGATTTTGAACTAGGCATTTCCATGATATTTACTGGTTAGAATCGCGAAAACCGGGAATATCCCTGCACATGAGCACGCCGCGCTCAAGCTCTGGGCAGGGCAGATTGTTGTTCGGTGGTAGAAGACGTTCCAGTCGCCCCGCTGCGCACACCAGATATCACCCGTGTCCCGTAAGATGGAAAAGAAGCAGCCGATACAGGACGCGCCGCTGGCCGGCCGTGAGTCCGACTGTTGAGCGGCAGATCGCGCGACACACCATGGGCTGATGGACCGTGCAGGACTGCCGGGACTCGGACCCGAGCCATTGTTTCCTCGCGCCGCCGCGGTGCACCACAACAATGGCGCACGTGACTGTCAGAGCCGCGGTCCGCGCGTCCGGTCTGTCGGTGGTGTGGATACTGCCGTCCGGTCTGTCGGTGGTGGTGTGGATACTGCCGTCCGGTCCGTCGGTGGTGGTGTGGATACTGACGTCCGGTCTGTCGGTGGTGTGGATACTGACGTCCGGTCTGTCGGTGGTGTGGATACTGCCGTCCGGTCTGTCGGTGGTGGTGTGGATACTGCCGTCCGGTCCGTCGGTGGTGGTGTGGATACTGCCGTCCGGTCTGTCGGTGGTGGTGGTGGATACTGCCGTCCGGTCTGTCGGTGGTGGTGTGGATACTGCCGTCCGGTCCGTCGGTGGTGGTGTGGATACTGCCGTCCGGTCCGTCGGTGGTGGTGTGGATACTGCCGTCCGGTCTGTCGGTGGTGGTGTGGATACTGCCGTCCGGTCTGTCGGTGGTGGTGTGGATACTGCCGTCCGGTCTGTCGGTGGTGGTGTGGATACTGCCGTCCGGTCTGTCGTGGTGGTGTGGATACTGCCGTCCGGTCTGTCGGTGGTGGTGTGGATACTGCCGTCCGGTCCGTCGGTGGTGGTGTGGATACTGCCGTCCGGTCTGTCGGTGGTGGTGTGGATACTGCCGTCCGGTCTGTCGGTGGTGGTGTGGATACTGCCGTCCGGTCTGTCGGTGGTGGTGTGGATACTGCCGTCCGGTCTGTCGGTGGTGGTGTGGATACTGCCGTCCGGTCTGTCGGTGGTGGTGTGGATACTGCCGTCCGGTCTGTCGGTGGTGGTGTGGATACTGCCGTCCGGTCTGTCGGTGGTGGTGTGGATACTGCCGTCCGGTCTGTCGGTGGTGGTGTGGATACTGCCGTCCGGTCTGTCGGTGGTGGTTGGATACTGCCGGCGGTGGTTGTCGTTTGTGGTGTGGATACTGCCGTCCGGTCTGTCGGTGGTGGTGTGGATACTGCCGTCCGGTCTGTCGGTGGTGGTGTGGATACTGCCGTCCGGTCTGTCGGTGGTGGTGTGGATACTGCCGTCCGGTCTGTCGGTGGTGGTGTGGATACTGCCGTCCGGTCTGTCGGTGGTGGTGTGGATACTGCCGTCCGGTCTGTCGGTGGTGGTGTGGATACTGCCGTCCGGTCTGTCGGTGGTGGTGTGGATACTGCCGTCCGGTCTGTCGGTGGTGGTGTGGATACTGCCGTCCGGTCTGTCGGTGGTGGATACTGCCGTCGGTGTGGTGGTCTGATGCCGTCGGTCGGTGGTGGTGTGGATACTGCCGTCCGGTCCGTCGGTGGTGGTGTGGATACTGCCGTCCGGTCCTGTCGGTGGTGGTGTGGATACTGCCGTCCGGTCCGTCGGTGGTGGTGTGGATACTGCCGTCCGATCTGTCGGTGGTGGTGTGGATACTGCCGTCCGGTCTGTCGGTGGTGGTGTGGATACTGCCGTCCGGTCTGTCGGTGGTGGTGTGGATACTGCCGTCCGGTCTGTCGGTGGTGGTGTGGATACTGCCGTCCGGTCTGTCGGTGGTGGTGTGGATACTGCCGTCCGGTCTGTCGGTGCGGTGGTGGTGTGTGCCGTCCGGTCTGTCGGTGGTGGTGTGGGTACTGCCGTCCGGTCTGTCGGTGGTGTGGATACTGCCGTCCAGTCTGTCGGTGGTGGTGTGGGTACTGCCGTCCGGTCTGTCGGTGGTCGGTGTTGTGCGGGGTGCGGGTGTGAGTGCATCATTGTTATGAACGTGTGGTGTGCAGTGGTGTAGGATTGTATGTTGTGGTTGCTTTGATGCATGGGTGTACCATTATGGTGTGCGTGTGATGTGATGTGATGTGGTGTCGTGTGTGGGTGTACCTTTATTGTGAGCGTGTGGTGTGATATGGTGTGTGGGTGTACCGTTATTGTGAGCGTGTGATGTGTTGTGGTGTGTGGTGTGGTGTGACATGGTGTGGTATGGTGTGGGTGTGTGTGTGTGCCATTGTTATGGGCGTATGGTGTGGTGTGTGGGTGTACCGTTGGACGTGTGGTGTGGTGTGGCATTGTTTGGATGGCCGTACGGTGTGCTGTGTAATGTCTGGTTGGGTAGCGAGGTGTCCACGTGCCGACCCGACCCGACCCGACCCGACCCGACCCGGCGGCACACTCATCACAGCTGCGGCTGCGGCCGGCCGGTAACGCTGCTCAGTCCGTCCAGACGAGCCTGGCCGGACCGGCTCTGCCGTAACGCCGACCGGTCCGGTGGCCATCGGGCCCGCTTCTGTCAGACGGCTGCGTGCTGCTCAGCTGATCCGCTGCGTGCTGGCGGCCGGTCGGGCTCCTGGCGTGCGTGAGTGAATCGGTTACCGTGCGATCCGTTGTGACATCCAACACGGCTTGTACATTCCCGTGCGTTCGGTTGATTGCAACCGAGACACGTGGCTGCGAAAACCGCGTCATTGCGTCGCTTCGGATAGTGTCTGGTGACGGCTCAGCGGTCTTACCCGAGACGGCTCGGCGGTCTCACCCGAGACGGCTCGGCGATCTCACCCGAGACGGCTCGGCGGTCTCACCGACGGTCCGAGACGGCTCAGCGGTCTTACCCGAGACGGCTCGGCGGTCTCACCCGAGACGGCTCGGCGGTCTCACCCGAGACGGCTCGGCGGTCTCACCTGAGTTATTGTTCTGCTGCGCTGGGCCGTTGCACAACTGGTGTTGCGAGTGGGCGCCCGGTGCAGGCGACTGGTGACATGTCGTCCGCCATGGTGACGTCAGCCTGTCCGGGTCGGACTGTGAACTCCGACAGGCCCGCTGCGCATCGTCGCGTGTGACACGCTCGCCGAGCTCACGTCGGCAACAGGAAAATCTGATCAGAGGGCCGATCGCACGACGGATCGGCCGTCTGGAAGGAATCTCGCGGCCGTCCGGCGGGAATCTCCGCATCGTCGTGTCAACGACGAGCGCGAGCCGACCGACGGTTCCCACCGGGCGGACCGACGGTTCCCACCGGGCGGACGACAGTCCCCTCCCGGGCGGACGACACCAACCTCCCGGGCGGACGACAGTCGCTTCCCGGGCGGACGACAGTCCTTCCCCGGGCGGACGACACCAGCCTCCCGGGCGGACGACCCACTCCGGGCGGACGACGGGCCGCCTCCCGGGCGGACGACAGTCACCTCCCGGGCGGACGTCGGCCCTGGCGTGTGTCGGCGCCACGGGCGGACGGTCGGGCCGCCTGGCTTGTGTCGGCGCCACGGGCGGACGGTCGGGCCGTGTGTCGGCGCCACGGGCGGACGGTCGGGCCGCCTGGCGTGTGTCGGCACCACGGGCGGACGGTCGGGCCGCCTGGCGTGTGTCGGCACCACGGGCGGACGGTCGGGCCGCCTGGCGTGTGTCGGCACCACGGGCGGACGGTCAGGCCGCCTGGCGTGTGTCGGCACCACGGGCGGACGGTCGGGCCGCCTGGCGTGTGTCGGCACCACGGGCGGACGGTCGGGCCGCCTGGCGTGTGTCGGCACCACGGGCGGACGGTCGGGCCGCCTGGCGTGTGTCGGCACCACGGGCGGACGGTCGGGCCGCCTGGCGTGTGTCGGCACCACGGGCGGACGGTCGGGCCGTGTGTCGGCACCACGGGCGGACGGTCGGGCCGTGTGTCGGCACCACGGGCGGACGGTCGGGCCGCCTGGCGTGTGTCGGCACCACGGGCGGACGGTCGGGCCGCCTGGCGTGTGTCGGCACCACGGGCGGACGGTCGGGCCGTGTGTCGGCACCACGGGCGGACGGTCGGGCCGCCTGGCGTGTGTCGGCACCACGGGCGGACGGTCGGGCCGCCTGGCGTGTGTCGGCGCCACGGGCGGACGGTCGGGCCGCCTGGCGTGTGTCGGCGCCACGGGCGGACGGTCGGGCCGTGTGTCGGCACCACGGGCGGACGGTCGGGCCGCCTGGCGTGTGTCGGCACCACGGGCGGACGGTCGGGCCGCCTGGCGTGTGTCGGCACCACGGGCGGACGGTCGGGCCGTGTGTCGGCACCACGGGCGGACGGTCGGGCCGCCTGGCGTGTGTCGGCACCACGGGCGGACGGTCGGGCCGCCTGGCGTGTCGGCACCACGGGCGGACGGTCGGGCCGTGTCGGCACCACGGGCGGACGGTCAGGCCGCCTGGCGGTGTCGGCACCACGGGCGGACGGTCAGGCCGCCTGGCGTGTGTCGGCACCACGGGCGGACGGTCGGGCCGCCTGGCGTGTGTCGGCACCACGGGCGGACGGTCGGGCCGCCGTGTCCCCGGGCGGTGTGTCGGCACCACGGGCGGACGGTCGGGCCGTGTGTCGGCACCACGGGCGGACGGTCGGGCCGCCTGGCGTGTGTCGGCGCCACGGGCGGACGTCCGAGTCGGTGTCGCCGTGGACGGCCATTTGCTGGTCCGATCACGCGTTATCGTGCGCTGGCTCTGTTTACGTTCCGGTATCGCTGGGCCGGTCGATAGCAGTGCCGGGTCCCGGGCATCGGAGTAGCATGGGTGGAACGTTGTCTGCTCCTGGGGGCGGCGGCCGTGACCAACGTCTGGAGCCGGGATGGATTTTCACGTTCAGCTCTAAATATTTGAGCAGAAAATGGTGTCACAGAGCAGACTCGGTGCTAAAACCAAGGCGAACCGGCGTATGGGTATTCTGGGTCATGCTGCTGGCAATGGAGTCGAATGCGTTCTTACTCAGGATGTATATTTATTTTAGGATAAATAAATATGTCGTCACTATTCCCGGCTCTGGCCTGAAGTGTGACAGTTGTACTACCGGTGTCTGTTCCGCGAGAGGTGCTGGCAACATCGCTGCGGCGACATCAGCTACTAGTTCGGGCTGGAGGCCCTTCAGACCTGGTTCGGGCTGGAGGCCCTTCAGACCTGGAGGGCCTCCAGCCAGAGGTCTGGAGTCAGCATCACCCGCCGGAGTGATCGGGCGGCGCGGAAGCCGGCAGGATTTCTCCTCTTCCTATCCGGCAGGATTTCTGTTTTTATCCGGGTTCGGCACGTCATGTGACCACCTCCGTGACAGTTCGGACGGATGCGTGACATTCGTCTTATCATGGGGCGGCCCTGGTCTGAATGTGAGGGGGGCTTCTTCGAAGCACGAGCGACCTCGTCCACACGCCGCGGAAGCCTGTGCGCAGGCCTGTACGAACGGCGGCTGGTGGATTGGCAGGGTGTGACACGAACGGCGGCTGGTGATCCTGTGATCTGCCGAATGGTGGGTTTTCCACACTGCGCCGGCGACAGAAGACCCGCTCCTGCCACGCCGTAAACCTGTCACACCACAGCCACCGGTCCCTGCCGCCTGTCCGGACCGCGGCTCACTGGTCACCCCCCCCCCCCTCGGCGGGGCGGCCGCAGTCGTTTACCGGACGGCCGGGCCGGCGCCGCATTACCAGGAGTGACCGGGGCGGGCACGGGCGGCCGAGGGGAGCCGAGCCGTGTTGATGACTCGCCTGACCCCTCTGTTAGTGGCATTAGTCGGCGCCGCTCGGACGTCGTTGTGACCGGCGTCGGGCCGTGGTGGGCCACGGAGGCGCGTCCCGGCCGGCTGACCTCCGGGCTAGTGAGGGTCGGCCGCGTCCCGGGAGTCATCGGTCATTGGCGGCGTGCGGCGGCGTTTGTGAGTGCGCCTTTGTCGTTCGGGTCCGACGGCGGGGGCGCGCTGCGAATGGCCGCGCTGGTCCGTCGGCCGGTCCGGCGCCGTCCCCTCGTCCCTGGGGAGGGGAGGGGAGGAAGGGTGCGGCGCTGACTGACCGGTGGCTGTTTTCGCGCCTCGGCCGGCGTGGGTGAACAGATTTGTGTCCAAATTCTTTTCTAATTGGGCGCCAGACGCCAATAAAATACTCGCAATTTTTATGGGGCAAGATGCCAGAACGCGAAATTGTGCACACATGTGTGAGCATGACTGAGCCTGCCAAATACAATTGCTCGCCTGAGAAGAACTCAAAGTACTAACAATGACAAAAGCGCAGGCCTTCATCTCTTCATCTAAAATGTCTTGGTCAAATGGGAAAGCAATTAATACTGACCGTGGAAGATTGAAGTAAATGCACAGAACCGTAGCTTGAACGTGGGTATTTGTCTCGTCGAGTGCGATTTCGCGCCTTCACTCGCGCATTTGGACACTGGCGGAAAGTGGCCATATGATCCACGCGCCCTTAACCACCAAGCCATCGACAGCAGCGCCACCACCTGGTTGGATGGGGAACCATCAGTCACGTGCCTCCCGATGCTAATTTAGCCCTCCGTTATGTTCTTAGCAGCCGGATTTGATTCGGTTCTTTCTCGTTAGTTTTCGTTGGTTTCTCGTCATCAAGGTTAGGAATCGTTCGGCACATCTGTAAACATTTGTGGACATGTAGACACAGGTGCACGTCTGCAGACATGTAGACACATGTGCACGTCTGCAGACATGTAGACACAGGTGCACGTCTGAAGACGTGTACACAGGTGCACGTCTGGAGACATGTAGACACAGGTGCACGTCTGGAGACGTGTAGACAGGTGCACGTCTGGAGACGTGTAGACACAGGTGCACGTCTGGAGACGTGTAGACACAGGTGCACGTCTGGAGACGTGTACACAGGTGCACGTCTGGAGACGTGTACACAGGTGCACGTCTGGAGACATGCAGATGCAGTGCACGTCTGGAGACATGTAGACACTGGTGTGCATTGATGAAGAGCGCATATCTACCAAAACAGTTTGTTGAACGCTGGCTTGCTCTAGTCTCCCCTGTACTGGCGACACAGGGTTTGAGTAGCCTCACGCGCTCACATTTGGCCCCCGGCTGGGAGGGTCAGTTGGTAGCTGGCCCGATAAGACCGGGGACCAGCTATCAGCGACCAGCGGCCGTGTCGGCGCATTGACGGCACGTTAAACTCTCGGCCAACATTCTGCCATTGAACTGGAATTCATGGATCGGGCGGTGGGGCCAGGGTTGACCCAATAAGCTCAGCTTAGCAATAGGACCCTGGTACATAAAGCCATCCCAGCAAGAACTCTGATTAAGTTTATAAAACAGGAAGTAAAAGGGATGCGCTTGAATCCGACTAGATTCCCGCTCAATAATAAGCTATTTTGATGATGGTTATCCAGCATATGAGGTTTGTATTCAGTGTTTACTCGAGCATCCAGGCCTGGAACCGTGGAGACCAAAGGTCAAGGTCAGCCTATCTATCCTGGAATGGTTACGCTACGAGGGAATAATCTAGAAGCAAAACCTTGCACAGCTTTCTTCCCTTGAAGTTGATCGAGCCGTCTCGTGCTTCACCCTGTACATATGTGTATGCAGGGGCGTATCCGGAAGCCTGGCTGGAGGGCCAGTTAAAAATAAGTTCTCCTTTAACGAAACATAACTCACCAGATTTGAACAGGTTGCGTTTGTATTTCGAGAAAATGTTATCTATTGCAGAATGCCTGCCAAAATCACTGGCACCGCTGGTTCCGCCCCTGGTACCACCCCTGGTTCCGCCCCTGGTACCACCCCTGGTTCCGCCCCTGTATATGGGAGCACTACTGCCCAGCTGCCTGTATTTACCCACTGACGGCCCCGCCTCGTGTTTCAGATTGTCGGCCGTGTTCAGACGAAGAGGCGCTTCTCAGCTACTGCACCAGCGACTTCGGTGAGTGCACTGCATTGGAACGCAGCATACTGCGTACAACTGCACACTACGGCAAACCTGCAGACCGTCGGCATTCTGCGTACAACTACACACTACGGCAAACCTACAGACCGTCGGCATTCTGCGTACAACTACACACTACGGCAAACCTACAGACCATCGTCATTCTGCGTACAACTACACACTACGGCAAACCTACAGACCATCGGCATTCTGCGTACAACTACACACTACGGCAAACCTACAGACCATCGGCATTCTGCGTACAACTGCACACTACGGCAAACCTACAGACCATCGACCTTCGTTGTGGGGGATTTCGGCGTAGTGCAATGCATTGCCAGGCTGGGGCTGTCCAATTCCCATCATGTAAACGCTACTCTGGTAACCGCACCTCCATTACGGCTCTGATCCGATTAAGCCGGTCGGCGTTATCGTGATTATGTATATTTATCCGATCGAACTGGTTTTGTTCCCAGGTTCAGTCGTGGAAGAAGATCCTTGTCGGTGTTTTTTTTATTCAGCGACGGCTTTTCCTCCTCAAATATTTGCTTTGCAGTCGAATAAGCCGCTGTCGTTCCGTTATTGGGCAGAAGCGGTCGCCCACGTCCAGCGACCGTCGGTAGGGCTCTTGGCCAGGGAAGGAGTACCGTTCGCCGAGTCATTCTACGTCATGCCCTGCTAACCGACCACAAAATGGCGGCTCTTTTTCATTGCTTATGGTGTGATGTTGGTACACGCGAAGCAATCGTATGTGGGTTGCGATGTATTCGCCAGACTCCTGGCTGATCGAATAGACGAGTTTCACGGCTGAATAACCTATTGAAAGAAAGCGTTGTTGGTTATCATATTCATGGTCGCTAAATGACTGTAATCGGCTGACCCTTAAACCCAAATCAATAAATGATCATATTCGATCGACCCGACATAACCTACTGTGGCCGGGGGATACCCCGTGGACACCAGTATTACTGCATCGATGTACTTTGTTTAATATATAGACAGACAGAGCCGCGTAACATTCACTAACGGCTTTCACATGTTATATTCCTGGTGATATAATCCTCGATTTTGCTCAGGGTGTCTGTAATAATTAATTAATAAAGATGCAATAACTACCATAAAATGGAACCAGCATTCAGACAATGCAGCGATGATCCACGAATGAGGTCACCGTCATTGGATCGCGCTCCGAGTATTTGCCACCAGTCGATTTGTTACTGGCGCGGCCTCGATGACTACATACTTTGGCGACAGTCTGGGCCTCTCCCCGCTTGTCACGAGCGCATGCATACCCCACAGTTGACGTGTGTGTGGGGGGAGGGGTTCTGGACGGTAATCACAGATGCGGCGGCGCCAGTCTGCAGAGTCTCGCTGGGGAGGGGCGGCACTTCTGCAAGGCTCCTTTTATAGGCATGACGCCATGTGTCGTTGGCCTCGATTTGTCGAGCTCTGTTGATTCCCGGCTGGCGCCGAGAAGCACATCGTGCGCCTCCACTGTCGTAGCTTTGGAGTTGATTGGGTTTCGTGGTCGGGTGTACGAGCTTTTGGGTGATGAAAGATAAGTAGTTAGCTGGATTGGTAGCGTCCTACTCAGACATGCTCGTGGGAGCCGATAATATTTTGGCGTATCGCATCGTTCTTTGTTAACCCACGCCGTCTTTCCGGTCAGATCCTCACACCCCGTCTTCAGAGGGGGGGGGGGGGCGGTTAGTAACCCCCACTGAAATCCAAACTAAGCATCGGACGAAAACGAAAGAGGTGTCATCGGAAAGCACTCGACGAGTAGGGTCCAGGTCCATCCCCAAAAGTGACGTCACCAGAGGGCTAGATTTTCACGACTTTTCTCCACTTACATTATGTTTTTGGCTCTGGGGAGTTCATTTTGGGGATATATGAAAAATCAAAATTTATTTGGAATGAGAAAAGAACAGCAAAATCGGCCAGGGCTTTTTTGTCCCCCATTTTTTGGGGGAAATTTCAAAAATTTAGTTCAAGTTTTCTTTAATTTTCCTTTTCCAATTGATAGAGCAGACCGAGAAAAGTTGGAAGTCAACTTGCCCCAATAAAAAATGCTTACTTTAGCCAGGATCCTCTATTTGAACTGCAATTTGGCAAATACGCAAAATGTATATGTAGTCAAAAAACTAAACAAACAAAAACAACAAACCACTCGTACGCTTTGTTGAATCCCTAAAGATGAGCAAGCGCTGAAAGTTTCATTAAAATATCTGTATTCGTTAAAGCGTGACGACTGGTTGAACGTTTTTTGGAGGTGACCTCACTTGACCTTTACTAACTCGTTAACTCTAAATGACCTGACTTTGACTTTTGACAACATTTTGAAACAGCATGCCAAATTGATGTGGGAAAAGGTATGCAAAATTTGGGCGCGCTGCCGCGCGCCGTCCGTCCACTATCCACGAAAAACCTGAGGGGGGCAGTTGATGACCCCACCGGGACGGAACGGGCTAATGAAAACCGAATGGCAGGCGGTGAAGACTACTATGTAGATCCAGCTGGAATGCTCAGACAGAATTGTAAGGACCGAATGCTGGGTACCTTCAGCACGTGGATTTTCTTCAATCATCTGGAACGATGGGAAAACAATACCTACAACAATACATTATTTGTCACTTTGTCTTTCCATAATTTGCACTTTGGTCCTTGTTGGTTAGTTGAACGTGAGGGAAAGCTAGAGGATATTACCATGTACGTGCTTATTCTTAGCCGCAATTAATGCGTGTGGTTTGTTTTTTACAACACGTGCATTAAGCACAATATTATCGATGGTTGTTGGACACTTACTCTACCCATCGCTACCTCCTGTGTGGGGAGGAGAGGTAATAACGTATTCACCCAGGTAATAACCTGGGTGGACCCACCAACAGTGACGTACTAGTATAAAGGTTATGGGCGCGAATGATCAATTCTGGTCGAAGCACCCTAAAGCCCAAATAACTAACTTGACTTTTTGGTTGTTGGTGTTGCTTTTGTGAACCACCTGGAGCTTCGGAGAGACCTCACAATTTCAGAGTTCTTGTTCGTTCCTGGTACTGTGAGGGTGTGAGGGAGGTGTACATATTTTTCCTTAAACATGCTCCCAGAAGTATTTTTCCTCAAAGCATGCTCCCAGATTGGCTACCGAACCTTGGCTTTTGATCGGTGTTTTTCTTTTCGACCAGTTGTAGTTTTCTTGATCTACGAATGTGCTTTACATCTGTAGCCAATTTTTGTTGGGGGCCCGGGACACGTTTGAGAATACGGCTCTAAAAAGTTTGTGTGCACCGACAATAATTTTGAGGTATCAGCGTATCAGGTTCCCTTCCTGTCCGATACCTTGGACAGTCAGTCTCAGAGTGAGCGAACTAGTTCTGACGTGGCCCTTGTAGTTTTGAAGACCACCCACCTGGCCTTTGTAGTACTGAATACCACCTTCGGAAACAGAAGGAAAAAATATTGAGTGTTTATCTTTATCATTCGCAAGTATTTATACGCACCAAGAATTTCCCGTTACATGAACATTTACAATCATGCGTGTCAACTCTGTACAGGTAGACTGTAGTCACGTACATTTTAGGCCATTGTTCGAGACTGGCCGGTTCGTTCCTATAATACTTATCCACGTCAACTGCCGCTGCCCCGTTCAGCGGCTGAAATGATAGTGCTGATGGTGTCGTGATCCCGCGTGGACAAAAAAAACTGGTATGACCGCATCGACATCGACGATAGCACCTTCTAACGGCGCAAGTGCACTTCTTGTCGCGGCCATGATGATTTGAACGTCACCATTTCAACCCGGAAAACGCCGTCGGACGCGCGCTGCTTTTACTGGGCGTCCTCAGTTTGGCGGAAACTGGTGCCAAATCGGCCGGCACGCCTCTGTATAGGGTATTGTCGTGACGAACACGGCAGTGCTGAGCCGAGCACTTATCACACTGTCGAGCGGCGTGGAGTCCGAGTCGCGGCGCCAGGCCACCTGGACCGCGGGTCGCAGGAGCCCAGTCGGTGCGGCTCTCGACACGTGATCACGAGATCGAGGGTCCGAGGCTCGCCGCCGGCGCAACTACCGACTCCACCAGCGACCAATCTGGCTGGTGGCACTATACGGCCCAGCAGTCAAGTGCGTCGTAAAAGCCCAGGGTTCATCCTCTTCTAGGGACTGGCGCGTCGTAAACTGAATAACACCAATGAACCTTCTAGACTAGTCAAAAACAACATATGTTAACAGACTGGTCTGGTAGCGCGCTGGGCGGCGGATTAGGGTCAGTTGTCGATGAGGGTGGGGGAGGGTCAGCCGACTCACCTGTGAGAATATGGGCTCAAGCTGTTTTCTTCACCCCCTTCATTCGTAGAGCTCGGCGATATGCTTCCTAAGGCGTCCATCATATCTCGTTACGGTGTCTTCGCAGTGGACCTTAGTCCAAGCATAAGATATGCTGGCTCTTACGGTTTCGACCCCTGTCCATGACTAGTCCCTTATACTCATCCGAGTTGCAACTGAGTTGGTGGTTGACGTGCAATCGAATGCTACCCGAAACCGGAAGTTACACGGAGAGGGAGATAGGAGGGAGAGAGAAAGAGAGAGAGAGAGAGAGAGCCTGGAGCGGTTATGAGTCTAGGGATACCCGCGTGCTTGATTGCTTGCTTGCTGGAAATCCGAGGTAATGAAAATAGGTATGTCTCGTCTGGCATCTCGAAATACAGCCACAGGAAACAATAATTTTCTGAACGGTTTGATGATGCGAATTCAACCAGCGAGAAATCTGGAGGGCAGGTACGCGGGGGCCTTTGACAAAATCACCTAGCACCCGCTCATTTCCGCGGATATGAATCGTTGCACGCAACGGACCGATGTTGTGCTTCAGTGTATTGGCGCTGTGCTTCAGCTCGATGTATGCGTTCGCGTCCTGAGCTGGACGCGCTGACTGACGTTACCCGTCCTTCGGCAGTGGCGCGCGGCAAAATCATCGACGTCGAGCACCACGACCGGCTGGACCGGAGCGCCCTCACCGTGCGGGCGGCGCGCGTCATCCGCCAGACCAACGACATCTTCCGGGCGCGCGGCAAACTGACGTTTGGCGCCACGGCCGTCGCCGACCTGAGCAACCACGTGAGCGACCGGTACCGGCCTGCGCTGCTGTCGGCCGACGCGCCCGACTCGGACGCGGACGGGGAGGCCGTGGCCGAGGGTCACGTGTTCGTGCCGCGTCACTGCGGCGCGCACGTCGGCCGCGGCGAGTACCTGCTGATGGGCAGGCACCGGCTGGGCGTGCCCATGGTCACCTGCTCGCTGGCGGCCGGCGAGTGGCGCCGCATCAAGGCGGCCGCCGAGAGCTCGGCCACCAACGAGTGCGTGCTCGAGACGTAGTCGCCGCCGCCGGCTGCTGCTGCGGTGTGTGCGCAGCGGCGGCCGACGGGACTGCGAGTGCAGAGACACGAGAGAGACGCCCCGACGGTGGCTGGTGAGCTCGGCAGGCGTCCACGTGGCGGCGGCGTGCACGGGAGCTGTGCGCGCGCCCTGGCGGGGCACAGTGGAACTCGGCGAGTGTGGAGTGGCGACGACACGAGCTCCCGGCACGGCCGGGCCCGGTGGCACGCCTGTCGGTGACTGAAGACTCGTGACGGGCCTGCCGTCGGGGCCCCGAGCTGTGAACCGCGCGGTGATCCAGATTCGCTTCTAGAGCGTGATTATGCTTTCTTATCGACGCCGATATTGCGCATTCTTTGCAGCCGAGTGCAAAGTGTAACCTGTGATATGCATGTACATAGTGCAATTGATACGATAATAGCGTTTAGTGAATTGTCTTTATGATACTTTGTACCGCTGAATGCATTGATTGCCTCTTCGTTTGCCTTCGGAAGTCTCGAACTTGTCTCATTGAGCTGTCTACGGAAGCCATAGCTGATATTTTATTTGGTGTTGCCTGATATTTTAACGGCAGTACAGAGCGAACGTTTCATGTTTCCTTTTCGACCCTCTTCATCATACGTTTTATTTGTGACCGATTGTTTCCAGCTGGATTTAGCCGATGACTCGGCGTTTTCCACGCGTCTGTGCCCCCGCTAAGGTTGCGATGCACGTCTCGCTGGTCCCAATAGCTGCCCATCCGAAGTCGCATGCGATCGCCTTCCAATGCCGCGCGCTGTCAACTGAGGGCTCGTCGACGTGTCGCACAGTTGCCACATTCAAGTACAGAACACACTTAAGTACAGAACTCGGTGCGGTGCCAATCGGCGCTCCCGTTCCCGGGGAGTAATCGTTCAGTTCGCTCGCTCCGATCGTGCAGTGGTGTCCCAGAGCTTTCGACCAAGACGCGCCGCTGCCTTGGTCACGCGGTGTTTTAGTGTGGCGGCCGCTCGACAGGTGGCACGTCCGTCGCTGGATGGAGTAACAGGGTACGCCGCGCGTGGCCGCGGTTGTGCTGCGCCGCTCGCTCGTGTGAGCTGAGACACGGGGCGCGAACGTGTCGCGCCCTCCTGCTCGCTGCCGTGTTAACCATTCTCGTCTAGGGTAGTCTCCGAGCCGCGACACTGCGGACGCGTGAATTCCATGTGCCAATAATGGGGTGGGTGGGGGTGGGGGTGAAAGTGGAGCTCGTCGCCACTGTTGTAGCATCCAGTGCCATGTGTAAATAGCGCGGACGATCATCGCATGACATTCTGTCGGACGGCCGCCGATCTGTGTGGGCTTCCCTGCAGCTGGTGTCTCAGCTGGAAGTGTCGGTGTCGGCAGACGTGGCCGGCTGCCTGTGCTGCCGATGGGCGCCTCCGTGTCGCCGGGTCAGACGGCGACGGTGTGCAGCGACTGAGAGGTGTGCGAGTTGTAAGCCACCGGCGGGCTGCGCCGCCGGCCGTCGGCCGGAAGGTTGCCAGCCGTTGGTCTGTGATCTCCCGAGTGGCCCGTGTGCGGTGGCGCGAACACGTTATTTCGCCAGGCTTGTACAGAGAATATACCTGCACGTATGGAGGGAGGCTGTGGATGGATGGATTCCGACGGACGGACGGTCGCGGCGGCTGGTTTTGCGACGCGTCGGGTCGTCAGTGCCATGCAGGCCGATTGCTCAGGCAGAACGGTGACGGGAACGCCGCCCCCGCCCCTCGCCGTCTGCAGGCACGGGATGACGCGACACTCAAGAATCCACGTGCCTTGCAGCGACATGGAAAAACCGTCCGGCGGACCGAATTCCGGCAGCCACGCGCTGATGTGGTCAGCGCCGTTATAGTCGCCATCCCGCCAGGGCGGTGGGATGGCGCTCCAGTGCGCCAGGCCGGTGGGGATGGCGCTCCAGTGCGCCAGGTCGGTGGGGATGGCGCTCCAGTGCGCCAGGCCGGTGGAGATGGCGCTCCAGTGCGCCAGGTCGGTGGGGATGGCACTCCAGTACGCCAGGCCGGTGGGGATGGCGCCCAGTGCGCCAGCCGGTTGGGATGAGCGCTCCGAAGTGCGGTCCGGGGATGGGGCTACCTAGCGCGCCAGTCGGGGGATGGCGCTCCAGTGCGCCAAGCCGGTTGGGATGGCGCTCCAATGTGCCCGTCCACGCACACACAGTCACCTACCTTGTTAGAGCGGCTCGTAGACCAATGTTTGTATGAGCCCCCGAAATACTTCCGGATATCGACTACCTACGGTGCAGCCCCACACATCTTACCGGCCGATATACGCCATCGTCTGGGTACCCGCTAATAAATGACCGGCGCGTTGTTTAATAAAGGAAGACGAATTAAAATCGACCGAAAATTTTTCGGTTAAGGGGTCGATAAAATCCAAACGTGTCACCGCCAGAACACAAATATTGGCGCTAATGCTCTTCCCGTATATTGGCAAAAGGGAAGTGTTCTTCGCAAAACTAGCGACTTGTTTCGTGTACATTGTCATGCTATTTTGTTTAAAAGTCATGTCAAGTCACCGAGGTCAAGTCAGGTCAAGTTCATGATAAGTTAACACACGCCCTGGAGGGGGGATGGCGAAATCCGCCAACCCCTCCGATGTTTCGTATATAACTCCATATTGTACCGGCCGATATACGCCAATTTTTTTGCGTACCGGCTTAGAAATGACCGGCGCAATGCTTAAAGGAAGAAAAATGAAAATCGGCTGAACATTTGTCAAGTTAGGGGCCGTTAAAGTTAAAACAATTCGCAGCGCCGATTTTTGTGGTCTGGCGCTGCGAATTGTCTGGTTTTCAGATTCACCGTTGTTCAGTCATGTTCTGGGGACGAAAAATTCCACCAAAATGAACAAGTTTCACTCCTTATCACTGCCTTTGAACATCCAGTTTCGTGTCGCATGTGCTGGTCCCCATTTTACAATCACCACAGAGCAATGCTGTATGTACGTTAGACGTTGCCCACTTGTACCAGGCAAAAATTAAATATTGGTCTATGGTTTTATTGTAGTAAATAGAGCTAGTTAGTTATTAGGGCTTTAGGGCGCATCAACTACATTGGTCATGTAGCACCCAGCAGTAAATAGACACCCAATAACCTTTACAATGCTTTCCTGTTTTACGTGGAGACATTTTGATGCAATGACAACCAGGTCGGATAAAGGGTATGGCACTGAGTACATGCGCCACCCACATGCATGGGTGCAACCATTGGGGGGGGGGGGGTGACATGTCTGGCCAAATTTATGGCCAGGTAATGAATGGCCAGTGACATATCGCCAGGCTTTATACGTCCTAGGTTGCATTCCCCTGTTCATGTATTGATATATCTTGAACAAATGCGACTCTGAGTGTTCTTGGGTATCTTCAAGACCACTGAGGGAAGTCATGGGCAGCCTTAAGCACCACGTGCGTCAAGCTAACGTCGTATTCGTCTTCGTATCCAGCGACGAGTTCGCCAGAGGTATATTTGTATTGGCATCGGTATTCAGCGATGGGTTTATGATCGTTCGAATCAATGAACTACACCTGAGGTCTCGCATTACCACTAACGGTTAAGGTTCAACGTAAGCCAGCTCCTTCGGTCGCTTCCAATTTTTTTCGTTTTCACCCAAACCCGCTTAGATTTGGTATCAAGTAATAACCTATGGTGAACCATACTGCAACATTTCAAGACGGGACATGTCAAGGCCAAACTTCTAGGCCAAAGGTTACCTTCATTTATTAGATGGCGATATTGGAGCGATATCGACCGAACGCGAGGTTCGGATGCTATCGCTTCAATTTCCATCAAATGAGCGTCATTCGACGGGTCTTGCTATGCAGCATCAGAAAGCTAAGCAGCCGAATTATTTGTTAATGACAAAGGCCAATCGAATACTTCGATCGCCGGTTTTGTCCGTTTTCTATCAACCTTATCCAAATTTGGTATCAAGCAATATAACCTGTGGTGAACACTCGAGTAACATTTCACATGTCAAGGTCAAAGTTTTGATTAACCCGTCCCGTCTCGGGGGTTCTTCAACCGCACCCCTTAGATTTTTCGCGGATATCGGACGAACGGCGCGCGGCAGCGCGCCCAACTTTGGCATACCTTTTCCACATCAATTTGAAATGCTGATTAAAAAAAATAGGTGTCATCTAGGGTCAACGAGTTAGTCAAGGTCAAGTGAGGTCACCTTCAAAAAAGTTAAACCAGTCGTCACGCTTTAACGGATAAAGATATTTTAATGAAACTTTCAGCGTTTGCTTATCTTTACGGATGCAACAAAACCTACTAGTTGAATTTTTGTCTTATTTCGTTTTTGACTACAGATAAATATTGCGTATTTGCCAAATTGCAGTTCAAATAGAGGATTCTTGCTAAAGTAAACATTTTTTATTAGGGCAAGTTGACTTCCAACAACGTCTCTCGGTCTGTTTTACCCATTGGAAGAGTAAAATTAAGAAAACTTGAAAACGCAAAATTTTTAAATTTCAGAAAAAAAATATTTTATTTTTATTTTTAGGAGGATAAAAAATGATAACACTGGTCGATTTCGCTGTCCTTTTCTCATTCCAATTTTTTTCCTTCACAACCCCGAAAATGAAGTCCCCAGAGTCAAAAACGTAATGTAAGTTGAGAAAAGTCGTGAAAATCTATCCCCCCCTGGTGACGTCACTTTTGGGGGAAATTGTTTTGGAGGGTGCACCCGGACCCTACTCGTCGAGCGCTTTCCGATGACACCTCTTTCGATTTCGTGCGATGCTTAGTTTGGATTTTAGAGGTCTTCAACCGCCACCCCCCCCCCCCCCCCCCGAGACGGGGTGTGAGGATTTCACCGAAAAGAAAAGGTTTAAGTTTTTCGATGTTATCGCGTTGTGTCGCTTTGGCTTCATTTGCAGAAAATGGATGCCATTCATCTTGTGTCATTCGTGTTGTTTGTTGTACAGTTCAGAAAGTTGATAATTCGAAATAATCTGGACGGGTCAAAACTCAAGCTGATTTCTTCAGTCGCCTCGCATTTTTTCTTGTGACTTTCGCCCAAGCCTACCCAGCTCCATTTCAAACCGGGACAAGTTAAAGTCAAAGGTTTGATTAAGTTCTTCGATGACATCGTGTTTCGTCGCTATGGCTTCAATTTGCAGAAAATGGATGTCATTTGTGACAACGAATGGACAATCGTAACAATGTATGTCAAGTGACAGCCCATGGTGAACCCTCGAGTAACAATTTTAAACCTGAATATGTCAAGGTCAAACCTCATGGTCAAAGGCTAGTTTGGATTTCGAAGCCCTCGCGATTCGTCGCTATTTGTTCAGTTTGCATCAAATGGGTGTCATTCGACGTGAATTGTGTCGTATTATAATGCTCCCCAATATAACTAATTTCTAAGGCCAAAGGCCAAACTGATTTCTTCGGTCGCCACGCATTTTTCTTCGCCCTTACCTACCCACATCTTGTATCAAGCAATAGCCCGTGGTGCACCTCGAATAACATTTCAAACCGGAACATATAAATGGTACTCTAGCAAATTGTTCAGAAATCACATTAATTTTCAAAGTAAAAGGTCGAACTCATTTCTTCGATCGTCCCGCGTTTCATTGTTTTCTCCCAAAGCTACCCATGCTTGGCATCAAGAGAATGCCCGTGGGCAGCCCTCGAGTAGCATTTCAGCCCGGGACATGTCAGATCATACATCAAGGTCAAAGGTTCGTTTAATTTTCAGAGTCCTGGCGTTTCGTGGCTACGGCTTCAATTTGCATTATGTGGGTGTCATTCGACGTGGCTTGCCGTACGGTATCATAACCCGCGCCGTCTCGAGGGGGTTCATTGACGACCCACCCATAAGGTTTTCCGCGTGTAGTGAAAGAACGGCGCGCGGCAGCGCGCCGAAATTCGGCATACCTTTTCCCACATCAATTTGGGATGTCGTGCTAAAATGTTGAAGTCCGGTCATCTAGGGGTCAACTAGTTAGTTAAGGTCAAGTGAGGTTACCCCAAAAGTTCAACCAGTCGTCACGCTTGAACGGATAAAGATATTTTAGTGAAACTTTCAGCGATTGCTTACCTTTAGGGATGCAACAAAACGTACTAGAGGAATTTTTCATGTGCTCCGTTTTTGATTACTTACTAATGTTGCACACTTGCCTAGCATAGTTCAAATTGAATATCCTGGCTGAAGTAAGCATTTTATTTTTATTACAGCAAGTTGACTTCGTCCGCTCTACCCAATAAAGAAAATTACAGAAAACTCGAGTACTCAAAATTTTTATAAAATTGACTATTACGTGGTCAAACATTTTATGACCCTGGTCTATATCGCTTTCCTTTTGAGTCCGAACATTTTTTTTCAAACCTCCCTCAAAATGAACTTCCAAGAGCCATAAACATAATGCAAGTCGAGAAACTCTAGGACCCCTAGTGACGTCACTTTGGGGGCGGGGGAAATTTTTGGGGGTGGCGTTTGACCCTACTAGTCGAGCGCTTTCCGATGACACATATTTCGTTTTCGTGCGATACTTAGTTTCGAGATTAGATGGGGGTCTCTATCAACCCCCTCCCTGGAGAGTGGGTATGAGGATCTGATTTCTGGGTATGAGGATCTGATATCGGGTTAATGTTGAAATATCCAAATAATTTCGGCGCCGGAAGTCCGGCGTGTGTACAATGATTGAGTGTAATAGGAATAGGAGGGTCAAATATATTTTTGTTTGCAGCCGTTTTGATAGCAAGTACTCGTATAATATATGACTAGGGTCTACCAAAGAAGTCCGTCATAACCTGATCGGACGGTGCTCTCATCGCTGGTCTTTTATTTACACTGCCACATTCATATTCCCGACATATAAAATATAGAACTTTTTTCTTCAAATTGCCACTTTCCTCTTAATGGTTCAATGGAAGTTGTTAATTTTTCAAGAGAAGCCACACGTGAATGCGCACAATTTTTCAACTAGCAGGAGTTCATAGCCGTGGGATGGAAATGTTGTAATCAAGAGTAGATCCAGGAATTGTCACGGAGGAACTTGTCTGGAGGGGCGTCATTTCTTTTGAGCGGCGCCACTGCGAAAGCACCTGGAGGGATGCCTCTGGATGCAAAATTCGAGGGGGCGAGATGCACTCGGACCTTCCTGAAAAAAAAATCCTGAAAAAGTCGGCCTTTTTATTTAGGGGCGCCTCCGGCTGAAAAAATTCGAGCGGATACACTGGAACCTTTTCAAAGGGACGTCTTTTCTGGCCTGGGGGACGCCACCTTCCACGTGGGGTGCATGCCCTCGGTGCCACGCCCTTTATCCACCCTGATTGTCATTGCACCGAAATATGCGCTAGTAAAATAAGAAAACATGGGAAAGATAATTGTAGGTCCATATTTTCTACCGTGAAACCATCGTCCAATATTTTATGTTTTTCCTGCTACAAGAGGGCAACGTTTAACATACAGCATTGCTCTATGGTGATCTTGAAATCTGGTTCAGCTCATATGAACTAAAGCTAGATGTTCATATGCAGTGCTAAGTAGTAAAACTTGCTAATTTTGATATACTTAAATTTCTTCTTTCTTTCACAATAGTAACTCTGAAAGATTGTAGTAGTTTGAAATTGAATTCCAGTGGCTGAAAATGACATTGAAAAAGTGTCTGAATTACAAGGATTTTTGGAGGGGCGGGGGAGGGAGGCCCCTCTATACTGTTCAAACTTACCGCGCCCCTGATTTGTCACCCCAATTTCGAATCCGTCGTTACACCCATGCCCACATGGAAAGTAGCGTCCTTCCGGCCGGGAAATGGCGACCCTTTGAAAAGGTTCCATTGCACCCGCCCGAATTTCTCAAACACAGGCGCCCATATGAAAGAAAGGGGCACCCCTTGGAAAGAAAGACGCCCCTTCGGGAAGGACCGAGTGCAACCCGCCCCCTGGAATCTTTCAGCCAGAGGCGCCCCTCCAAGTGCTTTCGCAGTTGCGTCGCCCCAAAGAAATGGCGTCCCTCGAGACAAGTATGGGTGTGACCACGGATTCGAAATGGAGGAGGGGGACAAACCCGGGACGCAGAAAGTGTGAACAGGATAGAGGGACCTAGTCCCGCCTTCCCTCCCCTTCCCTCTCCAGAAAAAAAAATCCTCGGATTTCAACCACTTCTCTTCCAATGCCATTTTCAGACACTTCAATTCAATGTTATTTGTGTTTCAATTTTTTTTCTCGATTTACCATTGTGAAAAATTATATTTCGGGGACTAAATGTTCCACGAAAATTAGCAAGTTTCACTACTTATCGCTACCTATGGACAACTAATTTTACGATGTACGTGATGGACCCGACTTCACGATCACCATAGATCAATGCTGCAAGTAAGTTAAACGTTGCCCTCTTGTAGCAGCAAAAACATAAAATATTGCACGATGGTTTTATGGTAGCAAATGTGAACGTGCAATTTCCTTTCCCATGCTTCCCATACTTTCCTGTTTTTCAATTAAAGCTTGTTCCTTTGCTTTATCTCTAATGCTCTATGTCCATATACATTTGACACAATAGCTGTCTACTTCACTTAACTGACTGATCTGCACGCTTTCACAAATGTATGTGCCTGCATGGGTGTAACCACGGATTCGAAATTGGGGGGGGGGGAGTAAACCCGGGACGCGGCAAGTTTGAACAGGATAGAGGGACCTAGCCCTGCCTTCCCTATCCTCCCCCGAAAACAAATCTTTAGATTACAGCCGCTTCTTTTTCAATGCCACGTTCATACACGGCATTGAAAGTATGACGGACTAAATGTTCCACGAAAATTAGCCGGTTTCACTACTTATCGCTACCTGTGAACGTGTAGTTTTATGTCGTACGTGCTGGATCGGATTTTACGATCACCATAAAGCAATGATGTAAGTATGTTAAACGTTGCCGTCTTGTAGGAGGAAAAACATAAAATATCGGAAAATGGTTTTATGGTAGCAAATATGAACATGCAATTTCCTTTCCCATGTTTCCCTGCTTTACAGGAAGACATTTCGATGCAATGACCACCAGGGAGGATAAAGGGTCTGGAACTGAGGGAATGCGCCCCCACGTGGAACGTGGCGTCCCTCAGGTCGGGTGTATGCGTCCCTCTGAAAAGGTTCCAATGTACCCGCTCGAATTTTCCAGCCTGAGGCGCCTCTATGAAATAAAAAGGCACCCTCTTGGAAGGAAAGGCACCCGTTAGGGAAGGGACGAGACAATCCGCCCCTCGAATTTTGCAGCCAGAGGCGCCCCTTCAGGTGCTTTCACAGTGGCGCCGTTCCAAAGAAATGGCGCCCCTCCAGGCAGGTGCCCACATGACAATGCCTGGATCTACCCCTAATTACACGATTGCTCTCTCGCGGTTATGAACTCTGACCAGGTATAAAATTGTACGCATTCAAGTATGGCTTCTCTTGCAAATTTGCCAACTTCCGTTGAAACATTAAGAGGAAAGCGGACAAACTGAAAAAGTTATATATTTGATATGTCTGAAACAGCAATGTGGCAGCGTAAATAAAAACAGCGATGAGAGCACTGTCCGTACGGCAAGCCACGTCGAATGACATCCACATAGTGCAAATTGAAGCCATAGCTACGAAACGCGAATACATCGAAGAACTCGGTCAAACCTTTGACCTTGATCTGTCCCGGTTTGAAATGTTAGTCGAGTGTTCACCACTGATTATTGTTTGAAACCAGATTTGGATAGGTTTGAGAGAAAACGGAAAAATAGGCGATCGAAGGATCAGCTTGGCATTTGTCCTTAGAAAAAAATCGATTGCTTAACTTTCTGATACTGCATAGTCGAATGACGCTCATTTGATGGAAATTGAGGCGATTGCAACCGAATCTCGCGTTCGGTCGATATCGCTTGGATATCGCCATATAATAAATCAAGCTAACCTTTGACCTAGAAGTTTAACCTTGGCATGCACCGATTTGAAATGTTGCACGATGATTCACCACAGGCTATTTCTCGATACCAGATTTGGGCAGGTTTGGGTGAAAAAAGGGAGACGACCGAAGAAACAGGTTTGCGGTGAACCTTCACCGTTAAAGTGGTTATGTGAGACCTGTGTAGTTCCTTCCAGCATGTTCAGTACAGGCAGAAGCATTTGTGGTAATTGATTCGAGCGATCACAAACTGGTCGCTGAATGCCGATGCCAATACAAATACACCTATGGCGAACTCGTCGCTGAATACGAAGACGAATACGACGTTAGCTTGACGTACGTGGTGCTTAAGGCTACCCATGACTTCCCTCAGTAGTCTTGAAGATACCCAAGAACGCTCAGAGTCGCATTTGTTCAAGATATATCGATATATGAACAGGAGAATGCAACCCAGGACGTATAAAGCCTAGCGATAATGCAGATGTGTTGCCTAGCAGAGCACAATTTTTCATTCAAACTAAAATAGAAGATGGTCAAGGTTTATGTTATTCAAGAATGTCCTGCAAGCAGAAATTTCTTTTCTTTCAGCAGATTTTTCCTGATTTACTATTCGGAGATTTTGTGACGACAGATAGCCTTTGAAGCTCGTTTATTGGCTGCATGGAATTTTAGTATTCTTGGTGTTTCTCTTGCATATATACTTTGACTCTATAAATGACTAAGTATAATTTTGCAGCGATGATACTCAGGTAGCGAGGCTTGGGGAACACAGCAAAAATGTGGGGGGGGGGAAATCGCTACTTTTCAGAAATTGGGGGGGGGGACATGTCCCCCAACCTCCCAAATGGGTACACCCATGATGTAGTGGCAGTTACCGGCAGGCGCCATACCCCCGGCGCCGATCTGTGTTACAGCTTACGTCAGCTCTACCGCCAGTCGCCGCTTGTTCTGCCCTGCCCTTTCCGGTTAGTACATAGCTACCGGCATAGGCGTAGGAACGTCTCAAAAAGTGGGAGGCCAGGGTCAACAACAGGGGCGCACCCAGGAATTTCGCGAAGTACTACGGTTGAGCATTTGCATAGAAAACCCGATAAGTTGAATAGTTAACACACTGCATTCACCGCTAAGGGGTGGGGAGAGGCCCCATGGGCGCGCCTATGCTTAACAGTAACTTGTGGGCATGAAAAAGATCGATCATCGCAGTAAAAGTACTTTCAAATTCGCACTTCTTGCTGGACTTGGAACATTTTTCACGACTGATGGATTCTTTTGTAATAGTAGGTTCATTTGAGTGAAGCGGGCGAGTGAAATTATTAAGTTTTACGGTTCACAACAAAATTTCTTCAACTTCCGCTATATGGTGAGTGTGTTTTGGGGAGGGGAGGGTGACAGGCTTATTGCAGCTTCCCTCATAGTTATGTGGTATGCCCTAAATTCCATGAGTCACTGTCTTTCCATGTACAATAAGCCTTTAAGATGTCCCCCGTCGTAAACGTTCACCGATGTTGGCGAAGAGAAAGAATAAGGAATCATCACTGATGCTGGAGAAGAGGATGAGAAACAGGAAAGACGGGTAATCGCTGGTTGAAAATTCTTTGATCCGGTGTGTGGCAGACCAATATTGTCAGTTTGAGGACTGGGGCAAAGAAAACGCAGTAAATAGAAATGCATGGTATGATGTTCATTCTCATGGGCTAACTCCAACAGGTGGTCAGCGAAGTGATCAGTCACCTCAATCATCTCTCTCTCTATCCCATTGTGCACCTTAGAATATCCGCCACTTGAAACGGAATGCTTCAACTACATCATGTGGCACCCGGCTGAAACGGAATGGAATCGCTTATTTTGGGGACAAACAATTCAGTGCAAAATAGCTGACAGGTGCCAACACACGACACCTCATAAAGTCATAACGTGTCCAGACATAAGAGCCATAAGGGCCCACCTTAAATGCAATTCGAGGATTAGTTCTCTTATTCCCACGTCTTCTGGTGGGTAAGAAGTCCGGATAACCGCTGAGCTTTGATGCACCTCGTCACTTTGGTTAGATATGTTCCAAGATTGGCTCCGAGCTAAGGCTTTAGTTAAGTGTTCTTGTTTGGACTCTTCCGTTTTTCTTTGTGGATGTGATTTAGGGCTCCATCCACCTTGCTGGGGGCCCGGTACATTTTGTGACCCATGCACTTTTGTAAGCTTTATTGTTTTCTGTTTTTTTGTGCACAGACAATATTTTTTAGGTATCGTCGCGATTTCGCCAACCCGAAGTGTGTATTTAGTGCCGTTTTTTCTTTTTCTAGAACCATACCAATTTTTGAGGCCCCATGCGGTCTGAAAGCCTCGATGTGCATTGAGGGACCCGTTGTGATTTGGTTTCTTTTTAACTGCCGGTGTGGTTATTTAGAGCTGCAACGCATATTTTAAGACCCTGCTGCTTTTTGCCAGACTCGGTACGCTTTGGAGGGCCCAGGGAATTTTCGTTCTCCAGTTGTGCTCTTAGGGTCCCGCCTGTGTATAGTTAGGTTCCTCGCTCAACTGTGTGGGACTCCAGCACGATATTGTGTGATCCGGTATAATTTATCGGGGTCCCGTCGTTACTTTTCGGGCCCAGGCGCGTGGTTCCGGGTGGATCCGACACCAGTTATCTGTGCTCGGCGCAATTTTTGGATGACTTCCGAATCATGTAAAGTCCAAACCACAACCTGACTTTTCGGGCCCACGGTTACATTTATATGTCCCGCTGCGATTTTTTTTTCGAGCTCTGGTACGTTTTTCTGTGCCGTATGCTATTTGCTAAGGCATCTGGTGACACGTTTGGGCTAAAGAGCGATGTTCCTGGCTCGGACATTTATTTTTAGAAACTTCTCTATTTTAGAGAGCTCCGACTCGATTCCTTTCGGGTTCCCAAGCGTTTTTCTTGGGGGCCACGCTGTGCTTATTTGGACAACCGACCCTATTTCTTGGAAGCCAGGGGAATTTGTGATGTCCCGAACAGAATTTATGAGACTACCGACAGGAATGTTGGGTCCCAATTGCGATATTTGGAGGCGGGGGGATTGTCGCTAGTTCGCCTTGCATGTTGGACTAATCTGTGCCCCAGCGCGATTTTGTCGTTCCCGGCGGACATTTTCGGGCTCAGTGCAAGTTTTTGGGTCCCGCTGTATTTATAGGTAACCAATGATTCTGATGATATTTTATGGGGCCTCAGAACCATTTTTGGGGACCCAGGCGCCATTCTTGTGTCCTCTTCAGGATGAAGGGGGAGGGGATTTGCCTCCTTGGTATACCACTGCGGCAGCTCGACGAGTTTTTTTTTCAGCAATGGCACCCTTCAGAGCAGAAAGGCCCTTAGGAGAACTTTCTTTCGGGAACTGTTTTGAATTTTCCGGTGCTCGGGTAGTGTCGATGTAGTCCCTTTTTGTCGATTTCTCTTCTTTTTTGCGCGGCTTCTTGCGCGATATTTTTGGGCCCCGTTACGATTTCTCGGGTTCCGGTGGATTTTTTGTTTGGTGCTCGAAAGCGATTCTTTTCTGGGGCCCGACGGGTTTTTGTAGTGTTTCAGAAAGTGGTGAAGTAATAAAAGTAGTGTTTTCAGAAATATACACTCTGCAATCGGCCTAAATTTATCCCCTTATCTTCGCGCGGTTCTTAAATCTCAGCCTGGGCGCACACATCCCTGGACGATGATAGTAGTCTCCGTTGTAATTCGGTGTTCTAGTGATTTTAATCCAAATATCTTCCTTGAACATATTCTTGGATCAGTCTTTGCTAAGCAGAGATCGTTGAATATACCATGAGCCCACCAACTGACCGAACCATTTCTATCGAACGACATAACTTGAATCGAATGCTTAACGTGCTGCCAATGCCACTACGTAGTTACCCAGCTAGAGATCTCCTCCGGTCAATTGCCATGTTCGTCACGTGCCTTGTCAGGTTACGTAACAAGCATCACTCATCTCTAATCACATTATCATTCTTCGTATCACTCCTCATGTGACCTTGTCAGGTCACATCACGAGCGCCTAATCCTCTCGGGGGATTCTGAAATCCCGAGGCGTTCTCGCACTTGAGAAGTTGATATAATATGGTGTTGAATTCACTATTGCATATGCTACCATAATCAATGATGGAAAGAAGTGTTTTGCAATGTTGCATGCCAGCTACGGTGATACCCAGACATTTCACTCAAAAGGTTGGATATGTGTCTGCTGTGTTCAACTGTAAAAAATCCATTGAAAAAATGAAATTTTCAAGTTCTATTCCATACTACAGCCACGCAATGGATGGATCATTATTGGAAATGTATTATATTATCTTGGAATAGGTATGTTGTTTTATCACTCAGGGGCACTATAAAATCACATCGTTTCTGAAATAATCACCAAAATCGTGTTCGAATTACACTATTTGTGGCTACAAACCAAGACCTTTGTGAAATGTGATTTAACAGTTTATTTGTATCACACCATTCGTCAACAAACTACAAAACAAAATAGTGAAATTGGCCTCAGGATGTAAATAAAAACATATTCCTGCATACCGCGTGATAGACAATATAAATGGATCTAATTTATTCCATCTAAATATGACCAAATTCCAATTGTGATGACCATAAAACTCAGAATGTGGTGGCTACCGCACCTGAACTATTATTTACACGCTTACCTCGATGCCCGAAATCACGCCTTTAGACACACTGTCTGTTCGTTTATTGGGGTTTAGGTGCGCATGGACTGCAGTGGTCATATAGCGCCCATAGACACACTACGTCTCGCCCGTCATCGAACGGACTCGTCGGCAACGTCGCCGCCATCACAACAGCACCCAGCGGTCGGCCCGGCCAAAAGGCCACACCTCGCCCGACCCTCTGGCGGGACTCGGGCCACTCGCTGTGACAGAGCGCCGCCGCCACCGCTCCGCACCCCACACCGTCCAGCGGCCGCTCCGCCACCCCACACCGTCCAGCGGCCGCTCCGCCACCCCCACACCGTCCAGCGGCCGCTCAGACGGTAACAATGCCGCTCCGCCACCCCCACACCGTCCAGCGGCCGCTCCACCACCCCCCAGCGGCCGCTCCACCACCCCCACACCGTCCAGCGGCCGCTCAGACGGTAACAATGCCGCTCCGCCACCCCCACACCGTCCAGCGGCCGCTCAGACGGTAACAATGCCGCTCCGCCACCCCCACACCGTCCAGCGGCCGCTCGCCACCCCCAACGCACTGAGGTCAGACCAGGCGCGCTGAGGTCCACCCCACACCGTAGGCCGCTCAGAGGTCAGACCTGGCGCACTGTGGTCAGACCGTCCGGCGGCGCTACCGTCAGACCTGGCGGGCTACGGTCAGACCTGGTGCGCTGAGGTCAGACCTGGCGCGCTGAGGTCAGACCTGGCGGGCTGAGGTCAGACCTGGCGGGCTAAGATCAGACCTGGCGCGCTGGGGACAGACATGGAGGGCTGGGGTCAGACCTGGCGGGATGAGGTCAGACTTGGTGCGGTGCAGACGCCGCCGCTTCACGTGAGCGTCCGTTCATCCCGAGGCTGTTTGTTCCCCTGCACATCCAACAGAGTGCTGCCCCTGCTGTCGCGTCTCCCGCCGCACCGTACGCGCAGTCAACGTGGTGACGACTTCTGAAGCCTCTGCACAGCCTCCACCGGCCTCGGAAGCCGCCATGCTGTCTGCATCCCCCGGTGACGTTGAAGCAGGCGTCAGGCTTGGCCAGCCACTGCACATGAGCCACAAATCCGAGCCTCGCCTGAGCAGACACCACAGAGCAGAGCAGCCTCTGCACAGGAGCCACAAATCTGAGCAGCCTCGTCTGAGCAGACACCACAGAGCAAAGCAGCCTCCACACAGGAGCCACAAATCTGAGCAGCCTCGCCTGAGCAGACACCACAGAGCAGAGCAGCCTCTACACAGGAACCACAACTCTGAGCAGCATCGCCTGAGCAGAGCGGCCTCTGAGCAGGCCGCCCGCTACCCGCCGTGCAGTGTCGAGATGAACACGACCGTGTCCCCACTGGTCAGTCGGTAGCTGAGCTGACCCAGTAGCTCCCAGTCAGCGTCGTTCACCAGCACCAGGATACCCGGCCGAACCGTGTCCCCCTGTCGGAGGCAGTACCAGCGTCATTCACCAGCACCAGGGTACCCGGCCGAACCGTGTCCCCCTGTCAGAGGCAGTACCAGCGTCATTCACCAGCACCAGGATACCAGGCCGAACCTTGTCCCCCTGTCGGAGGCAGTACCAGCGTCATCTACCAGCACCAGGATACCCGGCCGAACCGTGTCCCCTGTCGGAGGCAGTACCGGCGTCATTCACAGCACCAGGATACCCGGCCGAACCGTGTCCCCTGTCGGAGGCAGTACCAGCGTCATTTACCAGCACCAGGATGCCCGGCCGAACCGTGTCTCCCTGTCGGAGGCAGTACCGGCGTCATTCACCAGCACCAGGATACCCGGCCGAACCGTGTCCCCTGTCGGAGGCAGTACCAGCGTCATTTACCAGCACCAGGATGCCGGGCCGAACCGTGTCCCCTGTCGGAGGCAGTACCAGCGTCATTTACCAGCACCAGGATACCCGGCCGAACCGTGTCCCCCTGTCGGAGGCAGTACCAGCGTCATTTACCAGCACCAGGATACCCGGCCGAACCGTGTCCCCCTGTCGGAGGCAGTACCAGCGTCATTTACCAGCACCAGGATACCCGGCCGAACCGTGTCCCCCTGTCGGAGGCAGTACCAGCGTCATTTACCAGCACCAGGATACCCGGCCGAACCGTGTCCCCCTGTCGGAGGCAGTACCAGCGTCATTTACCAGCACCAGGATACCCGGCCGAACCGTGTCCCCCTGTCGGAGGCAGTACCAGCGTCATTTACCAGCACCAGGATACCCGGCCGAACCGTGTCCCCCTGTCGGAGGCAGTACCAGCGTCATTTACCAGCACCAGGGTACCCGGCCGAACCATGTCCCTCTGTCGGAGGCAGTACCAGCGTCAGCACCGGAATGAAAAGAAGATAGCAATACCACTATCCCGTGACACCATTGTTGAAAAATAGTCTGTTTCTGGATTTTTGCATCAGCGCGGTGCTTTCATCTTCAGAAAGTTATTATCTCATTTTGCTCATGTTGAAGGCGAGCGGTGCTATTCCGACAATTAACTGCTTGGTGATGAGGTGCTGAGGATTCACTGGAAAGTATAAGCTCAGAATCTCATGTTGTGTGCTTGAAGAAAAAAAGTATGCTGTCCATTAGGGTGTGTCACGAAGGACCTTTTTTGGAAATTGCACTTTGCTTAGTGAAATTATCGTGCAGATCACCTAAAAAACCTGTGGTCGAAACCAAATCGAAATCAAACAATAAACAAAATATGCGACAGGCCGATAAAGAAACAAATTTGCCGGGCGCCCGGCGTTGAAGTCTCCAGTGATGGCGCTCCGTTGCGATTGGCATCTAACACCACGCGTCCGGCCACCGTCGGAGGCCGCCGCGGCGCTGTGACGAAAAAGGCGGTAGTCGGTGCTGTGGATGCCTGATGAATGGATTCTGGTGATGAAGCTCATTAATAAAACTCAATGAAAGTGTTTAGTGGGGTAAAAGGCTTTTGATAAGCACCAGTCGCTTAATAAGTTGCCTGGATATCTGACGCATGAAAGAAAGGTTCACTTTACGTCGCTTGTTCGTTCCATTTTCAATCAGTAGATCTATCGGCGTATAATGCTAATATTTTCACTTTTGAAAGCTTGAACATCTTCAAAATTCCTCGTCTGTTTACATCGAAGACCAATTAAATCATTCTGAGACACTTGCTATCTTATTGTTATGACAAGTAGACCAGGCGAAATCGGCATCATGCTCCGTTCCACTACAACCGAAGGAGACGGGCATACAGCGACGTCACCTTTTGTACGAGCGGCCACATTTTTTGTACGAACTATCATTTTATAACTGTACTACTTGTCTACATGCTCGACAGAAAACCCGACATTAAATCCTTTTTGCTGCTGAGCACTGGCATTGCCGACCTGTGTTTCAACTTCGCCACAATGTAACCGTGGCGGGCCTCTTCACCAATTAATTACTTTCAAAGCGCCTCGGTCACCACTTTCACCATCCGTTCCACCGTCTGACTGTGCACGGGGTATGGCGGTACTTCGAGAGGACTCGCGATGATGTCTAGTAAGTCATCATCGGACAGTTGTTGCGTCAAGGGCGGCTCGGTTATCGCCTCATTACACCAATCAATCAGCTCCATGATGCTGTTTGCCCCCATATTCACTTTTGGAAGCTTGCACTTCCGCACTTCGTCAGTATCACTATCGACTTGAGTTCTGCGACACTGCTGGATTTGGTGACCGCCCTTTCCCGTGTGGCTTGATCTTGGCCCGCTGCCATTGCTAGCAGTACTGCCTCAGGGTGACACCAGTTGCTGTTGCGCTGTATTACCGGCTGCACCATGGCCGCTATCTCAGGTCGCAAACTTTTGAGAAGTTGCACGCTGTGCAGCGCATTGCCAGGACCGTCAGACCATTTCCAGTTCTTCTTGATGCAGAACCACATGGGAGTATAGTGGCACACGATGAACTCCGCTAGCATTCTCAGACTGTCTGATGGCTGTTCGGTTGATGTGTAGAGCTGGATAATTCGCGCCGCCAGAGTCAGCCACCTGGAGTTGTTTAGTGGACCGATCTTCATTTTCGCAGTTCTATCTGAGATACTACGCGCCAGACTGTACAGAATAGCCTGGTCTGAACTTAGGTCACTGAGAATCTCCTGCGTTATTTCTGAAACATTTCCGCCATCGATTGTCTCAAAATCGACCACTGGCAAGGTTTCTACTGCGCCTGTAGCAGCCCGGCCAATCAGCCCACTAAACGACTTAGGTCCTGTTGTGACTCCATCTAACTGGCTAAATACTGCACGAAGATTAAGTTCATTTGCATGAAGTTGGTACACAAACCAGTGGACGGGGCGTTTTTGTCCGAGCTCAAACAAACGGATAGCACCACCTTTTTGGCCAGTATTAACTCTCGTGCCGTCACAGCCAAGCACAGAAACATCCGCACCAAACTCATATGCCACGGCGTTCAGGTCCTGAAGAATGTCCTCCGCCTTCCCAGTCTGTGGGGTAAAATGTCCTAAATATGCACTGTCTGGCTCGGATACAACCACAATGTGCTCTTCCGTCTTCTTTGAACTGGCTGTCATAAGCGTGTCGTCTTTTCTACCGTCGAAGTAGAGACCAGATACACGACCTGCATGATCCTCATGGCTCTGGGCTACTACCTCTCTTCTAATCCGATCCCTTGCTCGCCATACTTTTTGCTATCAACTATGCAGTCCATATCGTCAGAAGTGATCCGACTAATGTCCACTTGGAAACCGTTTATGATCGCAGCACACGCACGATTAGACACTCCGTACCGATCTGCTGCTAGAGCCGTATTTAGCAGTTCGTCTGTGTTACTGTTCACCATATACTCTGACTCATTGACTACAGATGTGAGGGATGATGAATCTGTGGCGGAATCTTGCTTTGAATAGAATCTAGCTGGGCTATTCCAGAAGGTCCCGGTTGTGGTGATGTGACTCTCTCGGCGGTCAGACGCCTCCTTTCGTCCATGGCGCGTCGACGAGTGGTTTCACGGATATCTGCGGTGTCGATTTGCATTTGGCGAGGTCCTCTCTGGTCTTGGACAAAGGGAAACTCCATTCGTGGCACTTTGTCGGCCATCGCACATTTGCAGCTATCGATATCAGCACATTTTCGCGATATCGCGATATCACATTTCAGCACATCGATATCAGATATCAACACGGCTCGTGTCGCCGTCGTTAATAGGTTGTCCCTACTGCTGATAATCCCAGTTTCCCTTGAAACTTGAGTAACGAAAAGGAACAGGAGACTTGGATTGACTAATAAAACAGGGATGCATGGCATGCGACGCTATTTTGTGTCGTTAGTGCGTACGCAATTTATTCGAATGATGATTCATAGCACTGTGAAAGGTGGAGCACAGACAAAGGAAAGTGGAGCGATCAGTCCTTCGGTGAAGTTTAATCTTTACAATCAGATATATCCCGGCTCCCCTGATCTGTTTTTGAATTACCAGAATCCATTCATAGTCATCCACAGCACCGACTGCCGCCTTTTTCGTCACAGCGCCGCGGCGCGCTCCGACGGCGGCCGACGCGTGGTGTTAGATGCCAATCGCAACGGAGCGCCATCACTGGAGACTTCAACGCCGGGCGCCCGGCAAATTTGTTTCTTTATCGGCCTGTCGCATATTTTGTTTATTGTTTGATTTCGATTTGGTTTCGACCACAGGGTTTTTTAGGTGATCTGCACGATAATTTCACTAAGCATAAGAAAAACCGTTCAGGCGACACACCCTACTGTCCATCCTTGAGTAACCATACATTTTCCGTTCCATGTCCAAGAGTACAAGGTACAAATTCAATCCAGTGTCAGAAAATAAGAACACTGGATCTGCATGACAGAGACAGTACCACTATCAGCACGAAGTCGGCACCTATCAGACTGTACCAACACCAGAACCATCTTGTCAGACACTGTACCGACATGCTAGCCATTGTGACTGTGTCAGTAAGGTCAGCCACTGTACCTAGAACTATATAACGGTAGAAGTCGCAGCGACAGCAGCGGAAACAGGTGAGTGGAGCAGAGGACAAGAGCAGAAATTACATAACAACCTCCTGACCTAGGGACCTCTCTCCCACGGTAGGAACCTCATCTCACCTTCAAACATGAACCAGTTTCAAACCAGATATCACTTACAGTAAACAAAACTGATCTACTGGCCGTCTTTTACCAAGTGGGCTACTCTAATTTGCAATGACAGTCCACTTTGATATAATGATCTTTCTTCATGCAGATATTTGGCTTCCCTGACTCACTGCGACCTTATAAGACGTATGGTGGCATTACTTGACCTACTGCTACTTTGTCTGACCAACAGTGACCGTTTATGATCGCCAATGACCTTCTGTGACCTTCTGTGACCTCTGGCTAGCCGTGACCGTGCGCGCCTGAGCCGAGCCGCTGACCTGGAGGAACAGTTCGGGCCGCTCCTTCAGCAGATTGTCCCTGATCCAGGGGAGCAGGGCGCCCAGCGTCCACGGCTCGGCACGGTCGGCCAGCTCCAGCTGGTGCTGCCGCACATTGCCGAACAGCAGCTCGGCGCCGCCGCTGAACTGCACCGTCAGCTGCATACTGTCACACATTGTCATATACTGTCACAACAGCAGCTCAGTGCCACCGCTGAACTGCACCGTCAGCTGCATACTGCGACACACTGTCACGCACTGTCATATACTGCTACATACTTCCACACACTGTAACGCACTGCCACACATTGTCACTCATTGTCTATACTGTCACACACTGTCATATACTGCCACACACTGTCATGCACCGTCATATACTGCCACACACAGCCACACATTGCCGAACAGCAGCTCGGCGCCGCCGCTGAACTGCACCGTCAGCTGCATACTGCCACACACTGTCACGTACTGTCATATACTGCTACATACTTCCACACACTGTAACGTACTGTCACACATTGTCATATACTGTCACACACAGCCGCACATTGCCGAACAGCAGCTCGGCGCCGCCGCTGAACTGCACCGTCAGCTGCATACTGCCACACACTGTCACGCACTGTCACACATTGTCATATACTGTCACAACAGCAGCTCGGCGCCGCCGCTGAACTGCACCGTCAGCTGCATACTGCCACACACTGTCACGTACTGTCATATACTGCTACATACTTCCACACACTGTAACATACTGTCACACATTGTCACTCATTGTCATATACTGCCATATACTGCCGCACACTGTCATGTACTGTCATATACTGTCAAACACAGCCGCACATTGCCGAACAGCAGCTCGGCGCCACCGCTGAACTGCACCGTCAGCTGCATACTGTCACACACTGTCATAAGCTGTCACACACTGCCATGCGCTGCCACACTGTCATACGCTGTCATATACTGTCACAAAACAGCAGCTCGGTGCAGCCACTGAGCTAAACCGTCAGCTGTACACAGTCGCACACACTGTCATTCACTGTCACATACTGTCATACACTATCACACACTGTCGTATACTGTCACACACTGTTACATAGTGTCATATGCTGCCACACACTGTTACATACTGCCATGCACTGTCAAACACTGCTACATACTGTCATACGCTGTCACGCACCGTCGTGCGCTGTCATATACTGCCACACACTGCCGTACGCTGTCATATACTGTCACACACTGTTACATGCTGTCACACACTTTTACATACTGTTACACTGATTCACTGTAACACACTGTCACAACAGCAGGTCAGTGCCGCCGCTGAACTGGACGGTCAGCTGCATACTGCCACACACTGTCACACGCCGTCATATACTGTCATTGTTCTTGTTACCTTTCCCTTCATTCCATTTCTCTTATTTATGTTTCCAGAGTTGCGCTGCCAAACCTCGAATATATGGCAGCACGCCACGGATCGCAGCCGAGACAAGTACAGTATACACCCTGACGTCTGCGTGTTCGCTTCACTCCAGAGGCCAGGCACTGCGCAAGAAGTATCGAGAGTTCCCAACACAGCTCACACCGTCGTCTCACCTGCGTGTGAGCCGTGTGAGCCGTGTGCCGGCGGCCCACACCTTCACCGTCGTCACACCTGCGTGTGAGCCGTGTGAGCCGTGTGCCGGCGGCCCACACCTTCACCGTCGTCTCACCTGCGTGTGAGCCGTGTACCGGCGGCCCACACCTTCACCGTCGTCTCACCTGCGTGTGAGCCGTGTACCGGCGGCCCACACCTTCACCGTCGTCTCACCTGCGTGTGAGCCGTATACCGGCGGCCCACACCTTCACCGTCGTCTCACCTGCGTGTGAGCAGTGTGAGCCGTGTGCCGGCGGCCCACACCTTCACCGTCGTCTCACCTGCGTGTGAGCCGTGTACCGGCGGCCCACACCTTCACCGTCGTCTCACCTGCGTGTGAGCCGTGTACCGGCGGCCCACACCTTCACCGTCGTCTCACCTGCGTGTGAGCCGTGTACCGGCGGCCCACACCTTCACCGCCGTCTCACCTGCGTGTGAGCCGTGTACCGGCGGCCCCACCTTCACCGTCGTCTCACCTGCGTGTGAGCCGTGTACCGGCGGCCCACACCTTCACCGCCGTCTCACCTGCGTGTGAGCAGTGTGAGCCGTGTGCCGGCGGCCCACACCTTCACCGTCGTCTCACCTGCGTGTGAGCCGTGTACCGGCGGCCCACACCTTCACCGTCGTCTCACCTGCGTGTGAGCCGTGTGAGCCGTGTACCGGCGGCCCACACCTTCACTGTCGTCTCACCTGCGTGTGAGCCGTGTGAGCCGTGTGCCGGCGGCTCAGTCACGGCCGCAGCGACTCCACGTGCTCCCGGAGGGTGGGCACCTGGTGGGCCGAGCGCGCGATCGACTCCCACTGGAAGCCCAGGTGGGTGGAGAGTATGCGCAGTTTCTGCGCGTTGGCGCACGACCGGTCGATGGCCGACTCCTGCCCGGCCGGGTCGGGTCAGGTCAGGTCGAATACAGGGCGATCTGACCAAGTCACGGGGCAGAACCATTACATCTGGACCAGGCGAGGACAAAGACCGGGCAGGATCAAGTCAGACACCACACGACGAGCTGGGACATGCTACCACGCGTTCAGGTCACGCTGAGTGCTCTGGACATCCTAGGCGTTTGGGACATGCTTCGTGTTGCATAGCATGCAAGCATATTTTCTCCGTTTTCCCTTCATAGGTTTTGTAAGAATGAAACGGTTGTCAAGCAAATCACACCTACAAGCATCCATTAAAAAGAACACCCATGCCGAACGTCACCATCGATTGTATCGACAGTCGAGGTGACCAGCTGGCGATGGGGACAGCCAGTACCAGGAGAGAAACATTGCGATTTGATTAGTCAATGCGCAGCATTAGTGCCATGCGTAACTCGCTTGATCACACTTTATTCAGACTAGTTGTTGGTGTTTAACTGAGAGGGAAGACTATTATTTTCCCAGCAGAGCAAAACGTGTCATTTCTAAACCATATCTTAACATGTGGTACAGGACCGCTTGCACGCTTTTGTTCCCATTTCTCATTTCGCTACTGTTAGCAGGCACAATGCCTCGACGTTGGTGAACAGTTTGGTCTGCACGACGAGTGCGCTCCCAGGGTGGGACGTTCGCGCGCGCTCGCGCACCCAACAGTAGAGACAGCTCCGTACACGGGCCCCGCGGCGTGAAACCAGTACCTGGGAGGCGGGACACAGCTCCGTACACGGGCCCCGCGGCGTGAGACCAGTACCTAGGAGGCGAGACACAGTACACGGGCCCCGCGGCGTGAGACCAGTACCTGCGCGGCGAGACACAGCTCCATACATGGGCCCCGCGGCGTGAGACCAGTACCTGGGAGGCGAGACACAGTACACGGGCCCCGCGGCGTGAGACAAGTACCCTGGGAGGCGAGACACAGTACACGGGCCCCGCGGCGTGAGACCAGTACCTGGGAGGCGAGACACAGTACAAGGGCCCCGCAGCGTGAGACCAGTACCTGGGAGGCGAGACACAGTACACGGGCCCCGCGGCGTGAGACCAGTACCTGGGAGGCGAGACACAGTACACGGGCCCCGCGGCGTGACACCAGTACCTGGGAGGCGAGACACAGTACACGGGCCCCGCGGCGTGACACCAGTACCTGGGAGGCGAGACACAGTACACGGGCCCCGCGGCGTGAGACCAGTACCTGGGAGGCGAGACACAGTACACGGGCCCCGCGGCGTGAGACCAGTATCTGGGAGGCGAGACACAGTACACGGGCCCCGCGGTGTGAGACCAGTACCTGCGCGGCGAGACAGCTCTATACATGGGCCCCGCGGCGTGAGACCAGTACCTAGGAGGCGAGACACAGTACACGGGCCCCGCGGTGTGAGACCAGTACCTGCGCGGCGAGACACAGCTCTATACATGGGCCCCGCGGCGTGAGACCAGTACCTGGGAGGCGAGACACAGTACACGGGCCCCGCGGCGTGAGACAAGTACCTAGGAGGCGAGACACAGTACACGGGCCCCGCGGCGTGAGACCAGTACCTAGGAGGCGAGACACAGTACAAGGGCCCCGCAGCGTGAGACCAGTACCTGGGAGGCGAGACACAGTACACGGGCCCCGCGGCGTGACACCAGTACCTGGGAGGCGAGACACAGTACACGGGCCCCGCGGCGTGAGACCAGTACCTGGGAGGCGAGACACAGTACACGGGCCCCGCGGCGTGAGACCAGTATCTAGGAGGCGAGACACAGTACACGGGCCCCGCGGTGTGAGACCAGTACCTGCGCGGCGAGACACAGCTCTATACATGGGCCCCGCGGCGTGAGACCAGTACCTAGGAGGCGAGACACAGTACACGGGCCCCGCGGTGTGAGACCAGTACCTGCGCGGCGAGACACAGCTCTATACATGGGCCCCGCGGCGTGAGACCAGTACCTAGGAGGCGAGACACAGTACACGGGCCCCGCGGCGTGAGACAAGTACCTGGGAGGCGAGACACAGTACACGGGCCCCGCGGCGTGAGACCAGTACCTAGGAGGCGAGACACAGTACAAGGGCCCCGCAGCGTGAGACCAGTACCTGCGCGGCGACACAGCTCCGTACATGGCCCCGCGGCGTGAGACCAGTACCTAGGAGGCGAGACACAGTACACGGGCCCCGCGGCGTGACACCAGTACCTGGGAGGCGAGACACAGTACACGGGCCCCGCGGCGTGAGACCAGTATCTAGGAGGCGAGACACAGTACACGGGCCCCGCGGCGTGAGACCAGTACCTGGGAGGCGAGACACAGTACACGGGCCCCGCGGCGTGAGACCAGTATCTAGGAGGCGAGACACAGTACACGGGCCCCGCGGTGTGAGACCAGTACCTGCGCGGCGAGACACAGCTCTATACATGGGCCCCGCGGCGTGAGACCAGTACCTGGAGGCGAGACACAGTACACGGGCCCCGCGGCGTGAGACCAGTACCTAGGAGGCGAGACACAGTACACGGGCCCCGCGGCGTGAGACCAGTACCTGGGAGGCGAGACACAGTACCCGGGCCCCGCGGCGTGAGACAAGTACCTGGGAGGCGAGACACAGTACACGGGCCCCGCGGCGTGAGACCAGTACCTGGGAGGCGAGACACAGTACCCGGGCCCCGCGGCGTGAGACCAGTACCTGGGAGGCGAGACACAGTACACGGGCCCCGCGGTGTGAGACCAGTACCTGGGAGGCGAGACACAGTACACGGGCCCCGCGGCGTGAGACCAGTACCTGGGAGGCGAGACACAGTACACGGGCCCCGCGGCGTGAGACCAGTACCTGGGAGGCGAGACACAGTACACGGGCCCCGCGGCGTGAGACCAGTACCTGGGAGGCGAGACACAGTACACGGGCCCCGCGGCGTGAGACCAGTACCTGGGCGGCGAATGTGCGCGCGGCGGCCAGCAGCACCTCCTGGGAGCGCGAGCCGCGCGCCACCTGTCGGCACACCGAGCCGCACGCCTCCACGTTCTGCGACACGCGATCCACCAGTCTGGCCTTGGAGTCGGAGAAGAGCGACTTGGCGCTGCTGCTGGATGCCGAGGCCATCGACCACGCAACAGGCAACTAAGAAGAATGTGGGCAGTGAGCCAACCTGAGGCAGGGGAGGGATACATGGGTGGTGAACCAACCTGGGGAAGCTGAAGGGTACATGGGTGGTGAACCAACCTGGGGAAACTGAAGGGTACATGGGTGGTGAACCAACCTGGGGCAAGGGAAGGATACATGTGTGGTGAACCAACCAGGGACAGGGGAAGGATATACGTTTGGTGAACCAGCCTGAGGAAGGTGATGAGTACATAGGTGGTGAACCAACCTGGGGCAGGGGAAGGGTACATGAGTGGTGAACCAACCTAGTGCAGGTGAGGGGTACATGGGTGGTGCACCAACATGGGGTAGCTGAGGGGCAGAGGCTGTGGTGACTAAGGGCAGCTAAGGCCACTGTTAGGGGTAAAACAGCTTTGTCTTGAGGTATTGCATCCTGGACATATATTATTGGATTTGATTTATTTTTGCATCCTGGATAATTCAATCCTCCAGAAAAATATCCTACATTTTTCTTGCTGGAAGGTAAAATGGTAATGTTTGACAATGAAATGGTGTAGGCCGATAGCTATTGAAGAAACATTCCACGGTCTCAATTATTAAACATAGGCTACCTTAACACTGAATCAACATCCATCCAAACAAATTATCAACATCATACTTTGTTATGAGTCTTTATCAAGCCTTGATATATCATTTTCCAATAGAATCTTGCTCATAAGTATCACGCTTTATACTCACAATTGTAGATTGTCATACACAAACATATTTTAGCACAATTTTATAAGTGATAAATTCCAGGTGTTATTACAAAATTAGGTATCTCGAAATGAAGGGAAAATGTGCACATTGGGGTATGCCCAATGTGCACATTTTCATGGGGTATTACAGGGCATTTGCACATGGGGTATTACAGGGCTCTGTTCTAGGGCCCCTCCTCTTTATCATCTTTGTGAACAACATTGAAGTAGGGCTGAGGAATAGAGTGTTCAAATTTGCTGATGACATCAAGCTGGTAGGAGTGGCTAACAGCAGAGATCAATCTAGTAATATTCAACTAGATTTGGACGACCTAAAAGAGTGGGCTGATCAATGGCAGATGACTTTCAACTATGATAAGTGTAAGGTTATGCATATAGGGTCTGCAGGCGAGACATTCAGTTATAAAATGGGAGGGAGGGGAACTGGATGTTATTGAAGAGGAAAGGGACTTAGGTGTGTTGGTCTCAAAAGACCTTAAAGCAGAAAAACAATGTATCTCAGCTAGAAATAGGGCACTCAGAATGCTGGGACTCATTAATAGAAGTGTGAAATATAAGAGCAGGGAAGTCATGAAAAAGCTGTACTTAGCATATGTGCGGCCCCACTTGGAGTACTCTGTACAAGCATGGAGCCCTACCTAGAAAAGGATATAGATATGTTAGAAAGAGTCCAGCGCAAAGCCACTAGACTCGTCAGTGGATTAAGTAACTTAGGAATATGGAGAAAGGCTTAATGCATTAGATATGTACTCACTCAAGTATAGGAGATTAAGGGGAGACATGATTGAAATGTACAAAATTGTTAGAGGGCTAGATCAGGTCAATTTGAATGATGCTCTGCAGTTTAGAGTATCCCATAGGGGTCATCAATTCAGGTTAGACAAAATGAGGTGCAGGACAGTTAAACGACAACAGGTCTTCAGTCAAAGGGTTGTTGACCAATGGAATAGGCTGCCTGCTGATGCAGTGGGGAGTCCCTCATTGAATGTCTTTAAAAGTAGGGTGGATAAATTTTTTTAGACAGGAAAATGTTGTTTTTGAATTCTAACTTGTGATGCATGGGATATTGAGTATTTTCACTAGCTATATAGGGTATAACATTATGCTAGTATTATGTTGTACTATATGGGGTGTACCTAGCAGTGGATTTGGCAACTTCCTTTGTGATGTCATACTGATGAGATTGGCTGTGGTGGCACAGGTGGAGGGATTGCATGGGTTTGGAATTGATAGGTGTGAACATGTACTTTCTAATATCTTCTAGACAGGCTTGACCCAGATGGGCCCTTGTGGCCCTTATTAAGCCTTAACACTTTATGACTTTATGACTTTATGCCATTAGATTTAAATTGTGTCTGAGAAACTCATGCATCATGTTCAGCAACATTATTTCCAAGGCGAATTTTGTGTGAGTGTGCATGAGCCATTATGGCCATTATGGCCATAATGGCCATAATGGCCATTATTCCTTAGGTACACCCTTGAATGTCTTGGTGCATACATGAGCTGGATAGGGAAGGATAAGCAGCCAAGAGGGGCTAGTTGCACTGCTGATCATGCACCAGCTGACAACTGCACATCAACAAAAGGAGAAAATGAAAGAGCACAGCCTGGAGTCAATGTAAGATAGGGTATGCTAATCAACAAATATATTTCTGATGAAGTGTCTGAAGTTATTTTAATCACTGGCATTAAATTTCAATGCAATGTTTATGACTGTGTTTAAGATGATGGACCACTCATGTTCTGTGCAAATGCTTACTTCTCAGGTTGTGAGCAAAATAACACTAAAAAGTGGCTTCATGTTATTTTAGTTGTTTGTTTATTGGGTGTTTCACTGCTCACCTTATGCATGATCACAGCTAATGGCACCACCCACACTGTTTCGCCTGTGGGTTGCAGGATTTGGAAATGTCTTGAGTGGTGCAAGCATTGAAGGGACCTTAAGAAAAAGAAAATTAAATTTTCAAAATAAAAGCAATATATTTTCATAATTTTTTTAAAAACAAAAACCTAACCCAACCTAACCTATCCTAACATAAGCTACTTTTGAAGAAAAACAATTTCTATATTTGGGTTATTGGAAAAATTGAATATTTTCCAACCTAAAAAACCTAACCTAACCAAACCTAACCCATTTGTTTGCTTCATGAAGGCAAATGTGTGCACAAACTTGTCTTGTGACCACTTTAAGGCACAATAATACTGGCTTTTGTGCTATATTACCATAATAGAAGCCACTTTTTGGGTGTCATCTTACTTCCTGCAAGTATGCATTTGCAGAGGAAATGAGGGAATAAATGGTCACATCATGTTCGGTACATTCATACAAATTGCATTAGAAAATAAATTCCAAGAAATCAGAAACTACCTTAAACTCCAAATTTATTGAGAAAAAACTAACACCACCAAGCCTAATCAAACCTAACATGCAAAATATGCAACTTATTACCTGGATGTATTTCATGTGAGCTTTGTTGAAGTCCATACTGACTTAGGCATCACAGTAGATAAAAACTTGTTTCCATCAGCACATTGACAGGATAGTGCAGAAACCTGCTAAGTTCTACTTTATCCCACTCTCCTGAATTCATGAAAATACTATACATTACTCATGTCAGGCCTCTTGGAGTTCTTATCATGTGTTTGGAATACAGTTTATATTGGTGATTTAAGGAAACTAGAATCAGTACAGAGAAGGTGGACATGAAGCATAGAGGGGATGGATGGTCTGGATTATGGTACCAGATTATGGAAACTAGATTTGTACTCAGTGAAAGGTAGACTGATTCAAGCTGACATCAAATGTTGCAAGATTTTTCATGGTCATTCTGCCATTAAGATCACTGACATGCTTGTGCTGGCACCATCAGTGAACACACATGGCCACTCCTTGAAATTTGCCCACAGGTGAGCATCAGTAGATTGCAGGAAAATATTTTTTAGCCTCTGATGCTGTGCCACCTGGAGCTAGCTGCTTGATGATGTGGTAATCTGAACAGACCTGGGGACATTTAAAGCTGCACTGCACATAAATATCTGCACATTGTTGTACAAATATACTGAATAGGATTAACCATGATAATACACTAATCAAACTTGAAGAGTAGCTTTACTTTCTATACTTCATTTTTCTTAACTTCCACCAGAAATCTTTTCTGACTACAATGCAGTATAAAATAATTGACCATGTGGCCTTGAAATTCACAGTTAATGGAATTGTGCTATTTCATCCTGTATTAGGTTTTTACTATTTTTCCACATGTGTGAGCAGTCATTATATACATGACTGCTAAATAATGCAAAATGCATGCAACTGAAGTGAAAGGCATTCCAGATTTATTAATGCATAAGTGGTGACCCTTTATTTTCTTCCAATCTTTCACTATTCCCAAGCAACTTCTTTTTTCATCCACACAGTTAATGGTGAAGTAATTTTAGGACACTGCTACAACATATTAGCAGATGTAGTGGCTACTCTAAGCATACAATTTCTGCTTAAGGTACACTTTCCAGTTACTGTGTCTTGTCCTGTCTATCTGAAAACCATACTTTTCTTTAGTCTAGGGGACTGGCTACCTGCAGATACGGGTTCCCCTTCATTGGTCACAGAACTCATCTCTGGGTGAGTGATGCTCAAGAATTTGGGGAGCCAACCAGGTGAGAGAACCAGGTGAGAGAACACCTTTGCTTGCTTCATGGAGGCAAGAGGTGTGTAAAATTTGTCTTGTGGGCAGTACAGTGATAAATTATTTGTTAAATAGGGTGGAAATACATTTCCGACGCTCAATTGACATCCTTCTCCGAAGTATCGACATTCTGCTCCATGATACATGCTTATGAAGTCTTCTGTCCCCTTTCTAACAGTACCTCACTTATAAGTATCATGTTAATGCCGTGCAAGTACCTACAATATTGATTCAATTTGATTCTAAAGGCATCAAAACATTTTAATTGACTAATTCTTGGCAAATTTAGACATCCTTCTGTCCGTTTTACAACAAACCATATTTTAACCCTGGGCAAGTAAGGGAAGAGGGGTTTCTGAACACTTACGGCATCATGCAACAAATAGGTCTACTGTTGATTCTGTATGGCTGAACCAGTAATTGTACTATGCTCACCAAGCACAAAAATGAACAACCTATCCATATTGAAACAGTTCCTTTCAAATGAAAGTCCTCAAACTACTCATAAACAGAAGGTTTAAAACATATCATTATTTTGGAGTGGTGTGTAGCATTCTGACACAAGAATATTGTTATGCAGGATTACCTCACTGTAGCTATTGTAGTACAAGCTATTAGTAGCCACTAAAAATGCTGGTGTATTGCAAAACATATTGAAAGTCACTTTCCCATGGTTTCCTTAGCGAACTGCTCTTGGGAGCTTAAAATGGTGCCTGTGAACTTCACTACCTCCATACACAAAGAATAAGAACTATGTGATCGGACCTTCATATTTTGGTAGAGGCAGGTTCATCATTTATGAATGCCACCATCTTGTTGTTATTTAAGTACGCAACATAATGTGGGAGACATCCTAAGGTAGGTGTTCAGGAACAGTGTTCAGATATCCCCTGCTCCCATACCTAGGAAGGTGCCTTAAAGAGCAGTAATACGTACATTTGTATTACCTTTGATCCATATTTTATTACATACTAATTAACTAGGTACTACGATAAATAACTATAGGGCAACAGGACTGCTAAAACAACCTTGGACTTAAAAGAATAACAACAAAACTCACCTACGCTCACCACGCAACTGCTTTACTACAGTTACACCGTGTTACGCAATGCGTGAGGAAATGAAATGTACCAAGTGCGTCACGTTTCCTGTGCGTTTGCATGTTCTTGAGATACCATATAGAGGATTTCTATCTTTACAAATAGTAATGGATCAGACCTTGGACTAATTAAACAACAGACATTGGCCCAGTATCAGCTCAAAATAACAAACTAATCTAGCCCAGGAGCGGATACAGAGAGACGTTTTCCCCCACGAAAAAGTAGCATCCTTCTGACTGGGAAAGGCGGCCTTACGGAAAGGCTCTGGTGCACCCACCCTCTCACTCAACTGGTTGTCTTTTCTTAGTCGAATTACTTATCGTTCAGTACGCTCGACTGCGTTCTTGCTGAACGCCATTTTCACCTAGACACCTCTTCAGGAACTTTTATCTGCGCCTCCCCTCCCTCCTCAATGGCAGCTTATGGATCCATCCCTGTCTAACCTAACCTGGATCGCCACTAAAGGCCATGGTGTTGGATCGGCTACACCGAAGCCTGGATCGATAAAACCCTATGATTTCCGATCAGATAAGGCCAACGAATGTTCGATTGTGCAGGACCTGTCTGAATCGCTAGGAATATACGGTTGTAGGGCGTTGATGTCTGAAAATTGTTCGTGGTGGTGGTGCTGGACAGGCCCAGGACTGCGGGCTGTGGGTTGGGATGGCTGGCGACGGCTTAGGCGACCCGATCGTCACAGGAGCAGATTACGAGCGCCTGTGGTGCGGCAACATCCACGGCGACGCCACGGGAACATGAGATAGGCATTGGGAGACGACGGCGGCCGCGCTGTACGGACGGTCGGCCGGCGCTGACAGGCCTCCCGCGCCACCGTACCCGGCGCTCATACTCAGCAGGTGCGCCACGCCCTCACACAAGGACGGTCGGCCGGCGCTGACATGCCTCCCGCGCCACCGTACCCGGCGCTCATACTCAGCAGGTGCGCCACGCCCCCACACAAGGACAGTCGGCCGGCGCTGACGTGCCTCCCGCGCCACCGTACCCGGCGCTCATACTCAGCCACGCCCTCACACAAGGACGGTCGGCCGGCGCTGACATGCCTCCCGCGCCACCGTACCCGGCGCTCATACTCAGCCACGCCCCCACACAAGGACGGCCGGCCGGCGCTGACATGCCTCCCGCGCCACCGTACCCGGCGCTCATACTCAGCAGGTGCGCCACGCCCTCACACAAGGACGGTCGGCTGGCGCTGACATGCCTCCCGAGCCACCGTACCCGGCGCTCATACTCAGCCACGCCCCCGCACAAGGACGGTCGGCCGGCGCTGACATGCCTCCCGCGCCACCGTACCCGGCGCTCATACTCAGCAGGTGCGCCACGCCCTCACACAAGGACGGTCGGCCGACGCTGACATGCCTCCCGCGCCACCGTACCCGGCGCTCATACTCAGCCACGCCCCCACACAAGGACGGCCGGCCGGCGCTGACGTGCCTCCCGCGCCACCGTACCCGGCCCTCATACTCAGCAGGTGCGCCACGCCCTCACACAAGGACGGTCGGCCGGCGCTGACATGCCTCCCGCGCCACCGTACCCGGCGCTCATACTCAGCAGGTGCGCCACGCCCTCACACAAGGACGGTCGGCCGGCGCTGACATGCCTCCCGCGCCACCGTACCCGGCGCTCATACTCAGCCACGCCCTCACACAAGGACGGTCGGCCGGCGCTGACATGCCTCCCGCGCCACCGTACCCGGCGCTCACACTCAGCAGGTGCGCCACGCCCTCACACTAATGGATCAACTCGGCCCTCCAGCCGCGCACCGGCGGCGTGTCCAGGATGCGCGGCAGCATCGGCGTGTGCGATGACTCCCGGACGCGCGTGCATCGGCGTTGAATCATTACCAACAGCGTTCTCCCTGAAGGGTAGAACTTCTTGATGAACGCTCTCATCTTGTATGTTTGCGGGTCCGGGAGCCAATCGCGCCTCGCCTTCTTGGCTGGATACTTGTCCACTGCTGGGTGTGGATCGAACGATGGAGTTCCCGCACTGTTGATGCTGACAGTCAGTCTGTCGTTCACCGTGTCGGTTGCCATACGCATGTGGCGTGCTGATGTTGTCATAAGCATGTGGTGTGATGCTGTTGCAGTGTGACACTGCTCGCTCTATGGCCACATCGCGTGGTGCGGTTCACATGCATGGGTGCAACCACTGGCGGGGGTGTGTGAGGTGGGGACATGTCCCAAATTTCTGAAACGTGACGATTTGTCCCCATCAATTTTCTCCATGTCCCCCAAGCCTCAGCTACCTGAGTATGATCGCCGCAAATTTATACTTAATCATATATAAAGTGATATATATCTATATATATATATATATATATATATATATATATATATATATATATATATATATATATATATATATATAGATTCCATTTTATATATATACATACATATATATTTAACTTTTATATTTTATATATATATATATATATATATATATATATATATATATATATATATATATATATATATATACATATATACATAAAGACATAAAGACATAAAAGATTAGTGCAACTATGAGCCGCAAGGGCCCTTCTTGGTTGCACTCTGTACCCTGAACCAGTTGCCCACCAAATCTGTCAATCAGCACTCCCTGTAATACTGAAAAGCAAGCCCTCTATTCTTATAATGATTGTCTATGCTGTTTTTAAAGATGTTCAGTGTGCTGCTACTGACGATGTTTTCTGGCAGCTGGTTCCAGTGTTCTACTACCCTGTTGGTGAAGAAAGTTTGCCTTAACCTTGTTCTGCTGTGGTTAACTTTAATTTTGAATTTATGACCTCTAATTGCATCATTTCTGTTAAATTCAAACATTTCCCCAAGGTATCCCCTCTCCAGACCATTGACAAATTTAAAGACCTCGATGAGATTTCCTCTCAGCCTTCTATATCTAAGTGAAAACATATTCAATTTCTTCAATCTTTCCTCATATGCCAGGTTGCTTATGCCATTAACCATTTTTGTAGCCCTCTTTTGTACTCTCTCCAAAAGCCAACAATCTTTTTCATAGCTAGGAGACCAAGCTTGGATGCAGTATTCCAAATGTGGCCTGACGTATGCACAGTAAAGCTTCCTGATCACTTCCTCACTTCTGTATGATACATTCCTATTTATTGCCCCAAGCATTCTCAGTGCCTTCTTCCTGGCTTCCTTGGTCTGTTCTGATGCCCCCAGTTTTGTGTTTAGAATAACACCTAAATCCTTCTCCTGTTGAGTCACTGATAGCACTTGGCCACCCATCAAGTATGGAGCCTTCATATGCTGCTTACCTACATGCATGATTTTGCACTTATCAAAGTTAAATTTCATTTGCCATTCTTCGGACCACTTCACAAGTTCGTCTAAGTCTTTTTGCAGCGAGATATGCTCATCCTGACCTGTTATTGCGCTAAAGACGTTCAAATCATCCGCAAATTTCAAAACTTTACTGCTTAGGCCACTTTCAATGTTATTTACAAATATAATGAACAGTAATGCCCCTAGTAGTGACCCCTGGGGGACTCCACTAAGAACATTTTGCCATGATGACTTTGTGCCATTTAGCATCACTCTTTGCTGTGTATCTGAAAGCCACAACTCTATCCATTTTAAGATGCTACCTGCAATACCATGGGACTGAAGCTGTATCATTAACCGTTTATGGGGTACCTTGTCAAAGGCCTTACTAAAGTCAAGATATGCTACATCAACCTGATTTCCCTGATCAAATTGTTCTGTGGCGAAGTTCAAAAAGTCCAAGAGGTTTGTGAGACACGATCGTCCTTTTCTAAACCCATGTTGAGTATTTTGAATCAATCTGCTACCTTCCAGATAACTAACTATTCTATCCTTGATAATTGATTCGAGTACCTTGCAGACTAGGGATGTGAGACTTATTGGCCTATAGTTTTCAACTTTCCCTCTTTCTCCTTTCTTGAAAATAGGAACTACATTTGCCCTTTTCCAATCGGTTGGAATTTCATTTTTGTGAAACTGATCTACAAAATATTATACTAAGTGGAAATGCCAATTCCTTTTCAGTTTCCCGCAACACCCTAGCATAAATGTCATCAGGTCCTGCTGCCTTGTTTGGCTTTATTTTCCAGATATGATTGTAAACAACATCACTATCAATGAAATCAACATCATTTGTCAGATCCAATGTCACTGAACTATGGTGTACGGTCGGCAGATTGGTCATATCTTCCAATGTAATCACTGATTTGAACTGCTTGCTCAGCTCCTCAACCATCTCACTATCCTCACCCAATGTAGTCCCGTTTACTTCCAGTGGACCAATCGTGCTAGAAACTTTACTCAGCTTGTAGAAACTAAAGAACTTTTTTTACTGTCCCCATTACATTTTAAAATCCATTTTTTTTTTTTTTTTTTTTTTTTTTTAGGTTTATTAACGATTAGGTTTTAAATAAATTTTTTTTTGTTTTACTTTTTTTAAAAAAAAAAAAAAAAAAAAAAAAAAAATATAATTTTTTTATTTTATTTTAAAAAAATTTTTTGGGGGGAAAAAAAAAAAATAAGAAAAATTAAAAATTGGGTGTTCCCCCCCCCCCCCCCCCCCAAGACGATATATACGAGGTGGCGTCATCCCTACTGCGCAGCTTTCTGCGCAGGCCCTTATATGACGTCATCAGGGGTACCACTTAATACGGGCCAAGCCGCTAACACGCTGTCGAATATACTCAGCGTATGCATAGTACGGGGGATAAAATGAGGATTTAAGAGGTGCATGTGCAAAACTTAGAGCGTCATAGTCCCGGAAGGGATCTCCAATACCTTTTATACACATATTATACCCGGAAGAACGTACAAAGCGAGATAGGGCAGGTCAAATATGGCAGAGAATTAGCATCTTACCGCGGCGAAATGCAGTAAGGACGTATCTGAAGTGTGGTCGTCGCCATGATGGAATAAGGTGGGGAGGGGGTCGAGTCCCGCAATGTACATCAAATTTAGCATTGGGCTTATGGTGCTGCATGCCAAAATTAATTTACCGAAAGGCCCTTTAACCCCTCTATATACGGCAGTGCCCCTGATATAGGAGGCAAGGAAGGGGACAATCGTTTCTTTTTTCAGATCGACAGGACCATAGGGAGCACGTGAGAGGCAGACATTCCTTTTATGGGGGTATCTGTGAACCTCCGTACCAGCTCGGCAACATGGGTGGAACTTCCAGAAACGATTCGGGAGACGCAATGCCTGGAGGTAACAGGAAGGCCTATGTATTGTGGGAGGTGGGCTCACGCCAGTCGTAAGCGGGGGTTGACCCATCTCAAAAGTATGTAAAATTTCACTCTAGTTCGGAGGTTACATTCGGCAGATGGACTGGAAAGCGGTCAGACATGGGGTGCTAAAAGCGGTCAGGCATGTATTGGCGGCTTTCCCTAACAATGCGTTCAGAACTAGATCTGGATGATTCAAAATACTCCTACACGTCCGCGTAGTCGACCTAGTCGGCTTATGTGCTGCTTCCGATTCAGAGCGTGAATGAAGGATCACAATATAAGTTCGTGGAGCAGAGACTTTGCATATCGTTCTTTCAAATCAATGATCATAGGCCTCATGAGCAACAATGAAATGGGATACGCCACACCTGTTTTATAGCAGTACCATGCCGGTAGCAGTGTCAAGTGCCGCGAGGACAGGCGCAGCTTGTCTGCCCCTGGTCACAGCGGCAGCAGCAAAACACGCCAACAGGACAGTGGGACCGGGCGATACGACGGCAGAGTCAAGTGCCGCCAGGACGGGCCGACACAGGGAGCGCCGCCAACCCGTCAGTGGTCACAGTGGCAGCAGCAAAACACGCCAACAAAACGGCAGGATCAGGCGGCATGAAACCAATGCAAAATGCCGCCAGAAAGGGCAACACAGGAGGCGCCACCAGTCCGCCCCTGGTCGCGGTGGCAACAACAAACACGGTTACAAAGGGCATAACCGAGCGACACGACACACAGCAGAGACGGTGACACATGGCCGGCAGTGTGAGGGTGGACATCCTATCGCTGCCTGGTGACATGATGGCGGACCTGCCTAGATGCCCGCCCCTGCGCTCTGCCGAGCAGAGTTCTTGCTCAACCAGCCGATGCGCACATGCAGCCTAACTCGAGTCAGCCTCCGTCTCACACAACTAGCCACACTCCTAGCTTCGGCTGCCGGCTACTAATGACGCCCACCCCGGGTCTCACGATGCTGGTGTCGCCTGTGCAGGTTGAGACCATGACGAAGCAGACATCATAATTGAACTGGTTTGGCATCGCCCTCTACCACGTATGTGGCATGCAGCGCCCGCCGCGACCGATGGTGATTAACCAAGAGCTGGACACAACGGCCAGGAGCGCCTCCGGTGCTTCAGACGTCGGACAGCCAAGCGAAGTATTGACGCCTCATTTTGTAGGCGACGAAGCCGGCAACGACGGCAAGGCCGTCCTGCTCCAGTCCCAGTTTGCTGATGATGGTCGTGTTAAAATTCATGTGAATAGAAGTGGCATCAAACTAATTGAACTGGTTCTTTATTTAGCAATACAAAGATAAGATATGAAGGTAAGGTAAGCAGCATATGAAGGCTCCATATTTGATGGCGGTGGCCAAGCTCTATCGGTGACTCAGCAGAAGGACTTTGGTGTTATTCTGAACACAAGATTGGGGGCATCAGAACAGACGAAAGAATCCAGGAAGAAGGCACTGAGAATGCTTGGGGAAATATATATGAATGTATCATACATAAGTGAGGAGGTCATCAGGAAGCTTTACTGTGCATGTCAGGCCACATTTGGAATAATGTGTCCAAACTTTGGCTTCTAGTTATGAAAAAGATTGTTCGTTTTTAGAGAGTACAAAATATGGCTTCAAAAATGGTTAACGACATAAGCAACCTGGCATATGAGGAAAGATTGAAGAAATTGAACATGTTTTCACTTAGATATAGAAAGTTGAGAGGAACACTCATTGAGGTTTTTAAATTTGTTCATGGTCAGGAGGATGGATATATTAGGTAAATATTTGAATCTAACAGAAATGATGCACTTAAAGGTCATCAATTCGAAATTAAAGTTAACTACAGCAGGACAAGGTTAAGACAGTCTTTCTTCACCAACAGGGTAATAGAACACTGGAACCAGATGCCAAAAACCATTGTCAGTAGCAGCACATTGAACATCTTTAAAAACACCATACGCAATTATTACAAGAATAGAAGGCTTGCTTTTCAGTATTCCAGGGAGGGCTGATCGACGGATTTGGTGGGCAACTGTTGAGCGTTCAGAGTGCAAGCAAGAAGGGACCTTGTGGCTCATAGTCACACTGATATTTTGTGTCTTTATGTCTAAGATGCTCCAAAATGCAGCAAGCATTCCAGACAAGCATGATGCAACACTCCATACCATACAGATCTGATAGGCAGGATAATTCATGGAATGACACCAGAAAAGGCAGGTGTTGACATTGACATTATTTTCAGCTGCATCCGTGGCCAGGATCATAATCATCAGAGGTAAAGTGGTTGGAACAAATGGATGGGCTGGTTGGATGAACTCCATCAGCTCCTTTTCACTGTCAACCAGGTGTTATATGCATTTTCATCTCTTGGAAACATAAGCATGTTGGTTGACAATCTCTTCTCTCCATATCTTTCTTCCAGATGATAGACACGCCACAACAGAACACTATACAATAAAACTTCAACTAAAACGCACGTACATCGAACACAAGGTGTGACAGACATAAAACCAAGCATAAAACAGCCTACGAGGAAGCTATGTAAACAGCTGCGCTATTTATGACTCAACTGCGCCATCTAAGAATTTGAGAAAAATGTGTGCCCCTAAAACACTGCATTCGTGATGGTTGTCGCCTAATTCGCAGCCTAACTGAGAATGATAAAATAACAGCTCAAAACTATTCCAAAAGCACAGACGTGTTATTATAGGATTTAGAAAGTGAGCTGAATTGAAAATCTTTCCATTTTAAAATGCATGAAACCATTAAAACGGCCAAAAAGTGGTACCCCAGATGACGTCTTTTGTACAATTCGAGCCGACACGCAGGAAGGCATGGGGATGACAGGGGCCTGGTTGCACCCATGCATGTGAACCGCACCACGCAATGTGGCCATAGAGCGAGCAGTGTCACACTGCAACAGCATCAAGCACGGCACACCACACCACATGCGTATGGCAACATCAGCACGCCACATGCGTATGGCAACCGACACGGTGAACGACAGACTGACTGTCAGCATCAACAGTGCGGGAACTCCATCGTATATATATATATATATATAAAAAAAAAAACCAAAAAAAAAAAAAATAAATTAATCAAACAACTAAATGGTAAAGGCAATTTTTTTTAATAAAAAAATAAAAAATAAAAAAAAAAAAAAATAAAAATTTTTTTTTTAAAAAATTTTTAAATAAAAATTACCCATAAAAATAAAAAAGAAAAAAAAAAAAAAAAAAAAAAAAGACGGAGAACATTTTATAAATATTATAAAATTAACATCTTTTTTTTTTCTTCTTTCCTTTTTAAAAAAACACGTATTATGACTACGTTATTTTTTTTATTTACTACTTTTCTTCCTCACTAAACAACCCTATTTTTTTATATAATAATATAGTTTTATACCCTCACAAAAAAAAAAAAAAAAAAAAAACCAAAAACGTGCCAATGTTTTTTATATAATACAGGCATGAAGTGTGCATGTGCAAGGTTTTCGTTTGACGTTGGCGACGAGAGGCCAAATGCAATATCGACATTTGTTCTGCTACTTAAGTTCAGAAACACTACAATACATGGATCGAAATCCCTTTTACATCGCTCACGACGGGTGTTTCCTTCCGCCCCATACATATCCTTGCTAGTAGGGCCCTGGTACTGGTAACGGATGGAGGCTACAGGGATGTAATATGATTGGTTGCAGGGGTGTGGCATGGTCACACACATGCATTTGTACATCTTGGTGTTGTAGTCTGACTGTTCGTGGGAGACTGCGGTAGATGACAAATTACTGTGTCGTTCTTATATACTTCTGAGTTGTGTGTTATTTGCCCTCAGCTCATTAAAGGCAGATGCGTTGCAATATTCTATTCATCATATAATTTGGAACAGCCATCACACCTTAATACTTCCATGGCAAGTCACTAGAATGTGAAGGTCCGAAAAAGGCCTTATTTGCCTCAGATTACCAGATGTGGCCAGACAGTGTTCACCTGATAAATTTACACTGGCTGTTCAGACAGAGTGAGCGAGCGTTCCGAGCGAACAGTGATACAAATGCTAAAACCCACTCGGTTTTGGTTGTTTTGACTTTGAAGATGTCTGGAACTCGGCCTCTTTTCACTTGCTATTGGTATGAGATGAACTGGAGTGAGGACGGTTAGGTTGACTGAACTCGCAACTGAGCTTGATTTGAAATAAATAGTGTTACTTTTCACCATCAAGAAAAAAACAGCAATATGAACCCAAATCGATTAAAGTTACCTATGATAATTCAACATTTTGTGTTGAATGCCCGTATGCAGTCCGCTCCCCTGTATCAGTCTGTGCAATGCATGTTCGTATGATCGAATCCATGATACTCTACCCGGTAGTATTTCTGTGTCTTGCTCACAAATATAAATATTAATAACATATTAATAGTGTACTACCACGCATGTGTGTGGCTAGGCTAGCAGATTATTCGTTGATTCATGATCAACGGAGGAAACGTGGCTGGGGAACTCTTGCGCACTGATAGAACGAGATGTTGCATAAGTTATAGCCGCCCCGGTAGCTCAGCTGGTTTGAGCGCTGGCCTGCACTGGTCCCCCCTGTCCTGGGAACACGGCTCGAGTCGCTTCGCGCGCTCGCATTTAGCCCCCGGCCGGGAGTGTCAGTTGGCAGCTGGCCCGATAAGGCCGGGGACGAGCTACTGGGCGGCCGTGTCGGTGCATCGACGGCACGTTAAACTTTCGATCAAAATTCTGCCGTTGAACTGGAATTCATGGAATGGGCGATGGGACCAGGGTTCACGCAACAAGCTCTGCTTAGCAATACAACCCTGGTTCCTAAAGCCGCCCCAGCAACAACTCGGACTACATTCATTAAAACAAAATGTTTAGAAAATTGCATTCGCCGTTCTTTTGTCGGACATTGAATTGAGTCGAACAATGTTCTACCCCTCCAGTGATAACACAGTTTTCTAGACATGTGGTTGTAGTTTTATATTTTATCTTGATCAGAAAATCAATTGCAAATATATACTATCAGCAGATTAAGTGGCCTAAATCTAGCATACACACATAATTAAGGACAGGGTCGATTAACCGGGTCGCCAAAGGGCCGCTCGCATAACACGCACATGAACATAACACACACAGGAGAGGGACGACTCGGCCCCATGCCTCAGATTTCGAAATGGTATGCTCTAAGCATACAATTTGGAATGTAGATTACGGATGTAATGAACTCGCTTCAGTACAGACCCCAGGCCTTATAGTCCTGGGGTCATGAAATTTGTCATGGGGTCATTGGATCATTTTCATAGAACAGCACATATGCATATATATATATATATATATATATATATATATATATATATATATATATGAGAAAAAACACGCCTGCGGCACACCTGTGGAGGTTCCAGAATTCTAAGGTTGGAGACGAAAAATGAGTATGTTCTATTTCTATTTATATTCTTCGATAATTATCAGTCACATAGCGGTTTTTATTATTACGTCTGGCGCATCTACCGGCCACGGTTCCGGGCAGACAAGGATCGGAGAACATTCGGCATCACAAGTCGTCACGCAAACAATTGTCACCGTGAACGTCGCAGGATGTCAAACTGATCACTCATCCGGATACCAGCGCCAATGGTGAGCGAGCCTCAGAGAGATAAAGCAATTTGCTAGCTCTGCATTGCAACCTTACATATTGCAACCTTCAGCAACTTTGTGGAAGTTTGTAAAACTTTGACTATGTGTGTTATATATATATATATATATATATATATATATATATATATATATATATATATATATACATGTGTTTGTAATTTTCGGAAATAAAAAAAACGTTCGAAACGCACACACACACACACATAGTCAAAGTTTTACAAACTTCGACAAAGTTGCTGAAGATTGCAATATGTAAGGTTGCAATGCAAGGCTGGCAAATTGCTTTATCTCTTTGAGGCTCGCTCACCATTGGCGCTGGTATCATGAGTGATCAGTTTGACATCCTGCGACGTTCACGGTGACAATGTTTGCGTGACGACTTGTGATGCCGAATGTTCTGCGATGCTTGTCTGCCCGGAACCGTGGCTGGTAGATGTGCCTGACGTAATAATAAAACCGCTATGTGACTGATAATTATCGAAGAATATAAATAGAAATAGAACGACATGCTGATTTTTCGTCTCCAACATTAGAATTCTGCAGCCTGCACAGGTGTGCCGCAGGCGTGTTTTTTCCCAATACGCGGAAGCTACAGGGCGCATTTGATTGGTTGATGAGCCTGCGGCGTGACGTCATCAATCGGAAAGCAGCAATATAAATGTGCCAATTTTAGCAATCACCACTGTACACATGTAGAGATGCAAATATACTTAGAGCTCAGGTTGTGTGGACATGGTTAGGCTTGGTTTGGTTATGATACATAAGTGAAATATTCTCTATGGATTAGTGTTTTTTTCTTCTTCAAAGGATAGAATACCCGAGGCTTGCTATCCGACGGCTTACAAGTGGTGGTAAAGCAAATATGAACAAAAAAGTATACCTTTCTCCCATAAAATGGAATATTTCAATCCAGGATCGCAGCGAAGTTTGATTTTAGGACCTCGGATTTTTTTATCCTTTGAAAAAAGCATTATAGGAACTTACATCATCTGTGTACCTCACGCGGTGTACCCACGTGAAAAAGTAAAAGATCGCCGGTTCAGGTTAGGGTTGCTTGAACAATTGCACTTGCTACTTCGAACTCTCCTTCTCTCACGATTCAGTCTCTTACAGCTTCAAGGGAACTCAGACCATATCATCCGTTGCTAAACGAGACGAATTCAAATATCCGCCGACGCGACGAATGGAGCTAACAAATGATGCATTCTGGGTACCAGAGATAATGACGTCACACCGCAGGCCCATCAACCAATCAAATGCTTCCGCGTATTGGGAAAAATCACGCGTGCCGCAGTCAAAACGGAGATTGGCCACACGTTTACCACAACTAAAGCACACGTTGGCCGCAGCTTCATTGCACTTTGACCGCGCAGCTACGTCACCCGCGGGCCGCCGCTACGTCACCCGCGGGCCGCAGCTACGCCACCCGCGGGCAGCAGCTACGTCACCCGCGGGCCGCAGCTACATCACCCGCGGGCCGCAGCTACGTCACCCGGGGGCCGCAGCTACATCACCCGCGGGCCGCAGCTACGCCACCCGCGGGCTGCAGCTACGTCACCCGCGGGCCGCAGCTACATCACCCGCGGGCCGCAGCTACGTCACTCGCGGGCCGCCGCCACGCCACCCTCGGGCTGCAGCTACGTCACCCGGGGGCCACAGCTACGTCACCCGGGGGCCGCAGCTACGTCACCCGCGGGCCGCAGCTACGTCACTCGCGGGCCGCAACTATGTCACCCGCGGGCCGCAGCTACGGCACCCGCGGGCCGCCGCTACGCCACCCGCGGGCCGCAGCTACGTCACCAGCGGGCCGCAGCTACGCCACCCGCAGACCGCAGCTACGTCACGCGTGGTCCATACTGGGGGCCTATGTACTTGCTGATGGGGGGGAGGGGGCTCAGTCATACTTACCCAATGTGCGTTCACCAGTTACGGGAAGGAGTAGTTTTCAAACATGTTTATACGTTTGCAAGCTCCATAAGTAAAACCTTCCGAGTGCACCATCAATCCTCCTGTACAACTAGGGGCTAAATCGTGCTCTCTTCGTGTCATTCTTTTCGTGCCCCCCGGCGCTTTTAAAAGGACAAGAGTATTAAACAAATTTATTATCGAACTGCTGCAAAACCAATCGATGCAAACGTTCAAACCAGACATTCACAATCGTTTGTACACTGCACAGGACTCGCGTCCTGTCGTCACACACAAGTGTATCAGCGAACGCAACACCGTAGGTCTCAGTAGAAGGGATTAGAGGATCTGGAGCTCTCCAAATTTCTGTCCTATCTCGAGGTATTCTGGGTAACTTAAGACAAACAAAATAACTGGGAATTTAATCGATTAATCTGCTGTTTTTTTGGTTCACTCAGAGCACCGCACCAGTGTTAATTTTACTGTGCTTAATTAAATTCACCTTCACAGTAAAAGCTTTGTCACATTTATCACACTTGTAGGGCCGCTCACCGGCGTGGGTTCTGAGGTGCCTAACCATAAGCATCTTCAAAGCAAATGTTTTACCGCAGGCACCGCACTTGTAGGGCCGCTCCCCGTGTGTGCTAACAAGTGCGCTTTCACTCTGGATCTCCGAGTAAAAGATTGCTGACATATATGACATGTGAAGGGTCGCTCTCCGGTGTGCGTTTTCAGGTGCTCAGCCAGGGTCGCGTTCAGAGAAAACGCTCTGGCACATATTTGGCACTTGTAAGGTCGCTCCCCGGTGTGGGTTTTCATGTGCGTAACTAAATGTGCCTTCTGAGCAAACGTCCTGCCGCATTGCTCGCACTCATGAGGCTTCTCTGCGGTGTGGGTTCGCATGTGTAGTACTATGTGGCTCCTGTGAGAAAAGGTCTTGCTGCAGATATGACATGTGTGTAGGGTCGCTCCCCGGTGTGGGTTCGCATGTGTAGTACTATGTGGCTCCTGTGAGAAAAGGTCTTGCTGCAGATATGACATGTGTAGTACTATATAGCTCCTATGAGAAAAGGTCTTGCTGCAGATATGACATGTGTAGTACTATATAGCTCCTATGAGAAAAGGTCTTGCTGCAGATATGACATGTGTAGGGTCGCTCCCCGGTGTGGGTTCGCATGTGTAGTACTATGTGGCTCCTGTGAGAAAAGGTCTTGCTGCAGATATGACATGTGTAGGGTCGCTCCCCGGTGTGGGTTCGCAAGTGTAGTACTATGTGGCTCCTGTGAGAAAAGGTCTTGCTGCAGATATGACATGTGTAGGGTCGCTCCCCGGTGTGGGTTCGCATGTGTAGTAATATGTGGCTCCTGTGAGAAAAGGTCTTGCTGCAGATATGACATGTGTAGTACTATGTGGCTCCTGTGAGAAAAGGTCTTGCTGCAGATATGACATGTGTAGTACTATATAGCTCCTATGAGAAAAGGTCTTGCTGCAGATATGACATGTGTAGGGTCGCTCCCCGGTGTGGGTTCGCATGTGCAGTACTATGTGGCTCCTGTGAGAAAAGGTCTTGCTGCAGATATGACATGTGTAGGGTCGCTCCCCGGTGTGGGTTCGCATGTGTAGTACTATGTGGCTCCTGTGAGAAAAGGTCTTGCTGCAGATATGACATGTGCAGGGTCGCTCCCCGGTGTGGGTTCGCATGTGTAGTACTATGTGGCTCCTATGAGAAAAGGTCTTGCTGCAGATATGACATGTGTAGGGTCGCTCCCCGGTGTGGGTTCGCATGTGCAGTACTATGTGGCTCCTATGAGAAAAGGTCTTGCTGCAGATATGACATGTGTAGGGTCGCTCCCCGGTGTGGGTTCCTATGTGGCTCCTGTAGAGAAAAGGTCTTGCTGCAGATATGACATGTGTAGGGTCGCTCCCCGGTGTGGGTTCCTGTGTGGCTCCTGTGAGAAAAGGTCTTGCTGCAGATATGACATGTGTAGGGTCGCTCCCCGGTGTGGGTTCGCATGTGTAGTACTATGTGGCTCCTGTGAGAAAAGGTCTTGCTGCAGATATGACATGTGTAGTGGCTCCTGTGGCTCCTGTGAGAAAAGGTCTTGCTGCAGATATGACATGTGTAGTGGCTCCTGTGGCTCCTGTGAGAAAAGGTCTTGCTGCAGATATGACATGTGTAGGGTCGCTCCCCGGTGTGGGTTCCTGTGTGGCTCCTGTGAGAAAAGGTCTTGCTGCAGATATGACATGTGTAGGGTCGCTCCCCGGTGTGGGTTCCTGTGTGGCTCCTGTGAGAAAAGGTCTTGCTGCAGATATGACATGTGTAGGGTCGCTCCCCGGTGTGGGTTCGCATGTGTAGTACTATGTGGCTCCTGTGAGAAAAGGTCTTGCTGCAGATATGACATGTGTAGGGTCGCTCCCCGGTGTGGGTTCGCATGTGTAGTACTATGTGGCTCCTGTGAGAAAAGGTCTTGCTGCAGATATGACATGTGTGGGGTCGCTCCCCGGTGTGGGTTCGCATGTGTAGTACTATGTGGCTCCTGTGAGAAAAGGTCTTGTTGCAGATATGACATGTGTAGGGTCGCTCCCCGGTGTGGGTTCGCATGTGTAGTACTATGTGGCTCCTATGAGAAAAGGTCTTGCTGCAGATATGACATGTGTAGGGTCGCTCCCCGGTGTGACCATGTAGTACTAGTGCTCCTTGAAAAATTACATGTGCGCTCTCACTTTGTATATGTTGGGGGAAAGTTTTGCCACACCTCACACCTACAGGACCGCTCTCCGGTGTAGGCTTTCTGACGTCGTTTCAAATACCACCCGGTACGAAGCGCATTCAGGCATATATCACAACTGTGAAGCTTCTTCTTTCGGTGTGGATTACCATGTGCTCAACCAAGTTACAACTGGTAGCAAATGTATCACCACATGTATCACACGCATAGGGACGCTCTCCGGTGTCGAGGTTGCGCCGAGCAACATCATTATTGCAATGAAACGCCCCGCCGCATATTCCACATTTGTCGCGCGGACCCTTCGTGTGGGTTCTGCTGTGTCGCGCCAACCATCCGTGGCGCTTAAACGACTTGCCACACACGTCACAGCGATGCGAGTCCACTGAAGCCCGTGCAGTGAACTGTGGTCGCGAGGCGTCACTGGTGTCCACAGAGCGCGGGCTGCTGCTGCTGTTGTCGACGCCGTTGTTACTGCACTGCTATCCAGCTCCCGAAGTCGTCCGTTGATCTCCCGGACTCTCGGTCCTTTTCCAGTCAGAACAAAGCGTTGTGGCATCTGAAAACCCAGGACATCGAAGTGTGTTCCGACGTACGTGTACTCTACGTGCATAACCACGTGCACACACCTGCTGGATAGTATCTTCTTTGAGGCGGGTGTTTCAGACAGGAGCCCCGAACAACTTAGGGGTTTCTTAATAGGTTTTTCTCTCTATCTGTAAAGCCTCGTAGAACTTCACGTGCGTGCAAAGAGGTGCCTCACCCCCGGAATTGGCTCTAGGAGGGCCAACTCGGGAAACGCACCTACGTGATGAAGATAATGGCAACTTTTCTATGACTGACTTCAAACCGCAATACAGGAATGTGAACTACCGGTGTGGGGAGGCTGCGGTAGGTGACATTATTTCAAATCTTGTTCCACAAAGTG